>SMSQ01025876.1:181290-220187 GCA_019453375.1 Ctenoplectra terminalis | reverse complement strand
TTTTTTCTTTTTTTTTTTTTTTTTTTTTTTTTTTTTTCTTTTTTTTCGCTTGCTCTTTTTATAACAACGTTGTTCGTTCCTTTGTTCCATTTTGGTCACCGATTATGGTTTCGAGTGAAACTCATTATTTTCTACGTACGTTCAGCTCTCTGTATGGTAAGTTAGGGAGCGATGGTCCGGTTGAAATTTAACACCTAAAATAAATATATGTTAATTTGTAATACTGTTTGTAATATTCGGTATAGTGCTTAAAGAGGAGCTGAAAGAAATGGAACATTATATAGCTTACGCGAGATCACGTTTCATCCTCCAAAGCCATCTCTCCCGAAATTGCCCTGTATAATTGATTTTGTCGTTTAAAATGAAGAGATATTTATAGAAAGTAATGGGTAACACACTTTTGCTTCAAGTAGTTCAAGCTTCTTGCTTCTGAGAGAAGAAAGGATTATCGTAATCTTAAATCGAAGATAAAATTGTCTATTAAAATCGCACTTATTATACCAAAACCTTTTTAGACACACTAAGCGCTTTTTTTTTTTTACAAATAAATATGGTTAAGGCTTGGTACTTCTTTTTCTGTTACACACCGCATTTTATTATATCATTTTTCTGTTCTATTGATTATAGAGATAAGAAAAATTGATTGAATGAAATGCTGTTGATAGAACGTAGTGTGTTGTATCGTACAATCTTCTGCGTAGTAAATTAGTAAAATAGTTTTGTTTGGTATAGCCGCAAATGCAATTAAGGGGAGAGGTACGCTATGAACTGTCTTCGAATCAAGAAATCTACCCTCCTGTTGATACTACTCTGGATGCTGTTCTTCAGCCCATTATATCGTAAGTGCTTCTTTTCATTGCTTTGTGCTTCTCTCTTATGATAATATCTAGTAAGAAATTTTAATCAAGTTTGGCTTTATTAATAACTAATGCACTACATGCTGCTGTCACACGTACACACACAGTTACACTTTTACGAGAAGTATTGGTATTTATCGAATAGACTTTAGTATAGAACATTTTTTACACTTCTGCGTGGTTCGTTACAAAAATTTATCTTTAAATAAATCTTTGCCGTATACCGTGATACATTTCGTTTTGTACTGTTTCAGAACTTTAACAAGGAGGCAACGGAACCGGCCGAAATGAGCATGAAGCTTTAAATAAACACAAAATAGACATTTATGCACATATTGTATATTTAAGAAAGTTTTTATACCTCATTCAAATTAAATATCTATAATCGCATCAGTCACTGAATCTTATGAAATGGAACAACATAAACAATGAATTAAATGCGCAGCACTTTTATTCCTCGATTGAAAAAAAGAAAATGTCCCTAATCTTATCTAGTCCTTATTTAGCTCTCCTTAGATGCCATATGCCTCATCAGGTTTCCAATAAATTTTTCCATCTTCTTTAAGTCCTGTGCTATCTCTGTTTTGTATTGTAGGCACTACGAAAATAGAAAAAAAGAAAAAAATGAAAAAAAAAATTATAAATGTATTATTTAAATAGATCTTTAAGAATTATAAGGTAAGTCGTATAAGAGTAAAGCTTACCGTTCGATTATCTGTAAGTTTTAGACTTAGAACACCTTTATTATGGCAATATTTCATTGTATACCGAGCCTGAAACAAAGAAAACAATAAATTATAAACCTAACGATTATTAAAATATTTATAAATACAATACGTCTCCGCAAACTTTATTAACATTACCTGTAATCTAACGTTAAAGTAAATAGATCTTCCTTTGTAGGAAAAACTTTTATCGTTTACGAACCTACCGAAGCAATGCAAATTTATGTTTCAAATAATTTAATATCACGATATATGTTTTTTTTATTTAAAAAAATTCAAACAGAATTTAACTTTCAGTATTTATGTGACATGTCATGCTGTCATGTCTGTCAACGTTTATAACCTACGATAATTTTTTATATTACTGAATGAAATATATTTATATATTACCTGAATTTTAAGCTACAGAAGATTTTCAATATTTTACGCCGAATAATCGAAGAAATTAACGTTAACCGAATTAAAACACACCTTCATTGGATCCTGAAGATATAACCTCTCGGCACCCTTTTCGAACTCTTCCCAGGAACTTAAATACGTCATTTTAATTGGTGATAAAAGTAACACTACGTGGAAAAAATTTCACTAAGCCAATATTTCTGTTGAAAATGAAAAATTGTATTCAACGCATTTCCAAAAGCAGCGTTATTTGTCAAAACACAGAAAATGTGGACAACAGACAGATGTCTTGTTGGAACCGGATGAGAGAAGTGGTAAAAATTGTTTTCATGGCGGTCTCTGATAATAAATCGCCCCGATGCGTCGATGATAATAGATTTATAAATTATTCATATTAAACAAATTATTCTCAATATTTAACGTTGTTACACTTTCGACGTGGAATATATATTTAGTATAAAAATTGCAAATGAAACTTGTACGAACTTAATTTAGTAAGACCTTTCCTTTGATTAGTAAATTATAAACTTATATCAATAAAAATACCAGAATTAGGCCTTGCTTAATTAATATTTTACTTCTATTAGTATATCATTTATTTTCGTGATTACATTGTAGCCGTTTATTTAAAGTAAATTTTAAAGTAAATTTATTTTCAAGCATAACATTATGCATATTTTATTTAATACAAAAATAACGTTATCTATTAGATATTAAATTAATAATTGCTCCGATTTTTACTGTATTAAATTCTTTGCTATTTTATTTTTACCGTTAGATAATATTTTATTTAATCTTATTATTTTCTATTAAATATTGTATTCTGATTCAGTGTTATAAATTTATTTGAATATTCTAGGGATAAAATGTCTGGCGTAACATACAGCGCACTCTGGTGTGAGATTTTAGAAATTTATTGAACTACGGTAAAAATTACAATTTACAGAATATGTAGTAGAATTTAAACGATATTATTTCTTTTACTATTCCAATAAAGTGGAAATAATAGTTGGAAAAATACTCTCACTGTTATTATTAAATCTTTCATTATTAAATCTTAAATCTAGGTATTATGCAAATACTACGTGCACACGTGTGAATAGTCTTCGTAAATAATTATTCGAAATAATGACTGTTATCTACGAAAATATTGGATTTAATTTTTATTTTCAATATTTATCGGTTACGCGTTAATTTAATGCTTAGAGATTGAAATTATTATTATAAATTCAATTGATTAGTAAAATTAAATAAGCAGTATTACGAGCTGAAATATAATTTCTTTTCTTCAGCTTTTGTATTATCAATAATTACAAATTATGTTACGTTTGAAAATTAGTTTATCAAATTTAAGCTATTAATTTTTCTTAATATATTAAATAGTACTTAAAATTTCGTTTTATTTTTTATTTGTTAAAAAGTAACTTGCCGGGTACACAGCACAACGGAATTCAAATTTCAAAACTCTAATACCGGCTTGTATTGGTTAGGTCCTAACAGTTTTCGAAAAGTACACGGTAAGTGGTTTTCTTGAAAGAGTTGTTAATATAGAAATATTATTTATTATCAGTGATAAATTACTGATACAAATTAACAATGCGTAATATAGAAATAAAAGCAAAAATCGATGACCCAGAGCTCAAGATTTCTCGAGTTAAAGAATTGACCGACGATGAATGTACAATTATCAAGCAACATGATACATTTTTCAAAGCAGCGGACGGTCGATTAAAATTACGGAAATTTGAAGTAAGAATACAACTATCTTTCAGAATATAATTATTAAAATATTCATTCTTTTGAGTACAATAATTTCCTGACAAAATAATATTATTTTTAAATACCAGTCTCTGTTACAGAAAATTAAAATGAATAAATAAAAAACTGTACAGCTTTGAATTTCCTCATCTTCACCTTTTTCTGTTTTCATAAATACCATAACGAATCTACTTATTATGAAACATAAAAGAGTAGTATTAAATAAGAAATTTCAGCCAAAAGATAATTATTGTACAATATAATAAAAAGATGCCCATGAATTGTACTAAGAAGAAAATTGTTTGTCATAATACAGGATGGTTCAGGAGAATTAATTTATTACAAAAGAGTAGATACGTTGGGCCCAAAGTTTTGTAACTATGAAAAAGCAGCGTTGGATGCTAATGCTTGTACCGATGTTGCAAATATTTTAAGTGTATCAAACGGTTGTATAGGAATTGTGGAAAAAATTAGGAAGTTATACACGATTGGTCAGACACGTGTACATATTGACGATGTTGTAGGTTTAGGACATTTCTTGGAGTTAGAGGTTTGTACACGAAGATGTGTTACAATACAGTGGCTAATAAAAAACTAATATATTGCTATTTTTGTAGGTAGTCCTGAGTGATAAACAAGACATAGAAACCGGAGACAAGATCGCTCGGGATCTAATGACTAAATTAGATGTAAAGAGCCAAGATTTGATAGCTAATGCTTATATAGACCTGCTTAGTAAATCTACTGAATAAGTATAGTGATACATATATATATATATATATATATTCTATATTTTATACATTTTAGAAATTATTTTTGTATTTTGTACGATTATCAAGAAACTGTATATCAAATAAAAAAAGAACTTCCTTCCATTTCATANTTTTTAAAGCTACTTTTTGTTTGGAATAGAAGAATATTAAATTTTAATTATTGAAAAGAATGGAAAATCGCATAATCGTGTATAGTAAGTATAAACAACTAAAGTATACTATTTGTATAATTTTGTAATCCTTTTTTAGGCTCGTTTTATCAAAAGTTTAGGCGATAACGATTTCGTACAAATTTAAGGAACGAAGCGCACTTTCTCAAGCGACTGTGCTGAATAAGCTACTATAGAAAGGACTTTCGATTGTGGCTAACGACCGGGGCACTGGTCAGTCTCAACAGTTTAACGTGCTGACTATAAACCAAAGTGAAGAGAAGTAAAGGAAAACGAATACAAGTGTGCTGCACGTGTGAACTCTGTAACCAACTGGTTGACGTAATGGACATTGCGGTGTGTCGGTTGGTTTCTGAATGTCACACAAAATATCTTTTAGTTATCAAATATTCTCCGTTTTCTGCAATTTGTATGGTTGTAAAATTAATACGATATTTGTATTACTGTTACTTAATTATAATTTTTATCAACTTGGAAAAAGCATTGTGGAAAACAGCAGAAGTTTATAAATTTAAGTTTAGTTACTATGAATTATATCAATTATATATTCTACATTTGTTGGAGTTATAATTGATATAAATATTGATATAAATGTATTAACGAATTACATTGAATAGATTGTGCGAAGCATTTTTACGGACAGTCGTTTATTGTATTAACCGTAATACGATATTTCAGTCGATTCATTGAACCTTCGTTTGTAAATATTAAAACCATAAGAGTCTTTGATTAAGGGATGCGAAGAATTTAATGTAATTAGAAATTAATAGCCCAATTATTATATCGATTAATTTTCAATAATTTTGAATATTTAAAATTCTAATGCTCCAAAAATTCTCCAATATCTTTGGCAAAATATTTATTCAGAACTCTATTAGAAAATCTTCGATCTTTATAACATAAAAGCTTCCATCTCTCCGAAAATCAAACATCATCTAGATTCAAAAGCAATCGAAAATAATTTCAGTACTCTTAATTTTCAACAACTCTAAATACCTAAAATTCCAATGCTCCAAAAAATCTACAATACCTCTCACAAAATTATCCAAAACTCCATTAAAAAGATCTCCGATCTCTACAACACAAAAATTTCATCTCTCCGAAAACCAAACATCATCTACATTCAAAAGCAATCCAAAATAATTTCAGTAGTTCAAGAATCCACTTAATTCTCAGCAACTCTAAATACCTAAAATTCCATTGCTCCAAAAAACCTACAATACCTCTCACAAAATATTCAGAACTTGATTAAAAAAATCTTCGATGTCAACAACACAAAAATTCCATCTCTCCGAAAACCAAACATCATCTACATTCAAAAGCAATCCAAAATTAATACTCCAAAATAATTTTCAGTACTCTAAGAATCCACTTAATTCTCAACAACTCCAAGTATCTAAAATTCCAAAGCCCCAAAAAACCCACAGTACCTCCCACAAAATATCCGAAACTCCATCAAAAAAGCCTCCGATCTCTACAACACAAAAATTCCATCTCTCCAAAAACCAAACATCATCTACATCTAAAAGCAATCCAAAATTAATACTCCAAAATAATTTTCAGTACTCTAAGAATCCACTTAATTCTCAACAACTCCAAGTATCTAAAATTCCAAAGCCCCAAAAAACCCACAGTACCTCCCACAAAATATCCGAAACTCCATAAAAAAAGCCTCCGATCTCTACAACACAAAAATTCCATCTCTCCAAAAACCAAACATCGTCTACATCTAAAAGCAATCCAAAATTAATACTCCAAAATAATTTTCAGTACTCTAAGAATCCACTTAATTCTCAACAACTCCAAGTATCTAAAATTCCAAAGCCCCAAAAAACCCACAATACCTCCCACAAAATATCCGAAACTCCATCAAAAAAGCCTCCGATCTCTACAACACAAAAATTCCATCTCTCCAAAAACCAAACATCGTCTACATCTAAAAGCAATCCAAAATTAATACTCCAAAATAATTTTCAGTACTCTAAGAATCCACTTAATTCTCAACAACTCCAAGTATCTAAAATTCCAAAGCCCCAAAAAACCCACAATACCTCCCACAAAATATCCAAAACTCCATAAAAAAAACCTCCGATCTCTAGAACACAAAAATTCCATCTCTCCCAAAACCCAAACTCCGTTCACAAATCCAACCCGATCCCACCCATTCATCAATCCCTCCCCGATTCAGCTTCTCGTCCAAGCACCGACCAATTCATAAAATTAAGGAAGACGAACGCCAGCGAATCTTCGACGATAAAACTGCGAGTCCTCCGATCCTCGAAACCTTTCCTTTGACTACCGCCCCCGCATCCATTCCCCTACTCTTACATTCTAAGAAACCTCGCTCTGCCCCTCGACCTGTGTCAGCACCCTCGTCACGAGCTGGCAAGAAAGGGACCTCATTCTATGTACGGCACTGGCCGCTGTCGGAGGTTCTCCTTAACAGAGAAACACCGCGAGAGAGACGCGTCACCAGGCGTCCACGGCGTTGCCTCTCGTTCATTCCTTGTCTCGTGATCGGGAACACGGTGTATCGCGGGGATCGAGTGTGTCCTGGATCATTGGCTCGATCGGTTTTCGCGTGTCGTTCGATTCCTCCTCGTGGATCTGTCGAGGCGTCTGCCAGCAGGTCGTGAAACGAGACACTGTCGAGGGAGATACACTGAGTTAGGTAAGACGTTTCTTCTGGTTCGTCGATGCTATTCTCGTTTTTTCACGACGTTGCTGCACGCTCGAGCATAGTTTAGCATAGTTTCGCATCGTTTACCCGTTAAATTGTTGGAAACTTCATTTTTGAAACGATGCTTCTATTTATTTATATTTTTCTCATCGTAAATGGGTTTGATGGAAGATTGGTTGGTCCGGGAGAGATTGCGTGAACGTGTGTGCATGTGGTTTTGATTAGACGTGGTTTTTTTCTTTTTGGAGTTCCTGAAGAGTACTCGTTCGGTCAGATCGTTTCGGTTGGTTTGGAGAATCTGACGTTTAGTGTTAAATACGGATCAGGAATTGGAATTTTCTTTTTGATATCGATCGGTAATGTATTAGTTATGGTAGAAGATGGTTAACGCTAGAACTAAGTCAAAATGACTTTATAATTTCTTATAGAAATTTTACAAATTTATAATGAATTTTGGAGGATTTCCCGCAATTTTTTGTAAAAAATATTCGTAAAGAATCGTTACCCTTATTATATTTTTCGAAATACCTACGTATAGTTAACACTAGAACTACCAAAGTGGTCAAAATGACCCACTCGTAATTTTTTACAGAATCTTTATAAATTAACTACTGCGCCTTTGAGCAGATTTTCCACGATTTTCTATAAAAAATATAGATAAACTTTTGTCTGAATTGCATTACATATTATTTTATATACTTTCCACTTTGATTTCTTTGGTACAAATAAGTCTACTTTAATCGCCGGTAGTTCTACTGTTAATTGTTGGATGATACTCAAGTTAGTTTAGTTTTATGATCGTGTTTATGGGGTGAAAGGTGAAGTGGGTTTTATTTTTGCAGGAGAAATGCGTACAATTTTTTGGAGCAAGAATTAACGAGTGTTAGTGAGTCAGCCATGGAAGTTGGCGTAAGATAAAATGCAAGAAATATTTGAACTCGTGACAGATAGTATGATTTTTCTAAATTAGTTCCTGACGCGATCGATCGAAAAATGACTAAATTATGTCATTTGGAAATGTTGAGTTTTAAATATTGAAAGCAAAAATATTCTTCGGAGAAAAACACGTATCATTGCAACGGTATTTGTTAGATGTTTCTCGTATATTTTTCAATACGAGTATTTAACAATTTATCGGGCGTTCCAGATCTACGAACGCGTCGCTTTAGCTCGCTCGCTGAATTATGCGCGATAAATATTTCTAAACTTGGAATTAGCCGGCTACAATTATTTCCACTTTAGTACAGCTGAATACTAAACGATTGAAATATTAAAACACGTATTTATCATTCGTAAAAAAAATCTAGAACCAATTGATGTAGTTCCTCGAATCAAAAGTGCTTCATTGACGATTCGAAGCGTATACAGCAAACATTGCGATTCCTGATGCATCGTAGATAAGACGTGCACTTGTTTACTGATTCGATGAATTAATCTAAACCATCGTTAGCTATATTTACAATTTATTACAATTTTGTAACAATATTTTTATTTGTAATAAATTGTAATTACAATTTGCTGTGCAAAGATGTTCGCGATTAAAAACGACGAAATTAGAATCGACGATTTTTAATGAAATTCTCGTAACACAGAGAGTTGAAAATAAAATTGTAAAAAGAGCGTTGATAATCTCGATGATTCATCTAAGTGTTCTAAAGAAAATACTCAATCGATTTATGATTGTGGTACGAATAAGGTATAGTAAAATTGAAAGGAAACTTTTGCTATGGAATTTAAAGAAACTTCGAGGGTTTTAAATCCTCTTGAGTTTGCCTTGGAATAAGCTCGGTGATTCATCGAGCTTCAAAGAGAAAGAATAACGATTGCTTGTTGTATCGTTTTGTAACTTACAATATAACGTTATATAATTGTAAATTTACAAGATTTAATAATTTATCATTTTTTTGCATAAACTTGTTAGATTTAACAATTATTTTTATGCATAATCTTGTCAGATTCAACAATTTATTATTTTTATGCGCAAACTTGTTAGATTCAACAATTTATTATTTTTATGCATAAACTTGTTAGATTCAACAATTTATTATTTTTATGCACAAACTTGTTAGATCTAACACGTACGATTTTATTAAGATTTTGTTAAAAANAAAAAAAAAAAACTACGCTTAACAAAAATTAATCAATATTTTGAAGCATGATAGATTAAAAAAATATGTTAGAATATCATAAAATTATTTTTTCTTTTATTATAGAAAAACTTAGAGAGAAAGCTATTGTTAGATTAAACATTTATATAGATATTTATGANAAAGAAACTTCGAGGGTTTTAAATCCTCTTGAGTTTGCCTTGGAATAAGCTCGGTGATTCATCGAGCTTCAAAGAGAAAGAATAACGATTGCTTGTTGTATCGTTTTGTAACTTACAATATAACGTTATATAATTGTAAATTTACAAGATTTAATAATTTATCATTTTTTTGCATAAACTTGTTAGATTTAACAATTATTTTTATGCATAATCTTGTCAGATTCAACAATTTATTATTTTTATACGTAAACTTGTTAGATTCAACAATTTATTATTTTTATGCATAAACTTGTTAGATTCAACAATTTATTATTTTTATGCACAAACTTGTTAGATCTAACACGTACGATTTTATTAAGATTTTGTTAAAAATTTTCACACAATTTAAACAGATAAATTTTATTTGCAATAACAAAGAAACACTTTTTTCTGTTTCAGGTGGAAACTAACGCTAATGGCTTAGATTCGGTTCGAGAAATTCAAACGACAGAGGGGAGGAGAGAAAATGGCTCGAATATCTTGTCAAGCAATCTTTGCAATATTGTTATTCGCAATAACAATTGTGTCGAGTGAGTGACAATTATTAACACGTTTTACTCAGCGGTTTATCACGGTTATCAACGAGTATTTCTTTTTTTTTCGCATTTACAACTTATCGAACATTACATCACTTGTATACATAACTTGAATAAAATTTTGGTACAATCCGAAAACGAGGTTACAGATAGTAAGTTTGTTATGAGAGTATTGGAATAAAAAAATTTCGTCTTTGTAAAATGAAAAATTATTTCGTTCGATTTAAATAGGAAAAGTCTTTCGGAATGTATTTAGTTGTTTTACTCGTTGACATCGTTCGTTGAACAACTAGAAAAGAATTTTGTTGAAACGAAATAGAATTCATCTATCCACGATTACAACGCGCTTTCCATTCATTGCTCTTACGAGAAGACACTTTATCCATTATGATTAGATAGCGATTCGACCCCTCGACCTGCCTTCCTTTTGAACTTCTCAAGTTTATTTCGGTCTCCAAAATCTAAGCGGTCTAGAAATCTATAGCGAGAGCATCAGAAGGCGTTTAGCATCAATAACTTGCTAAAAGTTTTATCGCGAAGCTTCTGACCGATTAATTCCATCGGTTTATTTCGATATCGCCTGCTTGGATATTTTAAAAACGTAAAAATGTAAATGTAGAAAGGTGTTAAACGGTATTTCATTCGTAATAAAATTTTACTTACGCTAAAATAGAATGGAAATTAAAATTTCTTAATTTAAGCTGTAATTTTTCTGTCAAATCGATTTAAAATATTTGGAAAATCTTGTAACTTTAAAAGAAAATCTTGAGAAATATTAAAAATTGTAAAATATAGGATCAGTGATAAGATATTTATTGTAGTAAATTAAAAATGCAAAAATGTAAATGTAGAAAGGTGTTAAACGGTATTTTATTCGTAATAAAATTTTACTTACGCTAAAATAAGATGGAAATTAAAATTTCATAATTTAAGTTATAATTTTTCTGTCAAATCGATTTAAAAAATTTGGAAAATCTCGTAAATTTAAAAGAAAATCTTGAGAAATATTAAAAATTGTAAAATTTAGGATCAGTGATAAGATATTTATTGTAGTAAAATTTTTTTTAGCAATGTCACAGAAATATAAACTTATGAAAAGTGTATAACTGTTTATTAAATAATATAGTAATTAAATTGGTAATGTGTTGTTTGAGGATATTGATAAATGATGAAGGATTTATTATCAATGAGTAACACGGCAATGAAGAAGAAACATTAGAGTTCTGATATTAAGGTTTCATGTTTCGTTTAATTTGAGGGTTTTCATTCATTTTTAACGATGATTTCCAGAGAAGCTACATCATAAACATCCGGTTGTCCCTTGCGATAGCCCCTACCGGTAGTAGAACACTACACTTGATAACTGCACATTCTAGCGTCGTTTAAAATTTTCTCCGAGAAATTATAGTCATCGATTTTCGTTTTATAAGAGAATTTTTTACTCCGGATTAATTCGTCCAATTAATTTAATTATCAACGATACAAAATGTTAAAATTGAGACGATTTTTACTTAAATATGTATGAGAGAATCGAAGAATTTCAGCAAAACTGAAAAAAAAGAAATCTAAGATTAACACGTGATCAACGCTATAAAATTTTGTATTCAAAACGTGATCAAAGCTATAAAAATTTGNAATTGAGACGATTTTTACTTAAATATGTATGAGAGAATCGAAGAATTTTAGCAAAACTGAAAAAAAAGAAATCTAAGATTAACACGTGATCAACGCTATAAAATTTTGTATTCAAAACGTGATCAAAGCTATAAAAATTTTGAATAAAAATTTTACCCTCAAAAGAATTAAAATTATTTTAGATTAAATAGATTGAAAGACGAGAAGAATACTAAAAGATTCTGTAGAATATTTTTTTTATAGAAATTTTCAGCGAAACAAAATTAGCTCAATTCTTTGCCACAAAATAATTTGTATTTTTATAAATACTTACAGCAATTTTTAACCAAATTATTTCTCCTTTCAGATACCGCGGATCCACAGTACGCCAGAGAAAGGGTTCCAGTCAGAGGTGAGTTTCAATCCTTCCTTAATTATTTTAAAATATTTCGAAACAGTGTAATCTAATTATTATTTCATCCAGGCAATACCGTTTCTTAAAACAATCTACAATTTTGTTTCTACGAATTCAACCTTGCTACGGGTCTTTAAGCCTTTTTAAACCAATCATGTTCCAGCTTTCTCAAAAAAGTTTCCTAATTTTTAAACAAATATAGAGGTGTTGTTCTCGAACGATTTTTTTCTCTTAAAATTGAAAAATGTATAAAGAAATTAGAACATGATCTTGGTATATAAATCTAGAAGACCGTAGCAGGGTTAGAATGGAAATCGTTTAGGAATTTGAATTAAATTAAAAAAAATTCTGTGTGGGAGTACGTGGAATTATTTATTAGTAAGCGTATTCGAGATAAAAACGGGGTGTTATAGGATCAATCCAGAGAGGAGATATGTCACCCATCGAGGTGATAGAAGAGCGCCAATATTGGCCAAGGGTGACCGTCCTCAGCCCAAGAGGTAGCACATTCTCGCTGGTTTAGCAGATTCTTGTTACTCGCTGTTGTTAGACAATTAAAACCAGCATGATAACGTTGCTCGATTAAGAACTTAATCTTCCCTTTTACGGAATAAAACATTCTACAATTAAATTAGTATTATCGTACAATTAATATCAATAGTATCTCTTGTTAATCCTGCTACGGTCTTCCAGATTTTTTTATTATTATTATTATGAGTTTATTTTAAACTACACGGGTGATTTTTGATCGATCCAATTATTCTCTTATTTTTTTCAACACTAAAATTAGGGACATTTAAAGTATATCTATTTGTACCAAAGAATTCATTATAATAGATATTTGAAAAAATAGGCAATACTAGAGAAACAAATTTTTAACTTTATATTTTATAAAATAATTATGGATAATATTAGAGAAATGCAGTAATTGCTGCAAAATTGTAGAATTTTTATGAGAAATTGCGAACCGGTCATTTATTTGTTTGAGAGTTTTAGTGTTAACTTTTTAAAATACATTTCTGTGTATCTATTTTTTATTTTTTTAATTTAATTTCGTATACTTATCAGTATACTGTTTCCATCTTTCTTTCGTTGGATTGTTATTAAGTTATCCATTGATAGTGATTATTAAATTCCATTTCTTCGATCTGAATAAAAAAAAAAGAAAAAATTGAAATGAACTTTTTTCTCTTTAATAAAGAAAATTCAGGTTACAGAGAGTTAACAAAGTTTCTCAGTTAAATAAAGAAGAACCTTCGACGTAAAAGTTAAGGCTTAAAATTTATTAATCATCTGAAAGATAGAGAATTTAAAAGAAAGAAAAGGTGGAACAAAGATTGAATTAAAAATCAGCCAAAGATCGTAGCAGGGTTAGTTAATGCAATAATTTCATCGCAACATCTACGATCTAACGTGGATCCTCTTTGTCTTACGCAAGTTTGAAAATTGACATTCACGTTTCTTCTTTTGAACGAGGAATCGAGGAGATCTGAAAGCGATCTTCAATTCTCTTTCCTCGTATCTTTTTTAATTTGGTTGAGGCGATTCCACCTGGAACACTGTTTTATTTTTTGATCACTAACTTTTGGTCTCTGGGAGTTTAAGTGTAAATAACAAATTATCAATTAATTCAATTACCAGTTGACGACGTAACGACACTCGAACTGGTGACGGAGATAACTAAACTCGTGGCTAACTCGATCTGTCTGTCGTGAATACAATTTTTTAATTACTTCTTTTATCCTCTTTTTCTTTAGGTTCGCAGAAAAGAAAGCATCCCTGTGAGCAGAGCTCGTGTTATCCGGCCACAGGAAATCTGTTGATCGGTAGAAAATCTCGATTGACAGCGTCCTCGACTTGCGGTCTCACCAGACCGGAAAGATACTGCATCGTTTCGCATCTGAAGGATAGGAAGAAGTGCTTCTTCTGCGATGCGTCGTTGCCGAAACAGCAACATAACATCGAAAATATTGTCACCGAGTAAGCAACGATTGAATAGATTCCATTTTACACAGAATTATTAACAATGTAAAGTTTTCCTCGTGATTTCTATTGAGCTTTTGAAATTTTTCGGAGGCAACTAAGTTTCAGAAAAATTAAAAGCACTTCATGAAATATTCTAAACCATGATTTTTCTTTATTTATTTATTTATTTTTTTTTTCTTAGGACGAGTTTTTAATTCTTTAAAAATCGTAACACTCTCGTATAATAAAATAAATAGTGTATTACTATTAAAATAAAATATAATTTAATAGTGTGTTACTATTAAAATAAAATACAATTTAATAGTGTTTTACTATTAAAATAAAATAAAATTTAATACNCTCTCGTATAATAAAATAAATAGTGTATTACTATTAAAATAAAATATAATTTAATAGTGTGTTACTATTAAAATAAAATACAATTTAATAGTGTTTTACTATTAAAATAAAATACAATTTAATACTACATTGCTATTAAAATAAAATACAATTTAATAATGTATTACTATTAAAATAAAATACAATTTAATAGTGTATTACTATTAAAATAAAATACAATTTAATAGTGTACTACTATTAAAATAAAATACAATTGAATACTATATTACTATTAAAATAAAATACCGAAAAAAAAATAATGAAAACGAGTGTCAATGAAATGAATATAATACATATTACTTAATTTGATCCAACAGCAAAAATTGGTGGCAAGCAGAAAATGGCGTGGAGAACGTCACGATACGCTTCGATCTGGAATCGGAGTTTCACTTCACCCACATCATCATCCGTTTCAAAACCTTCAGACCCGCGGCCATGCTGATCGAGAGATCGTACGATTTCGGTCAATCCTGGCAAGTGTATCGATATTTCGCGTACAATTGCGAACAATACTTCCCAGGGGTGCCTGTAGAACAGCCCCAGAGACTGACAGACGTTATTTGCGAGACGAGATATTCCGGCGTGGCGCCATCGACAGGAGGCGATGTTATCTTCAGGTATGTAAATAGTGATAACCAAATATCATGTAACACGAAGGGATAACGATACGTCTAAGTGTGGTGACGAGGTTGTCGAGGTGTCACTGACACTTGGCTCATGTTGAAATGGTAAATCTATAAAGTGTCTTGCAGTTGGAGCTGTACTTTGATATAAAAATGTGATTAGCTTTGAGATAAGTTGAGGGTAGCATTTGGGTACATAAATTTAATTCTATTTTGTTTCTTTTTATATATTCTCTGGTTATAAATTAATTTGCATTTCATGAATAAAATTGTGAATAAAATGTGAATAAAATGTGTTTAGTATTTTAAAAAAATTATAGCGTATTTTCGTGATCGCAATAGTGGAAGATAATTAAGAACAATGGCTGAACTCTTAACAGCGAAGAGATTAAAAAATAAATAAGAATTTCCCGAAAATTTCATTTTCTTTCGTCAAAAGTGTTCGTTTCGTCAAGTTTTAACAATGCAAATTACTCAAATCTTATAGTAAAGTAATATATTTAGATATAGATAGAGCTATTTAACGATCTCTGCTAATTACAATATATTGATAAAAAGTTTGATTTTCAAAATATTTAACAGAGAATAATATTATTTCATCGAATCGAAAAACAGTAATTTTTATATTTTTAAGTGCAATAATAGAAATACAACGAGATCTTTTTCTTTTCTTCTATTTCCAGAGTGCTGCCTCGAAACTTAGAAATAGACAATCCTTACTCGAAAGAAGTGCAGAATCTCTTAAAAATCACCAACCTTCGCATAATCATGACGAGATTGCACACGTTGGGAGACGATCTTCTCGACGATCGTGCCGAAATTCGAGAGAAATACTACTATGCTATCCAAAATATGGTGATCCGTGGATCCTGTTCTTGCTACGGCCACGCATCCAGGTGTCTTCCGCTACCTGGTGTCGTTCACGAGGAAAATATGGTGCACGGCAGGTGCGAGTGTACTCACAACACCACGGGCTTGAATTGTGAAAAGTGTCAAGATTTCTACAAGGATCTGCCATGGAAACCGGCCGTTGGAAAGCAGACGAACGCTTGCAGGCCGTGCAATTGTAACAATCACTCGACATCCTGTCATTTCGACGAAGCGGTCTACGAAAGATCCGGAAGAGTGTCAGGTGGCGTTTGTGACGATTGTCAGCACAACACCAGGGGACAGAATTGCGAACAGTGCAAACCGTTCTACTATCACGATGTCACGAAAGATATATCTCACTCGGAGGCTTGTTTACGTAAGTCTTGTTACTGTTAGGATTTTTATGAATTTTTATTAATTTTATTTTGTGGCAGTGAGGTCTCCATATTCATTAATAGGAGCATGACAATGAGCAATTANAAAATATTCAAAACTCCATCAAAAAAGCCTCCGATCTCTACAACACAAAAATTCTATCTCTCCAAAAACCAAACATCATCTATATTNACGAAACGATAAATTTTTGACACTTGGAAGTACGAAACCTTGTGGGTTTAAGTACGATAACCGCATTTCCTTAACGTGTAGCTTTATCGTTGTTAAAAAGACGGGAAGGACTAGCCGGAAATGTGGCGCCCAGGATGATAAAATATTGCTGTTATTAGAATTTTTCCTTCGAACAAAGTTTTCATACCAGAACATTATTTTCACAGGGTGTACATAATTTGATTAGTGAAACGAGACTATCGGGAGCATAAAAATTGTTNTCTACGCTGTGTTGAATAATTATTGTTTTAATTTTTTTTACTATTCTTAAACTCGATAATCATAAATATTTGTAACGCAAGTTTCTACTTTAATAAGAACAATAATTTTATAGAAGGTTACGTATTTTTTTTATAATCTAATTTAATTTTTAATAGTAAGTCATAGTACAGTTTAGTAACTTACGGTTAAGAAAGATCTATTTTTTCAAGATCTAAAAAAGGAAATTCAATTGAAGCTGTTAAAAATTGTTTACATTTTTCTCACCAATGTGCTTCGTAATTTGTGGTATTAAAATTTCTTTTTTCTGCAGCTTGTGATTGCGATCTTGATGGTTCCTTGGACGACGGTATATGCGATTCGAGAACCGATCTTCTCAGTGGCGACGAATCTGGTCGTTGTCACTGCAAAGCAAACGTGGAAGGTCGTCGTTGCGATCGTTGCAAGAATGGCTACTGGAATTTCGATTCTAAGAATCCCGAGGGATGCCAAGGTACTTTTATATTTCTGTAATAATATAATAATATTTTTTAAATAGTCCAAATTAATCTTTCTATTCTATCCCAATCATGATTTTAAATTAATACTATTTTTTTTATTTAAAACTTTACTGGATTCAGATTGCTTAACTTCGTCTGTTTTTAAAAATTCTTTATATTTTAATAAATATTCTTTATATCTAATAAATATTATATTTATTAATTCTCATACAATTAGTTTTTATAAATGCAGCAGAAAGATTAGTAAATTAATTATAGAGTACCTTTATTTTTTACATAAAACAGTCTTTTAATCAAAATTAAAATATTAAAATAAATAAATTTTTCAGCTTGTACCTGCAACACTTTGGGCACCATCGACAATCGTGGATGCAATACGGTGACCGGAGAATGTACTTGCAAGCGTTTCGTTACCGCTCGCGACTGTAACCAATGTATTCCGGAATATTGGGGCCTTTCGGAAGATCCAGACGGCTGCAAGCCTTGCGACTGCGATCCAGGTGGTTCCTATGAGAAATCCTGCGACGTGATAACTGGCCAATGTCGTTGCAGACCTCACATCAGTGGTAGAACTTGTAACCAACCTGAGCAGAGTTATTACACTGGATCATTGGACTTCTTGATCTATGAGGGTGAATTGTCAAGAGCTAGCGATGTAATTATTCCTTTTCTACTATTAAAAATAATTCAGTAAAATTTGACAAAAGTGATTAATTTCACAAAAGTTATGACAAAAAGTTTCCAACATATAAAATACAATTTTCTTTTATACATCTGAATATACTGTCTTCAAAACTATTTAAGAAATATTATTATTCATTTTCGAATAAAATATGCAACCTTTAAAATTTTCTTTAATTTTATTTAAATTAAATTAAATTAAATTCTATATTTATTTAAATTAAATTAAGTTAAATTCCATATTGAAATTAAACGACACGTATAATAAATAGAAATTAATTGTCTTCGCAGAACTGCCAAGTAGTGATCAGAGAACCTTACCGCGACGGAAGAAACAGTACATGGACCGGAACTGGATTCATGAAGGCCCTGGAAGGTTCAGTTTTGAATTTCACGATCGATGATATTCGTAAGACTCTATGGTACGATATAATCGTCAGATACGAGCCTGTCCAGGTCGGATCTTGGGAAAACGTTCAAATAATCATTGAGAGAGACAGTCCGGTGGATCCGAATGGTCCTTGCGCCGAATGGAACCCAGATTACGATAAATTATGGGCACAGCTTCCTGCGAGATCGAGAAGCGTCGTCGTACAACCATCTGTTTGTTTGGAAGCAGGAAAACGATATAATATTCAGTTGCAATTCCGTAAATTCAATAATCACGTCGATACACCTTCTGCGTCCATTTTGGTTGATTCGGTGAGTAATAAAATTAAATACAATTTTAATTTGGTTTATTAATGTTCACTTATTTTTATTATTGTAGCGAAATTTAATTGCAACAATGTTTCATAATTCTTTTATTCTCCGAGGTTTAAAAATATTCAGATAATTAAGTTTTCTTAATAAATTAAAATGTTACACGGTGTTTTTTCACGTAGTATTTTATTATACTTTGTCCTATCACAGAATTTAAAAAAAAAAGTATGTATATTATTTAACTCGATAAAAAATGCAGGAAGAATATTTTTTAAACTCGGTAACATTCCGAAGCCTTCGCTTATTTGGCGATATTATTTTTATCGAAATTATTCAGATTGTTCTGAGGCCAAGAATCGAGGCGATACCTTTCTTCAAAGATCCCGGGGTTGGTGAACTTCGTCGTCAAGAATACGAAAGATATCATTGCAATGAATTCTTCAATGATGTTAACACTGTATGGTCCAACATTTCGGAAGTTTGCAAGAAGTATCAAAACAGCATCGGTTATTACGTTTACGATGGTGCACATTGTGAGTAGTAAACGATATTTTAATGCAAGTCTTTATTTTGTTTTTTAACACAAAATTAACACGCGTTAATTTATTACTATTATATTAATGTCAATTTACGTTAAAATTAATTTTTACTAATCCACTACCTCCACTATTTTTCAGATCTTTATTTAATATTTAATATTCCACAAAAATGCTAATTTTTTTTTTATTCCATTATATTATATCAACGTTAATTTACGTTAAAATTAATTTTCGCTAATCCACTGCCTCCGCTATCTTTCAGCTTGCGAATGTAACCCAACCGGATCTCACAGTTTGCTCTGCGAGAATTACGGAGGCACCTGTCCTTGCAAACCAAATGTCGTCGGCAGACGATGCGACCGTTGCGCACCTGGAACTTATGGTTTCGGTCCCGAGGGTTGCATCCCCTGCGATTGTGACGGTGTAGGAGCCCTGGACAATTTCTGCGACGTCGAAACGGGTCGATGCAAGTGTCGACCGAATACCTACGGCAGAACTTGCGGCCAATGCGAGCCTGGCTTCTGGAACTTCCCTCATTGTCAACGATGCGAATGCAATGGTCACACTGAAAGTTGCGACTCCAAGACCGGCGCGTGCAACAATTGTCGGGACTACACAACTGGTCACAACTGCGATCGGTGCATCGAAACGTATTACGGAAATCCTAGAATCGATGTGGATATTCCGTGCAGAGCGTGTCCTTGTCCGGGTAGGTTGATCCTTCGAAGCCGAGAGAAATTCGAAATATTTCTCGTATTTCTACAGTTTTATACATATTTATCACTAGCATCTTCTGTCTCGATCTCGCACGAGATTAGAATTATCTTTTAAAATAACATATATCCGCGGTGATCTAGTTCTTCAATAAAAAAGCGAGGAGCTGCAGAACAGTCGTACGCATAAAAAAATGTACACATTAACACTAGAACTACCGACGATTAAAGTATACTTATTTCTACCTAAGAAATCAAAGTGGAAAGTATATAAAATGTAATGCAATTCAGACAAAAGTTTATCTATATTTTTAATAGAAAATTGCGGAAAACCTGCTCAAAGGCGCAGTAGTTAATTTATAAAGATTCTGTAAAAAATTACGAATGGATCATTTTGACCACTTTGGTAGTTCTAGTGTTAACTATACGTAAATAACGCATTTTTTAAACGCGCTACACCGTCAATGTCCGTCTTAGAGTATTCAGGAATAATGTTTTAAAAATTGAGGAAGATTCATTCAGTGGTATCTTAAATTTTGCACGAACGCAAAAACCGGCTCTCTCTTTACACAACACTATATATTAATTTTTATTAATCCACTCCGTATAGTACTCTTCAAACACTGTATAATTTTGAATTTTTTACATTTACAGGAACTCTAGATTCCGGCCATTCGTACGCCGACAGCTGTTCCTTGGACTCGGTGACTCAGGACGTGATATGCGAGTGTTACGAAGGCTACACCGGTCCTCGTTGCGAGAACTGTGCGGAAAATTACTTCGGCAATCCCGAGCACCAAGATGGCAGCTGCAAGTCTTGCAATTGTAACAACAACACGGACCTGCGTCGACCTGGAAACTGCGATCCTCACACTGGACGCTGTCTACAGTGTCTCTATAACACCGATGGGGCGAACTGCCAGATTTGTAAGGCAGGATTTTACGGAAACGCGCTCCAACAGGATTGTCAGGAGTGCCAGTGCGACGTTTTGGGAACGGACAAGAATGCTGGACCCTGCGACCATCGGACCGGACAGTGTCCCTGCCTGCCACACGTTATTGGTTCCCTTTGCGATTTTTGCGAAGAAAATTATTGGAAGATCGCCAGCGGGCTGGGCTGCGATCCTTGCGAGTGTGACGCGGTTGGAAGCGTTTCTGACAGGTTCGTGTGGGAATTTTTAATTGAACAAATTTTTTCTCTGGAGATAGATGAGCGGTTTTATTGGTAAAATTAAGTTGAAAGTGTGTTGGTACTTGTAAAATTGAAAATTGAGAAGTATTGATTAGAGGAATAGAGTGTAAGTGTAAATTTGAAGGATCGATGTTTGTTCGAATCATTTTTAGATATTGAAACTTTAAATGTTTTGTTTAATAATGTTCCCTGTATAATGACAAAAATTTTGGAAAATTTCGATCGTGATCGGTAGAAGACTTCTGAGTGTCATTTCAGTTCAGCTTCTTTATACATTATAGTTTCCAATTTATAAATTAATACCATTATAAATGAGATGTTTGAATTGTAGACCAGCTTCTGATTATTTTAAAAACCATCGTTATTATTAATATCAATCATTGTAAATATACAGTGGCTACAGAAAGAATTCCGCACATACTCGTGTCTTGATAGAATTCTGAATTCCATTTCCACGGTATCAAATTTTTCTAGTCGCACGAAAGTAAATTTTATATACTTGGATCTAAATGAATTAAAATAAATACGATGTACAAATATCTTTTGCAACCGCTGTATGTCCCTGCAGATCACGCCTGAATCCTCTGAAAATATTAATCTTGATAAAATACATTTCTTTTTACCACAGTTGCAATCCCTACGACGGTACCTGCGAATGCAGAGAAGGTTTCGGAGGAAGACGCTGCAACGAGTGCCAAACAACTTACTGGGGCAATCCAAACGTCAAGTGTTACCCGTGTGATTGCGATCTGACCGGTTCCTCCAGCCAGCAGTGCGACAGAGAAACCGGAATGTGCATTTGTCACAAAGGAATCGGCGGTGAGAAATGTGACCAGTGCGATCGTGGCTACTACGGAAACGCGCCTCAATGCAATCCTTGCGGAGAATGTTTCGACAATTGGGATCTAACGTTAACCGGTCTAAGAAACAAGACGGATCTCGTGATAGAAGAGGCGTCGAGAATTCAAAAAGTTGGAACGACCGGTGTCTACAGCCAAGAATTCGACGACATGGTTGGATCTTTGGATCAAGTGAAAGCATTGATCAGTAATGCTTCCATTAGGAGCCAAGACTTGGACGAGTTGAACGATCTGGCTATCGATTTGAACAACAACGTCTCCAAGTTCAACAATAAATTAGAAGAAGCGAACAATCTGTTGGAAAATGTCAGCCAAAGAGTGAACCTAGGAGACGCTGCTCTGAAGAACTTGAAGAACAGAACTAACAGTCTGCATCAAGCTGCTGCTGATCTCAAAGAGAACGCGACAAGATTGCAGGAGGAAAACGTGCAGGGCGCTCTGAATGTGACGCAGCAAATGGCGGAACAGTCGAGGCAGGCGGAGAAAATGGCGAACGATACCAGTAATGTTTTAGCTGACGCGGAAAGATTCAGCAAGCACACGGAGATTTTGTTGGCCAAGAATCGTGGTTTCGTTGAGGATGCACAGGAGAGGAACAGGGAGTCTTTGGACAAGATAAACGATAAATTGAAGAGCTTCGATAGAATTATGCCGGAATTGAATCTCGCGATGTGCGGGGACAACGTGACAGACTGCAGCAGCGTTTGTGGCGGTGCTGGATGCGGTTTCTGTGGCGGTTTGTCTTGCGACGCGGGTGCTTTGTCTAAGGCTAATCAAGCTTTGGATGTGGCTAAACAACAGGCTGCGCAGATCAAGAGCCAGAAGGACGAGGCTGAACAATTGCTTCGTAACGTAAGTTTCATTTTCGACTTGGTAATTTTGTTGTAGTAGTATTATTTTCTTAAACACTGTATTATTACTAGTTTCTATTATATGAATTCGTTCTTGAAGAGCCACCTTGCTATTTCAATTTCTGTTCTTCTACAGTTTTATTATTCGGGTGCTATTTACAAGAATAATATTAGTAAATTCCACGTTATAGATTCCAGCGATTGTAACTAATTTTCCGTATAAAATATCTTTTTATAAAATTACGTTGTTAACTTCGAGACACTAAAGCACAGAACGAATGGTTCGGTGATCCTCCGGTTGCTTTTCCACACCGATCAATTATACTCAATACTTCGTACACCAATGTTAGAGATTGTAAGAATGAATCTATTCCATGACGTGGTCCTTATCTCTCCTCTTGTTGCAATATGCACTCTTTATTCCGGCTGTGAGAAAAGAACACCTTCCCTCTATTTGTCTTTTATTTTTTTCCCAACGCTCTCTTCGTCTTTCTTCGTGCAATAATTAATTTATAACCTTTCCTCGTCTTCCTCGTCTTCCTTCGTCTTCCTCGTCTTCGCCACAAATAAAACCAAGTGCTTCCAAAGACTCTGCTTTACCTGCCCAGCAGAAGCAAGATCTTCCTTGCTTCATCAATAAAAAAAAAAAATCTTCGTCTGTCCAGATGATTCAAGTAAAACGCGACGCAACCACGGCCAGGTCGAACGCTCAGGACGCCTTCAACTACGCCTTGGACGCTCGAAATCTATCCGACAACGTCAGCAAAGACCTTTCCGACATAAACAAACGAATCCGCAGCACCCTGGACGAGGACCAGCCCACGCCAGCCATGGTCAGAGACCTGGCCAACGAAGTGTTGGCTAAGAACATCCAACTGAAACCCGACGAGATCAAAGAGTTGGCCGATCGTATCAAAAGTATCGTCGGTTCCCTAACCGACTCCGAGAAAATTCTCGCCGACACCAAGGACGACACCTATCTGGCCGAGGAATTGAAGAGACGAGCAAACATTACCAAAGAGGACGCGATCAAGAAGCAACAGCTGGCCAATAAAGTTATCGTTCTGTTGAACGAAGCGCAAAGGGCTCAAGATCGTGCTCAAGTAGCGATCGATCGGGCCGATCGCGACGTTGGCAGATTCGAGAAGGATTTGGAAGAGATAGTAGAGGTGACCAGAGGGGCTCAGATGCAGGCGAATAGCACAACGCTGACGGTCGACGCTTTGGACGCTCGTTTGAAACAGTTGCAAACGCAGTCGGTGAGGAACGTTTTTGTGTTGAATCAGGAGATCGGCGTCGAAGCACGAAAAGTGACTAACGAAGCGCGCGAAGTTGACGCCAAGACGAAGAAACTGGCAAAGGAGTACAGGCTAGCGGACGAGTCGCTGGATCTGCGAGTGAACAAGAGCAAAGGGAACATACTGAGGGCAAAGAAGCTTTTGCAGAAGGCATCGGAGCTCACCGCTGACACGTCGACCAAGTTTAAGGATCTCGACGGTATGGAGAGCGTTTACAAGGATAACGAAAGGATGCTGTCCGATCTGATGGCCGAGGTTGATTCCTTGACCGGAGAGATGGAGAAGCACTTGACAGAAATCGAACAGAAGGCGCAACAGTATAGAGAGTGTACTTCTTGAGTTTTTAGAAAGGGTGGCTGGTTGACGTTTGTGTCATCGTGATTGTTTGGTTCTTTTTCTTCTTTTCTTCTTCTTTTTTTTTTCTTTTTCTTCTTGAGTAGCGTCGACGTTCTCTTTTGTTCTTCCCAGTTTCATGTAGATTAATCGATGCATAATTTTGTGAATTACTTTTCACTTTGTAGAAATTGTAGATTATCTTTTTCATACAGGATTTTGTCTATTTTTGTTAAAATCCATGTTTTAAGTTGAAGTTAAATTAAGTCGAAGATGAAGGTTTGATGTAAATTGAATGGGAATCCTTGTGGAAGATCGTTGGAATTTTTATTAAATTTTCTACACGCTGAAGGAATTTAGAATTTAGATCTTAGTAATTTTCAATTACAAATGTTTGCAAATGTAAAGTTACAGTTAGGTGCGCAACGGTGAGCAAAAATGAGCGTTGCAGCGGAACGTTGCTATGATCGAATGGATGAGTACATGAAAGTGAAGTGAAACGCAGGATGTGTGTAATTTTTAGAGGGTCGCGAAAACTTGAGCCGATTTGTTACCTTTTCTAAGAATTTTAAAAATGTATCTTACGATATCGAATTTTGAGAGAAAGAAAGAAAGCAATTTTTCCAGTGCCATAATTGCGAACAGAGGGGCCATTTGTTAACGATACATCGCGTGTTTGCATGTATATTTATACGCAACTTTTTCGAAAGTTTAACGAAGCACCTTTTAAATCGTCTTCCAAATAACCATGAAAAGTGCCAAAAAAAAGAAAAGAAAAATCGACTACCCTTATTGCATTTATTATCGTGGACCAAACACTTGAAGCGAACCGAAAGATGTATAAAATTGATACAAAATCTTAATACTTTTTACAGATCGATATTTCTACGGATTAAAAATTACGAAACTGTTGGTTCTCGCTTTGAGAACCTCTCTCGAAAATAAGTATGGGAATATCATCGATCTGATGAATCAAAGCTGTGTTCAGGACGCATTGATAGGAACGAAAATATTTTTCCGCTGTGAAATTTAATATTTTATACTTTAATATTTTTTTCTTTTTGTGGAAAATACGCTGAATATTTGTTTCGTCTGATCGCAGTTGGAATATTTTAATGTTAGTGATTATTTTACAATTTAAAATGAATTAGAATTCTAACGAATTAGTAATTATTATAACAGAGAGGCTGGCAAAATTATTTACTATACATTTACATCGACAATTTGTAATTATTAATGAAATTAATTTTGAAGGATATTTAAGTTCTTGGCGATACATTTTGATTGCACGATCTGACAACAGAAGGATAATAATGTAACTGGATATTATAAAAATCAATTACTATCCAAAAAAAATGACTGAACTAGTTGTAATACAGAATTAAGGTATCGGTATCGATACTTAACAATAGATTCGATCGTTTCACACGTCTCAGAATATAAGTTTCTGTACTTATAGAATGTGTTTACGTTGCATTTACGAGTGACGGTGCAATAGATAGAATTTTTATTAATAGCTTTGTAAATATGTTATCTCACAAAACTGCATTTCTCCATTTGATACGCATTCTTATTAAATAAAACACATATTCTTAGAATATAGCGAAAAAAAGTGTTCAAGTAAAAGCTCGTGGAACACGCGAAGATTTGATTTTCGAACGAGAAGTTTGTCTAATATGAGTTCTATATATTTTTAATACATTAATCGCGTAAACTGTTCAGTGTAAAACGGTTTCAATGAATTATGTAGAATATTAAGCGTTTGTAAAAATATACAATGTTATGGAAGCGAAGAGATTTGGAATTTGCGAGGGAAAAGACGCGAGGAAGTTGTTAAAAACATGAAAAAAGAGAATTCCTCGATAAAAGGGAATTGTAGTTATTTATAGACCGATATTTTAGAGCAACAAACGACCCATTGATATTGTCAGCGATGACCATTATCGTGTATCTGCTCTTATTCGGACGAGAAATGGAACAGCGCTCTAATTAAACCAAAAGTTTTTAATTGTATTTAATGAATAGTTACGTTTATACGACGATAGATAATTATATGTTAGAAAAATAAATGAAATTTAAAAACTAACCCGATACTTACAATTTCTCGATCCATTTACTTCGTTTTTCAATAATTTCACAACGTATTGAATATCAAATCATAGGAAAATAATATTTGAAAAAGGAAAATTTATGTTTCGTGCATATTATAAACATTTAAGACTATAATTAAATATTTAATCATTATTTAATATTGTTTCCTTTTCGCCAGACGTTTAAAATATAATTCGGTAAATTGTAAAAATTCACAGTTAAATATAAAATGTAATAAAATAATTCTGGAAATTATGAAATAAACTTTAAGTATAGTTTATGGTTGTTATGCAACGTACACATTTGTTATTTTAACATAAAGTTAGAAGAAAGAAAAAAGAAAAAAAAACATTTAATACAGATCTTAATTCAAAAAGCAAAAATCTGTATATTGTCTAGCATAAGAGAGACGGTTTAAAATATATTAAACTTGTAAAACATCATAGATTGGGAATCTTATCTGTCACGAAACGATAAATTTTTGACACTTGGAAGTACGAAACCTTGTGGGTTTAAGTACGATAACCGCATTTCCTTAACGTGTAGCTTTATCGTTGTTAAAAAGACGGGAAGGACTAGCCGGAAATGTGGCGCCCAGGATGATAAAATATTGCTGTTATTAGAATTTTTCCTTCGAACAAAGTTTTCATACCAGAACATTATTTTCACAGGGTGTACATAATTTGATTAGTGAAACGAGACTAACGGTAGTATAAAAATTGTTTAAAATATTTTTAATGCGCGTAATAAACAGTTCTTAATGATTTAATGGCATAATTTCAAAAATCTAATGATTTTAATATTTCGTACGGAACAAAAACTTATTTTACCAATATTTTTAAATATATTAATATTATAGCACTGCAAATATTAAATATATTATTATTATAGCATTGCAAATATTAAATATATTAATATTATAGCATTGCAAATATTAAATATATTAATATTATAGCATTGTAAATGTTAAATATATTAATATTATAGCATTGGAAATATTAAATATATTAATATTATAGCACTGCAAATGTTAAATATATTAATATTATAACATTGCAAATATTAAATATATTAATATTATAACATTGCAAATATTAAATATATTAATATTATAGCACTGCAAATGTTAAATATATTAATATTATAACATTGCAAATATTAAATATATTAATATTATAACATTGCAAATATTAAATATATTAATATTATAGCACTGCAAATATTAAATTTATTATTATAGCATTGCAAATATTAAATTTATTATTATAGCATTGCAAATATTAAATATATTAATATTATAGCACTGCGAATATTAAATATATTAATATTATAGTATTGTAAATATTAAATATATTAATATTATAGCATTGCAAATATTAAATATATTAATATTATAGCATTGTAAATATTAAATATATTAATATTATAGCATTGCAAATATTAAATATATTAGTATTATAGCATTGCAAATATTAAATATATTAATATTATAGCACTGCGAATATTAAATATATTAATATTATAGTATTGTAAATAGTATTCAAATCAAGATACTCTCATTTAAATTAACCGTGTCTAAGAAAAAAAAGACTCGGTAGCTTTGAAGCTTTTTTTCAGTACACCTCTTAAAGGGTGAAATCAGAAGGGCTGTCGATAAAAAAAAAGAAGGAGAAAAACCAGAAAGTTCTCAACCTATTTTGTTTCACTCGATACATATGTAGCACGGCTCCTTTATAAAAATAGTATTTGTAGTTTATTATCGTAGAGTCTGGTTTCGATCTGCACGTGTGCCCCACCGTGGTTCGTGCCCCTGTCGGGAAATCTTGACATCGCGTCCCGTCTATCTGCATTTGAACTTCCTGAACCAGCATCCGTGCCGAATCTAACAGAGATCCTCATTTAATCAACTTTCACACGAGCACGCTATTTATATTTATTTATTTCCTTTTTTTCTTTTCGTAGAAAACATTTCAGAGAATTTTACAATTTATAGAACTGTATTAAAAAAGTATTTACTGCTTTGGTTTGTTAGATTAACGCTGAAACTTTAGATAATTGTCAGTCGATTTTTTTAAAGCTGCATTTTAATTATAAATGAAAAATACAAGCGTTCAACGTTGTTATAATTTTATTAGAAATTAAAATTTGGAAAAAATAGTCGTCTGAGTGATAAAGACGTTCAAAATTAGTTTAACTTAATTAAAAAATACGATTTAGAAAAAGTAGTCATTTGATAAACGTGTTTAAAGTAATTATAATTTTATTAGAGATTAAAATTTAGAAAAAACAGACTCTTGAATGATAGAGACGTTAAAAATTATTATAATTTAATTAAAAAATAAGCTTTACAAAAAGCAGTCATTTGATAAAGGTGTCCAAAATAATTATAATTTTATCATAGATTAAAATTTGGAAAAAGCGGTCATTCGAGTAACAAAATATTAAATTTATTGATAAAAGAATTTCATAGGAATAATTTACTATTTTTTTGAACATAAAAAAAATTAGTCACCCTTAAAAAAGTATCAGAAGTTGAAGACTCCTGTTCTTGCATATAGAATTTGCTTTTTTTTTCCATTTCTTATTTCAACGCACCTCGCCCTTAAGTCGCCCTTTTGGCTTTTTAGAATCGGGTTCAGACGCCGTAGTATTTCGTGAATAGACAGCACTGTTGAATTGAAATGGTGTATGGGCTCGTGGGACTATGCATAATGAGTTCATTCAGAGCGCGCGCCAGTGGTTGTCCGACTTCGTTATTAGAAACAAGAATTCAAACCGATAAAAAATTTAAAATAAATAAAGGTTACCAAAAAGCGATCATCCGAGACTACAGAAATATAAATTTAAGAAAAAAGTACATTCCTGAACAACCCCTTTTCATTTTTAACCCTTTTTTATTTCTTCGTCGCTCAATTTTTTCTTCTAACAAATTAAATTTTCCATTACAGAGAGTTAAAATTAATACTGGAACTGGAAAATTAATATGATTAAATTTCAACGATTAAAGTACATCCGTACGAAAAGAAAAAAGAAAAAAAAAATACACAATGTAAGAGAAACAACCCTTTGTGTACATATTTTACAGAAAATGAAAAATTCTAAAAAATGCACCGATGGAAATTTATTCAATTTTTACGAGAAATTACAAACCCGCCATTTTGACTGCTTTGGTAGTTCCAGTGTTAAGAAATTGTATAAACTGTTCGGTGAAAGACGAACGTGCAAGTCTGAATTGCGATACAAGAGAAAAGTATCTCTGCATGGTAGTGATTTATCATCGACAAAGAGTTTTTCAATGCACAATTCACGGTTCTTATCGTATGCCTTGTGTGATTCATTACCACCGATCATTTTTATTTAAACAAGATTATGGATATCTATGGGGCACGTATTAATAAGTTTTATGCGTGGTCAGATTCTTAGTCTTTCCGGTCAGGATGTAAAACTGTCTTCATTTGTTATAAAGAACATTGTTAATTACTCTGAGGACATTATAACGATTTTCTTCTATCGCGCAACTCTATATACCAATTTCGTTATTTTTATTAGCTATTCTTAGCTGTTTCTATTAATTGTAATAATTTTATTCAATATAAAGACGAACACGCGAAATTATATTAACATTGAGAGAAAATGTTTCGAATTGAATTGGAATATTTTTTTTCAATAATTCTAGCTTCTTATGTTTCTTAAATAATTACTTAAAGAAATTTTAATATTTCAGTTTTTTTCGTGAATATGAATCAAATATCGTGATTTGTATTTTATTAGAATTTGTGGATGAAATTTATTAATTTAATCATGAAATAGTTATTTATTAAATTTAGTCATTATTGAAAGAACGTTGAAGAGATAAATTTTACTTAACAATTTTGGCATATATTTTTTAATACTCAAATCGTAGTCTCTTTTAATTATTCGATTGTACAATAGATGTATTATTTAAAAAATATACGATATTACGTATAATATTTTATTTCTATTTATAATTTTAATATTAAATATATGCAATATTGTATATAGTATTTTAAAGTCTAAAAAGCACCACTGCTAATTGAGTCCAAAAGAATTAATCAGTGTGAATGTACATAACATCAGGCCTGCTTTTGGGTGTCCTATCGTAGATAGCTTATCGGTAATAAATATAGACCACAGAATTCCGGCGTTCGTATATTATCTGTATTTCTACCTTAAATATTTGTAATAAACACAAAATTCTGATAACCAATTTTTCGAACGTAAATAAAAAAAAGGATAAAATATTTGTAATATTTAATTCACGTAATGTAATAAAAAAAAAAAAAAAAGAAAACTATATTATCAGATCCCAATAATAATACTATTTAAAATTATATTAGATCTCAATATATATATATATATATTTTTTTTTTTTTCATGTCCGTCGTGTATTTAAAATATCGTATTTTTCCACGATACATTTTCCACGAAAATAGTAAACTTTTTAAGTAACAAACCGGGTAAAAATTTCGAAACTTATTTTCGAAGATATTTGAGAACACTACAAACCCAAAACAGTTCACGAGAATTGCTCTAAAACGACGCGCCATGTAAATCGAAAATTGTGCTTCGAAGGGTCGAAAGCGAAGATAACGAGATGAATTCTTCCTCACAAAGATGAAATATTGCCGTAACGATAGCGAAGGTTTAAGGTAAAAGGACCACTGTGTGCACAGTCTGATTACGCGAACCCTTCGCCCCAGGAAACATTTAGCCTCCGTTGTCCTGAAAACGGCCAGAAGAATACAGTTTTTCTCACGGTGTATTCCTCTTCTAAGCAGGTTACTTAAACCGGTCTAATCGGGGTTGGTTATGCAAAATAAGTTTTTCGGGACGCAACAGGATTGTGTGGCACTTTGGTTCCGTTTCGTAGAGAACAGCGAATTTGTTTTGGATTTTTACTGACAAAAGAGTGGAAGAATTTTGAATACTAAATTTATTAATGATTATTAACGCTAAAATTACTGATACAGTAATAAAATACAACGGTACAATGAGAAACGAATAAAAGAAGATTTAGCAAATATATGACATCAATAATTTGACGAATGACCAAAAATTGAATAAAAGGGATAACAGCAACGAGAATAATTCTATTTCTTAAAGAATAGAGTAAAAGCGTGCTGTGGAAAAATTAGAAAATAAGGGAAACAATAACAGAAAAGAAATAAAGAAAAAAATTGAGTAAAGAAAATAAAAATACAGAAATGAGAGGAAAAAAAAATTGAGCAAAGAAAATAAAAATAAAGAAATAAGAAGAAAAAAAATTGAGTAAAAAAAATAGAAATAAAGAAATAAGAGGAAAAAAAATTGAGCAAAGAAAATAAAAATAAAGAGATAAGAGGAAAAAAAATTGAGCAAAGAAAATAGAAATACAGAAATAAGAGGGAAAAAAATTGAGCTAAGAAAATAGAAATACAGAAATAAGAGGGAAAAAAATTGAGTAAAAAAATAAAAATACAGAAATGAGAGGAAAAAAAATTGAGTAAAGAAAATAAAAATAAAGAGATAAGAGGAAAAAAAAATTGAGCAAAGAAAATAAAAATAAAGAAACAAGAGGAAAGACAAAAAAATTGTGCAACGATGATCAAAGAATAAGACACTAATATAAAATAATAAACTTAAAGTTTCGCCAACAAATAGCCTTAAACTAACAATCCTCCGGTTTAGGACCGACAGACCAGCTAGTATTTTCCAAGATTACCTTTAATCGCAGGGTAGAGAGCCAGGTGAAACGTATCGAGGGGATGAAAGGGGGCGCGGAGGGGTGAGTTTTGTTTGTTGGACCGTTCCTTTCGATTGTTAGGCTCCTGCTTTGTGAAGAGACCACCGACAGCTGGCCTACGCGGTGCCGAGTCGTCTCTATGGCTATCTTTTAACATCAACGGGGGGTTAACTTGCATTGAAATTCTTTGTGAAAAAGTCGACGCATAATTACTTTTACTACGCTCGACAGGACTCGTACTGCAGATGAAAAAGTACGAATAATAATCGTACAAGAATGTTTTATTCTCCTATTGACATTGGAAAATTTATATATAATGCGTAGCTATTTTTTTGTCCTACTGCATAGGGTGTTTCCGATTTCGCCTGACAAATCATAGAAGTATTTATAATCTCCGACAGAGAAAAGAAAAAAAAATGATACAAAGTTTAGGTTCGAATGCTTTGTTACAAAGTTATAATTAAATAGTTAAAAATGAGACGTGTTAATAATATTCAAACAATGCGCTTGATAGCTGATATTATTAACACTAAGTCAAAATGACTGGTTCATAATTTCTTATAGAAATTTTATCAATTTACAATGTTTTTTTGGGGGATTTTCCATGATTTTTTGTAAAAAAATATGTACAAAGAATCGTTACCGGTATTGTAAGTATTTTTTCAAATACCTATCATTTTGATTTCTTTGGTACAAATGAGTCTACCTTAATCGTCGGTAGGTCTAGTGTTAAATCTTGATTTTTCCTATTTTATAACGCAAAATTTATCGATATTTAAATACGAGCCACCGAGGAGCCAGATCAACTCAACTTTTCGTTGATTTATCAATTTGAGTATCAGAGCACACGATTAGCGCTTAATTTTTTACAAACCAAACGATTAACTTTAATTGAGTTGATCAATTCGTCTTCTTCATGACTCATATTTCGTATTGCGTTCGATATCTGCTTTGATCGACACTTAATGATATCAACTGTCAATCACATTAACCTATTTTTTACCATGCTTAGTTTAAGGCATATCGATAAAAGTATCACAGTAAAGTAACAATTAATTCACCTTCTTATGCGAATATTATTTAGAAAATATTTTTTCATTCTCCGTTGGTGAACTCTACAGCATATTTATTAATCGAGCTATGAAAATCTATCGTTAATTCATAGACCAACCAAAATGAAAATTTAATAAAATTAAAGGATATATCATTATCTAATAAAATAGTATTTAAAATAAAAATTAAATTGGCCAACTAATTCCAATTAAAAGCTGAATAAAATCAAAACTAAATTACAAATTATACAATATTTATTTTTCTTTTCAAAGATCGAGCATAAATTCGTTTGCGCGTTGAATTATATTTTTATCGGATTATTATTATTATATATTTATTATATTTTTATCGGATAATCAAGTGCCAAAGTAAGCAAGTCAATACTCGATACTTAACGCCAATAACGTCCAATCGATACACCTACCAATCGAAGAATTAATGGCCCGTACAGGAAGAGAAATGTGTGAACGTTTCGTTGCCACCCCTCTGCACCCTGTTGACCGTGTTAATTCTACCGCGTGCCAATCATGTTTCGACCACCGATCCCTCGACCATTTTCACCATCGGCCCGAGCTAACCATGAGGAACCCATGGGGAACAGTCGTCAGTACAAGAAACGCGTGCCGCGCGGAACGAACCGAGCGTAAATGCCAGGTCGAGTCGCGTAGATCGTGTTTCGAGACAAGTTGGCGACGATACACCGAGTGAAATATCTGAGACGTTGATAATTAAAAAGATGTAATAATAATTGTGTTAAAATTATTATAATTAAAATTGTGTTAATATTTGATTTTTTTACCTGGAGAACGATTGTACGATTGTAAGAACGAAGAGAAATTTGAACGTGATACGTGATTCGTAGTTTTGTGAGAATGTAACCGGTGTTTTGTTTCTTTTTTTTTTTATTTTAAAGTCTGTGATAATCTGCGAAGTCGTTGGGAGGATTTTCATTTTGAGAAACAGATTAGAGGAAGGTTTCTATTTTGTGGTTGACGAGAAGGGTGTTTTTGATAGGGAGAATATTGTGGAATTTTTAACAGTTTAAGGTAATCAGTTGAGAATTATAAATTTTTACTTTGGAAGTATTTTGAATGTTTTGTATTAATTAAGATTTTTGGAATGCTATTTTTTAGTTTTCTGTTTGGTCGTTTGACAAAATAAAATTTTGTCAACGAAAGGAAAGAAACAGATTTATGTAAAAAATAATTGTTTTTCTTGGCATGTAATTTTTGATCGGTTCAAACTGTGAATTTTATGTTTTTATTTTGAGATATTGAAACTTATTTGAGATAAAGATTCAATCATTTTGAATTAAATAAATGCTCGTTATTTAAGAACGGATGATAATTTATTGAAGTATTTTGATGTCGAAGCGTACCTTAGATGCTGGAAATAATTTTTTCGTTTCATCTTTTCAGTTTACCTTTCCGAAACTGGATTTCGCGCGTGTTTGAACATCTAGACTCTCGGTGTTATTCGAAGCAAGGCTACTACAAAGTAAAGGAAGGTGTGCCTTAAATCATATGTGAAATTTCAATCACGAGGTGTAAACAGTACCGAGAAAGACAAAAGTAGAACGGGATGGAGCAAGATGGATGAAATTGACTTCACGAAGACATAAACTTTGCAAGTAAAATAAATATATATTTATCGTATTCTAAATTATATTNTGTAAACAATTTTTAACAGCTTCAATTGAATTTCCTTTTTTAGATCTTGAAAAAATAGATCTTTCTTAACCGTAAGTTACTAAACTGTACTATGACTTACTATTAAAAATTAAATTAGATTATAAAAAAAATACGTAACCTTCTATAAAATTATTGTTCTTATTAAAGTAGAAACTTGCGTTACAAATATTTATGATTATCGAGTTTAAGAATAGTAAAAAAAATTAAAACAATAATTATTCAACACAGCGTAGATTTAAAGCCAATACAAAAGCTCTTTCAATCTAATGTCAATAATCTTTTTTTTATTTCTTTATTGATTTTATCAGAGTAGAAACTTACGTTACAAATATTTATGGTTATCAAGCTTGAAAATAATAAAAAAAATTAAGGCAATAATTATTCAATACACCGTAGACTTACAGCCAACNTTTCTATCAAATCGTATTCTAAATTATATTTCTACTAAATCGTATTCTAAATTATATTTCTATTAAATCGTATTCTAAATTATATTTATATTAAATCGTATTCTAAATTATATTTTAATTACATCATATTTTATTAAATTCTGTGCCAGTAAATTTCGTCCAAAAACATTATCTTTTACGAGAAAAACATTAATTTTCCCAGAAAAAGTGCAGTTTCTAAAATACACATAATTGTGCCGTACACAATTTTTCTCTGAAACAGCCAAACGGTTAAGTGTTAAAAAACCAAATAAAAAAACTATCATCTACGTAACAATTCATGAAAAACATAGAAGAGTTAAGCAACGACCCGTTCGCAAGGTGTACAACGCCAAAGGACCCGAAAATTCTCACGGAGGCCTCCAACTCGAGTATCATTTCGCTCGATTGCACTTGAACAGTGCTCAGTCGGCCTAACAATGATCTCCAAAGAGAGATTAATTAATTTCCTTGGCGGCAGTGGTGCTCGAGCAAAAGAGCCAAGGGATCGGAGAGTGGAATATGAAAGAGCTCGAAAAAAAGGCAACGACGGAGGAAGCGAGAGAGTTAAACGAAGAAATGGCAGATAAGAAGGCCTCGTGTACTCCTTCTGTAAAAGGGGAGTATTCGTCAGTCGACGAATGGTCGTTGCATTAGCTGCGTGAAAAGAGTTTGCGACTATTCCTGTCTCAACACACTCTAAAAGAATCCTTTTTCCCTTCATACACGAATATCTAAGCCTTTCATCAACAGCTACATAATTATCGACCAAGTTCCGCGTGATATTTTAATTTGTGGCACCGGTCTGAATCGATTAGCTATTTGATGATCTTTTATATGCTCCTGGAAAACCGAAACTGTGATGAAATGAACAATTAAATGTACGAAAAGTGGAATTTTATNTTCTATCAAATCGTATTTTAAATTATATTTCTATTAAATCGTATTCTAAATTATATTTTTATTAAATCGTATTCTAAATTATATTTCTATCAAATCGTATTCTAAATTATATTTCTACTAAATCGTATTCTAAATTATATTTCTATTAAATCGTATTCTAAATTATATTTATATTAAATCGTATTCTAAATTATATTTTAATTACATCATATTTTATTAAATTCTGTGCCAGTAAATTTCGTCCAAAAACATTATCTTTTACGAGAAAAACATTAATTTTCCCAGAAAAAGTGCAGTTTCTAAAATACACATAATTGTGCCGTACACAATTTTTCTCTGAAACAGCCAAACGGTTAAGTGTTAAAAAACCAAATAAAAAAACTATCATCTACGTAACAATTCATGAAAAACATAGAAGAGTTAAGCAACGACCCGTTCGCAAGGTGTACAACGCCAAAGGACCCGAAAATTCTCACGGAGGCCTCCAACTCGAGTATCATTTCGCTCGATTGCACTTGAACAGTGCTCAGTCGGCCTAACAATGATCTCCAAAGAGAGATTAATTAATTTCCTTGGCGGCAGTGGTGCTCGAGCAAAAGAGCCAAGGGATCGGAGAGTGGAATATGAAAGAGCTCGAAAAAAAGGCAACGACGGAGGAAGCGAGAGAGTTAAACGAAGAAATGGCAGATAAGAAGGCCTCGTGTACTCCTTCTGTAAAAGGGGAGTATTCGTCAGTCGACGAATGGTCGTTGCATTAGCTGCGTGAAAAGAGTTTGCGACTATTCCTGTCTCAACACACTCTAAAAGAATCCTTTTTCCCTTCATACACGAATATCTAAGCCTTTCATCAACAGCTACATAATTATCGACCAAGTTCCGCGTGATATTTTAATTTGTGGCACCGGTCTGAATCGATTAGCTATTTGATGATCTTTTATATGCTCCTGGAAAACCGAAACTGTGATGAAATGAACAATTAAATGTACGAAAAGTGGAATTTTATAAAATAGTAATTGTACACATGAATATCGTGAATGAGATGGTGTTCGCTATTTTTCGTTTACATTTTTTCGCGCAGTAATCGATGCGGACGATGTGAACGTCCAAGTGGTTGGATAAGGAAACGACGACGGTTTTGAAAGTGGGATAACACGTTATCTCGTACGTAGAAGTTTAAAGCCATTCTTGGTATCGAAAAGGGAAGAGGAAACTCTGGAATGGAGTACTATTGAGCAAAACTGGGCTCAGAACTGAATGCGACCCTTTGTCGAGAGTTATCGATGTCGACTTGACCTGGAAACGAAGGGGAAGACGATAGAATAAATTTGAATGGAACAGTGGCAAATTTTCTTTGGTAACTCGTCTCTGATTCGATCACCAATCTACATCTAAATTCGTTTAACCGAAGAAAGGAATTTTTACGCGCGAAACCAAAGAAGAAGAACGAAAAAGAGATGCAACGAAACCTCACCCCATTACAAAATCAATCAATCGCCATTAAAATACCAACATCCAAATACAATACAAATTCCAAACACTGAATCCTCAATCTAAAACAGTAAACAATAATTTAATATAAAACAACGAAAACAATTTCAAGAGATCGGTCAAACTTAACAAAAATTGATAACAAAAAATTTCTTAAGAATCCGAGGAAAAGTCATCGTTGCGAGTCGTCAAGCATCGTATCGGGGAAGAGTCGTTGTCGATGTTTCCGAGAAACCAGTGAAAATCAATTATTTTCAATAAGACAAGGTCGAAGTTCATCGGACCCCGATAGTTCCGAGAGAAAGGCGGCTGTCGCAACAAGTTCAAAGCCCATTCGATCCCTCGGAGGCGGAAGGGCCAAAAGAGGAAGCTCTTTGGTCGAAGCTCGACGTCTAAAGGATCCGCGTTCCCGTTTTTGTTAAGCCTTTTTTTTTTTTTTTCTATTTAAATGTTACGGTGGCAAGAAAATGGGAGAATGTTAAGGATAGAACGAGTTAGCGGTCGCTAACGAACGAGCAAAAAGAAGAAACGGATTGGGAGAGTTGGATTCAAGTGGCTGGTCGGATAAGGAGCCCTCGTGCGTTTAATCGTTCCAGACACTGTCGAGGGCAACGATTGCCATTCGAACGCGTGTATGCAAATCAAGAGAGAAAGAGAGAGAGAAAAAAAAGATTCATGTCGTTCGAACAATAAGAAATGTGGTGTTTAATCGGTTCGGTGGATTTTCTGACTTCGTGACGAGTTGTTAAACGGGGGAGCCTGTTCGAGGAAATGCTAGTATGTTTTAAAACGAAGAATTTACAAGGTTCTGTTTTGATTAATTTATTTTATTCAGTAAGCTTGTGCAAGCAGAATTTTAAGAGAGAATTTTAACACTAGAACTGGCAGCGATTAAAGCAGACTTATTCGTATCG
>SMSQ01025876.1:131012-154063 GCA_019453375.1 Ctenoplectra terminalis | reverse complement strand
ATTTCCGATTGTACCGCGTAAATTACAATTTTTGCGATAAAAAAGAAAAATTTTGTTCATAAAGAAAATTTAATAAACTTTACGAAATACACTTCCTCATAATTTATAAAGAATTACCATGCATGTAATAAAATATAACTCTATTCTTAAATCAAATCTTTATTTTCCTTTACAATATTTATTCCATTATTCAAACCTTTCGTTAAATAAAAATAAAAAGCACTACAAAACATTTCCGATTATACCGCGTAAATTACAATGTTTGCGAGAAAAAAGAAAAATTTTGTTCCTAAAGAAAATTCAATAAACTTTACGAGATGTACTCCCTCATAGTTTATAACGAGACAACGTGCATGTAATATCACGTTCGTACGGGTTTGCATGATTAAATAATTGCACGTTGCACGAAGAACACTGGTAACCGTGGCCAATATAATATCGCACGTATTAAAGCATCGATTAAAGGACAGTGAACGAGATTGAATTAATATCTTTCGAGCCTTTAATTAAACGGCTTGGGATAAATGAGCTTCGCCATTTTTATTCGTCCCCCGTCAATGTGTGCACTTCTATGAGATATATTACTCGGCGAGCAATTAGTTCTATCTTTCTTAACCCCTTTAACCTATCGACCTCTTCCTCTTCGGCTCAGCCGCATCCTTGGGACCGATTACATTCTTGCAGGACAAGGTTGTTAGAAAGGGCAGGGAGAAAGACCGGTGAACGTGTCTATGGCGAGGTAATAAGGTGTAAAAGGAAGCTCGAGAATACAGAATAAACGAACTACGAGCGGTAGTCGTCGATTTTGTTTAAAATATTCGCGAACCTTTAGAATGGAGCTGAGCTTCGAATAATGCGACTTTCAACAACGCGGTTTCAATAATACAAGATTTTTTTTTTCCATTTTAGATTACCCTTGTTTCTTTATCGCGAAAAGGGAGAGGGTTGAGAAAATTAGGATAAGTCGAGGAATGCTGGCCTGTTATTTTTAAAATTGTTACATTGTAGATTTAATTGAGAAAATTAGGATAAGTCGAGGAATTCTGGCCTATTATTTTTGAAATTGTTACATTCTAGATTTAATTGAGAAAATTAGGATGAGTCGAGGAATTCTGGCCTATTATTTTTTAAATTGCTACATTGCGGATTTAATTGAAATAAAAACTAAAAAAAAAATATTTTTACTAAATACATGTGGATGTATAATATTAATATTAACTCTTTGCATACTTAAAACTTTTTTAAGTTTCACGGTATTATGTTTAGGAAAGAACAGAGGAAAATTAAAAATCTTTATGATTTTCTATTCATTAAAATTTAACTCAAAACGCAACCTCGGAAGAAAATTACAGCGACGCTGAGCGAAGTGCAAAGCTTTAATACGTATAATGTTCAGTATACTGTTAAAAACAGCTGAAAAATAGAATATTCAGAGCCTACCCGAGATCCAGTAATTTAATTCAAAATTACCCCACAGTCATCGAAACCGAAAATTCCAAAAATTTTCTATAATTGGACACCAAAGTATCCAATAATATAATTCTTCTATCCTTCACTTCTGCTTCATTTAAAAAGCAATACACAATAATACTGTAAAACAAACATTTAACTATTTAAAACAGATTTCCATATAATTTTTTATTAAACCTACAATTATACATAAAAATCGCTTGACACTTAAGACAACCAAATACTTGAGCGAATACCACTAACATCCAAATCCCAATTTATCAATAAATAATTCTCAAGAATTACCAATGAAGAATCAGAATTGCCAATCACTTTTTCCTATTCTAAAATAAAACATCGTAAAGCCTTTCTCGCGAGTAATTCTGAAAACGTTGTCGCGGAGAACGGAACGAACGGGCAAGAAACGAAGGAAAACAAAGCTGAAGCATCGACACAGGGGGAATTAACCAGGAGGTTAAAGGGTTAAGACGATAAGTGGGAATCTCGTGAGGCGGAGAGAGGGGATTAACCTTCTTTCGATGGAAAGATGAGATACACCGGATCGAAAGACGGATAAAAAACGAAGGAGATTAATCGTCTCGGATGGCTTTGCAATCGACAGCTATCAAACGCGCGAGGTTACCTTCTGTCTTGAATAAATATGAACGATTCACCGGTTTAACACGCCCCCTTACGTTTCGCCATATTGTCGGTGATTACGATTACCGATAATCGTCTTGAAAGCAATAAAACTCGTTTGGGTTATTATGAAATGCGCGAGCAACAATATTTTATTATTAATTCCTCCCCCTTGGTAACGTGTTCGGTTAATAATTGCTCAATCAATGTTTGCGTTTTAGCGATTCGATGTTGATGGCCGTCATCGTTCAATATTTATCACTGTTATCTTCATCGTAGAAAATTAGCTGCCATTAATAGTTTCTTTTTTCTTTTTTTTTTTTCTTTTTACGGTTATTATTTCGAAGATGAAATAACATCTTATCGATGGATCGAAGCGAATTTATAAGCTACTTCTTGTTTATTTTAATTAGAACGTACACGGATTCTAACGGAGCTGAAAAAAAAAAAAAAAAATTGGCGCTTGTTCTGTGTTGATTCGGAGCAAACACTCGAGGGAATGAACACTCTACCCGAAAACGTAGAAAAGCAGAGGAGAAGGAATCGTTTAATCAATCCTCGAATCTTATCGGCGATCTCTTGTTTCGGTGTACGTCTCGTGGTTTCTTTTCTCAGGTGACGGGGGTTGAGGGAGATGTTGACGAAGTTTGTTTCGTTGTTTTACGAAGGAGCTGTTGTAAATGAGCAAATCGACTTGTCGGAGAGTTGAAATGTACAGTGATGGGTTGTTTGTGGTCCTTTTATTACTGGATTCCTCGTTTCGCTAAGTTTTATCGCGCTGGCTTTATTATTTTAACGTTGAAAATTAATTGGGTATCTGTGAACAGTTCTTTGATCGCGTGAAAAATTCTTTTTATTATGGTTTCTAATTATTAGTTCTAATAATTATTGTTTTACTATTTAATTAATTATTATTTCTAATAATTATTATTTTACTATTTAATTAATTATTATTTCTAAATATTACAGTTCAAAATTCCTATTCTTCATCTTTAAAATAAATAAAAGAAGAGAATATATTTTGAGTTCGTTTTCTTTTTTATAATTGCTTATACACTGTTTAGCTTTCTTTACCCTAAATTTTGTATTTTATAATTAAAAGAGCTGCGATAAGTAGCTCGAATTATATTAATAAAAATTGCAGGACATATTTTAAGGCATACTTAAAAGAACTAATTTTTATCCGCTATAGAATTCTTTATCGTACAGTTTTTAATTTACTCAAAATAAAGTCATCGAAAGGGACATAGAAAACCGCAAGAAAATGCAAATGGATTCTATAAAAGTCAACATTCCGGCTCCAAAATTATTCATAAACTTGTACTTTATTAACTGCGTTTCAACAGCCAAGAAAATTGCAAACACACGCGTCTGCAAAGAGCATAACTTGTCTCAAGGCCGACGGATAATCCAAAGAAAGGCGATAATTACAGGTCGGTGGTACGGAGGTCCTTTCTCTTTCACCGACAACCAAAGACTGATAGAACAAAGGTGCGAATCATACTTGAGCTTCAACCATTTTCCTGCTCTGATACACATTATTAACACTCAACAATTTTAACATGGTCTTCCCAACTTAACCGCCATTTAACACAAGAACTACCAAAACAATCAAATGATGTTCGTAACTTCTAATAAAAATTCTGCAAATTTTTAACGCTGTATTTTCGAATATTTTCTATGATTTTCTGTAAAATATATGTTTTACGATATTTCTTCAAACGTCTATTATTGTGATACATCCGGTGTAAAATTCTGTAAATTTTTAACGCTGTATTTTCGAATATTTTCCACAATTTTTCTGTAAAATATATGTTTTACAATATTTTTTCAAACATCTATTATTGTAATATCTCCGGTAAAGTTATTATAATATCTCCGGTGTTAGCGTCAATTTATCAATCAATTATCCCCAGAAATAATTATTTATAATACTAACGTTTATTACGAAGAATCCTGTTAATCTTTGGACCATGTTAATTATCTTCTTACGTCTTGCGAATAAAATTTTAATACACTTTAAGTATTTACACTTTCTCAAACTTGTCTCCTAATTAAAAAAAAAAAAAGTCTTGTAAGTTTCGATACTTTCAATACGTCCATTTTTTCCTTAACACATATTCTAGCTTCGTTTATTTATCCGATCAGATTATTTTACAAAAAAAACAATACGGCTACCCGATCATCGTTCGTGCATTTATTTACCAAGCCACGATCGATCTCCGAATCGGCGCGACAATGCTTGTTGCCCGTAATGAATCTTGGTTGTCGCATAATGAGAGCATAAATTATGCGCTCTCGTACGTGTATCTTTTTCTCTGTTGCTCCTCAACGTGGTCCAACCCGGTCCCAGCAATAAATACTATGCTATACAGACTATACTTCTGCTTTGCCTCTCTCTTTCATCCCCTCCTTCTCTTATTCATTCTTTGTTTGTCACCTCTCTTTTTCTCTGTTACTTCGTACCTCTGTTACCTTTCCCTCTCGATTTTTCCGTGCACCTTTACTTCGCCCAGACTTCCTTTCCTTGATTTCCCTTTGTTCCTTTAATATTTACTAAAGTTTTCAGAAGCTTATTATCAATCGCTTAACCGCTATGGTAACCTGTTTCTTTGGTTCGTTCGTTTTTTTTTTCTTCTTAAAACGGAGAAGCTGTTTCATTATTAATTACTCTTTTATTTTTATTCCCTAAGTTTCTTCTGTTTTTAAAGGTTTCTTTCTTTTTTGTTCTGTCTTGCGTTATGGCTTCGTGTATTCTTAGTTAATTAATTCTGTACNTTTTTTTTTTTTTATCGTTCACGCTTCAGAAATGGCAATAATTTAAACGCTTTAATTAAGTTCGATGCATATCGGAATGAACTGAGATCATTTTAGCTTTCATATTTTGATTCTTTTTTTGTAAAGAAATACAGAAAATTGTATCACACGTATAGAATATTAAATTAGTTCCATTTTCTGAGTAACTATTTACTTTCATATTTTCTTTCACCGACACATGCATGACATGTTAAAAAAAAAAAATTTTTATATGTTTCTTTGCTAGATATTGTACGAATAGAAAATTTACGGTAGCTCGTAGAAATTGAAGAAATGAGTTACAATTTTCAAGAACATCACAGTCTTCTTACACGCGCAAAGAAAAAAAAAGAAAAGTTTGTAAAAATATATTTATGAAAATTGTTTCACCCGGACGTTGTGATTGTTATATTGCTCGAATCGATATTGCTCGCTTGTTTTGCTAAGACTCTTCTTTAAAGTGGAAAAGATTTTTTGAAAGAACCGCAGGCTATGGACATTCGAATGACTTTTGTTGAGAATTTTGGAACACGTAGAATAGGTTATGGTAGCTTTTGATTTTTAATTTGTGGAGAAACGTTTCAAAGGAAGCATTTTAATTATAGAGCGCTTGGAAATAATGTTTTACAAATGTTATAATTTTTAGGATTTTTGAAAGTTGAGACAAAGTCTGCAGATATTTTTTTTTATGCCGATTAGGAATAGATATCTTTCTAAGATATAATATTTATCATCGTGGAGATATTTAGAATAATTTTTGAATTATTAAATGTGAAAGAATTCACGATTCGTCTTTTAAATTTAAAATGATCTAAAATTCTTCCGATTTATTCGAATAAAATTCCATGTTTTTTCACATATTCTGTTAATTATAATAAAAACGATAAATAGTGACTAAATAACAGCGAAACAGTTGATCATAAATAAAGAACAATTAATGTTAAGATAAATCAGAAAATGATTTCCTAGCGCTNCGCATTCCATCGTATTTTGAATTTTTCTTCTCTTTCTTTCTTGGCTTCATAGCTTTGCAGCGCTACTTTTCTTTGGCTATGTATTTTTGCAGTCTTGCGGTTCGGTACCATTTTCTTTCTACGGTGCATACCTTGTTTTATTATTTTTTACATCTTTCTTTCGAGATACCTTCGTTCTTTCTCTCTTAGTTTTCAAGATTATTTTAGTTTTTCAAGATTAATTTTAAAGATTTTTATTTTCCATTTTTGGTATTTTTTTTGCTTTTTATTATCTTTTTTTTTTGAGCGATAATTTATTTTTCGTAGAAGCAGATTTTTTAACAGCTTGAGGATAACGTACGCCTTGAATTTTCCTGCAACGATCATATTTTGTTTTTCATTTTAGCGTTCTTTGTCTCTTGAATATGTAGTTTGTTATTTATGCTGTTCTTTCTTTATCTGTGTTTCGTGGTGGTCCCATAATTCACTTTCGTACCTCTCGCTTCTTCATCCTTATTAATTTCGCCGCTCTTATCACTCTTTTCTTACCTCTTGTATCGATATTTCTCCTTTGACATTCGAATTCTTCTTCCATTCGTCTCTTCTGAACAGTTTCACTTTATTTTTGACGTTCTTCTCTGTATTTGGTTGCTCGAAGGTCTTGATCTTCAGTTTATTCTTATTGGTTCTCCGTGATTATTAACTTATATTTTACTTCAACCTCTACATCCTTCCTTCTACGTTTCTTAACGCTTTAAGCTCGCTACTTTATTTCATCCCTTTATCTCTTCTTTAATTCCCTCTTTTTCAAAGTTATTTTCTTCTGCTTCCTCTTAAAATCTTCATCATTAATTATCCTCTATTATTTTATTCACTTTAGGTTAGGTTCCCACTTTTAATTTAACTTCTTTACTATCCATATTCTCTTCCCATCCTTCAAATTTATTTCTACTAAACACTCTTTCCTCGCTTCCTCTTTCTCATTAATCATTATTTAAAAATCCCCACTCTTCATGTTCTCTGCTTTTAAATAAATTTATCTACTCTCCTTATTTCTTTTGTATTCTTAATATTTCTATCTAATTTCCTCCCTCTTAAACAAATGTTTCTTTCTTAATTTTTCTCTCTACCCACCCACCCTGGTCTCTTCCTCTATTTATAAATTCATCTCGCTCTGTGATTGGTCTACGTTTTTCCCTAGTAACTCGTTAACAAAGCCGAATTTGAATCACTCTTTTCTCCCCTTCAACATCTTCCCGCAAAACCATTTCACCCCCTATAACGTTAAACAAAGTATTCTTATTTTCCAAATTAAATTTAATTACCAATGTACTATATTAATTACCACTGTCCTCGTAACAGACAGCCCATTTGTGGTAACTATTATTATTTGAAAAATTTAGAAGATCAAAGCGAGAAACTGTGATCAATTGTATTTTCTGTCCTTTTGTAGTAATTATTATTAGTTAAAAAATTTAGAAGATCAAAGCGAAAAACTCTAATCAATTGTATTTTCTATCCATTTACAGTAATTATTATTAGTTAAAAAACTTAGAAGATCAAAGCGAGAAACTACAACCAATTGCATTTTCTTTCTCTTTTTTCCCTGATAAGTGAAAAAATTCGGGTTACAGGGGGTTAAATTCCTCTTTCTTTGCTCAATTTTTCCTGGTCCCCCTCATTTTGAGCTCCTCCTGGCGCTCTTATCTTCCCGAGCATCTCATTGTTCGTCCCCGTTCCTCTCGTTTGCGCCTCCGCCGCGCTACGTTCACGTGAAGGTGTATCGGCGCGTGTTCGTCCGCGCTCGACCGGGCTCGTCGCTCGTATATACTTACCTGGCAATTAGTTTTGCGGAGAATGTTGTTGTCCTTGGTCGTACGGACACACGCGCGATCCGCTCGTTTGCGGGGGTGTCCCCGTGCACACGGCAGTCTCTATATCGGTGCGGAACAACGCCGTGGACGGCTTCTACTCGCGGCTCCTCCGGGAGGTGCAAAAGCGGACCCGCAGGTGCAGCTCGTCGGTTCCACGCTCCTCTACGTGCTTGGAATTTTCACCGATTCGCATCCGTTACTCGACACTCCTCGTCCCTGTCGACGGGTCGTTATATTAATGGATGCAGGGGAGTGATGCCAAAATTGTGCCACTCGATATATTTTACGGTTGTGTTTATCATTTGGTATTAATTTATGTGCGAGCTCGTATCGCGAACTAAAGCTTCATTTTTAAGATCCGTACTACAATTTATTTCATTTCTGTTCGAGGATAAAAATAATGAAAGGTAACTAGCAAATTAATTACTTGATACCGGGAAATTTAAAATTGTTAATTTGTATATAACTTAAGATGGAAAATTAAAGCTTGATGTTTATGATACGTATTGCTATCTACTTGATTGTTTTTCGAGAATACAAGAAATAAAAAATAGTAAGCAATGTAATTAATTATTTAATACCAGGAAATTAGAAATATTAAAAATATTTTAGGCTGTACTGTATTATTTTGTATTTGGTATTAATTTATGTATAAATTAATCTTGCAAATTAAATTCTGATATTTTTTAATTCAAAGGACATGGTAAAATAAGAAACAAAAAATTACCATAATTCACTAATATTATACAAAGTACTCAATTTTTTGTACTACATTTCTACTACGTTAATCTAAATACAATGCACGCTAAAATAAAAAATAAAAATAAAAAAGAAATACCACAATATATTAATACAAGGTAATCAACGTTCTACGCTGCATTTCTACTGCATTAACAAAAACTATATCGATGAGAATACCAACCACCCTAAAATAAAAAATAAAAATAAAATAATACCACAGTATATTAATACAAGGTAATCAACGTTCTACGCTGCATTTCTACTGCATTAACAAAAACTATATCGATGAGAATACCAACCACCCTAAAATAAAAAATAAAAATAAAATAATACCACAGTTCATTAATACAAGGTAATCAACGTTCTACGCTGCATTTCTACTGCGTTAACAAAAACTATATCGATTCGAGTACCAACCACCCTAAAATAAAAAATAAAAATAAAATAATACCACAGTTCATTAATACAAGGTAATCAACGTTTTACGCTGCATTTCTACTGCGTTAACCCTGTATAGCCTGAATTTTGTCTGCTTATTAGAGAAAAAGCTACGATCGATTACAGTTTTTCACTTTTATTTGAAAATTTTTAAACTAATAATTGTTATGGAAGAATCGTAGTATCGCTACAGTAATAGAGTAATTAAATTTAACAGCACAGCGGTAACTGAACAAAATTAATTTTTCAAAATATAGATACATTAATTTGTAGCTTTTAAGTCATAGAGGGTTAACAAAAACTATATCGATCCAAAAACAAAGCACACGTTTTACTTCCAAATGGCTCATAGTAAAATGTTCGATCTTAACTGTTCGTTTCCTCGGATAAAAAGAAAAAACAATAAATTTATCCAAGATGCAACACGTGTAGCCAGAGAAGCGGTACACGATGCTTCGAATGATATCTGTGCCTAATCATTTTTAAGTTCACCACCCCTGTATCGACTCGTTATCTCGAGGAGCGTTAAAACAGGCACGATACCGATTTTTCCTGATCCGTAGCGAAACACATCCACGTTTAAATTACATCTGCTTAAGAGTGTCGGCCACGGGACCGTTCTCAGATCGCAAAACAATGGCGGCCCGATAAAATAACTGGAGGATTCATTTATTCTACGTAACTATACGTGCCTACACTCTCATAAGAATACGGACTACCCTGCGGATCAGTGATGCACAATCATTGCCCCCGTATGACCCGCGTAAATCTTTAAACGTTTCCTTCCTTGGATTCGGAACATAATTAAACAAAATTTGTTTCCGTGTCATTTTTTTTTTTTATTTTTTTAACTTTTTTTTTGGGTGTACAACGAAAGTAAATCTATTTTCTTATTTCGAAATACACGAAGTTTTTAATCGTATTAGATATTATTTTTGTTTTAGAAACAAATGTACAGTGTTTATGTACAGTAGAGAAAATTATAATTTTGTTGTGATAAATGGTTTGATGGTTAATTTAAGTAATTGTTCGATAAGTTATGAGTATTACGTTACTTTTCAACGATTATTATTTTTATTATTTTTTATTATTAGATTTATTGTATATTTGTCCAGCAATAGGGAGAATACTGAAGATCTGTAAATAATTGTTACTTTGAAGTTGGTATAATTTTATGTAGCATGGTATTAAATTATTTATATTTATTGTGGTATTATATTGATGTTAACATATTGAGGGAATTTTAGAAGAAAGATTGCGTAGAATTACTCATTTTATTTCCAGTTTTTTTTTTTATATTGAAATAAAGATATATCGATGTATAATTTTTTGGAAAGGTTTTTTTTATGTTGGTTATAACGATATATCTTTCATTATATTGAGTTTATATGATAAACATTCTCTAATTAAAGTTAAATTTGGAAATATATATTCTTTGAGGTACATCGATAGGAAAATTTGTTTTTTTCTTTTTTTAATAATTAAATGTTTCAAAATATATATATTTGTATTTCTAAGGGTATTTAATTAAATATAGTTTATATTTCTGATCATATAAATATATTTATATTTCTAAGGATATTTAACTAAATATTGATAAACACAGTTAGCCAATGAAAATTTCATTTTACAAAAATTATTAAAATATCAATACAAGACTACTTATAGTTTACTTGTGTTATACGCTTCCTATCATAGGTACTCAAGAGACGAAAAAAGAAATTCTTAGGTTTACGATTATTGGAAACCCTATGTTATAAAAGATATACTAAAGATAGAGAAATAAGACGCATAAAAATAAAATCTCAAGTGTCTGGAATCAATACCATCAATCGTAAAATGAGCAGTTTATTTTAAGAAGCAGTTTCTACGTTAATTGTTTTTCCTACCATTTCAGAAGAACGAAAGTATTCAAGGCGGTCGAGTTAAGCCGAGACACGGCAAACACCGTCGACAAACGTTCAACTTCCAGTGCATTCTATAATTGCCATGAAACCGACATTAAATACAGAATTGATATTTAATTCGAAATACCTCCGATACGAAATTAATTGCAACAAAGGTGTAACAAAAAAGTGAGTCTCGATCTTGAAATATTTCCGAACCCCTTCTTTAAACTTTTGATTCAACAATACCATCTTTAAACAACGATTAGCTCGTCTACATAAATTACAGAACGCGTGAACGACCAATTATAACGACCTGTGCCATTAACAGTGCGAAATGAAGATTTTTATGAAACTGTTAAAAATAGAACGAAATTTAACTCGTACAAATTTTTTTTTTACCTAAGAATATAATTTAATCATTCTGAAAAGCGTGTAAGAACGAATGATTACGAAATATAAAATAAAACTAACTTCCAAAACTATTATTCAGAAATTAAATACCGAAGATAAAAAAGTCTGTACGTATTAAAAGTAAAAGTCACAAGAAAAAAATTTTATAATCACTGAAATCTTACTCATTAACAAAACACAAAGTTTACACAATCTCACTATATTTTTATTTCAATGTTTCAAAGTCTAATTAACTAAATATCAACTAAATACCGAAGAAAAAAAAGTTTGTACATATTAAAACTAAAAGTCGCAAGAAAAAAATTTAATAATCACTGAAATCTTACTCATTAACAAAACACAAAGTTTACACAATCTCGCTATATTTTTATTTCAATATTTCAAAGTCTAATTAACAAAATAAAAATTCTGTTCAAACATATTGTCCTTACAGCTTTTCCTACACACTTCGACAAATCTCCATTTACAAGTTCTCCACTCAATGTCCCACGTTGAATAAAAAAAAAATAAATCCTATTTACAGATTAAAAAAGAAACAAAACGAGTCTCGTCAAGCCGAATCTTCGACGCCTCATCTTCATCGCGTTAAAAATGAAAATTTTGCGCACCACTGCTCTATCTACTGCCTGAAAAATCCATCTCTCTCTCACTCTCGTTCCTCTATTCCCTCTCTCCTCGTCTCGGTACACCCTTTTGCCCCGATCGCTTTGGTTAGTTACTCCCCTTTAACACCGCGGTACTCCTTTTCTGCCAGCGATTCCGCCACGATAGATCGAAGGGAAGAGCCAAAGCCCCGTCGATCCGTCCACCGTTCCCTCTTCACCCTACCGGCCCAACCTTTCCTTCCTTTCTTCCTTCCTGGAGCAGACAGCTCGATTTTTTCCTCTCGAATCGTGGAGAGTCGGAGGTAACGGAGATACGCGGTACGAGGTGTTGTTGCAACAAGGTGTTAGATTAATTGTACGATTAAATCGTCGTAAATCTCGCGGAGGGACGCCCACTGCCCTCGTGCCCGCCCTCTTCGCTCCGCGCAGGGATGATCGAGGAAGAGGAACGAGGAAGACGAAGAAGTGGAAGAGAGCAAGGACAGAGGTAGAAGAGAGCAGCTCGACGTTTCCAGAGCGATACGAATCTTTATGGCAGAGAGATTCTCGCCATCCTATGCTGTTCCAACCCTTTTGCTTTTGTTTGTTGTTTGCCGGTTGCTCCATTGCTTGGCGTCTTCCTCGTTGGTTTGTTTGGTCGAGCCCGCGAACGCTGTTCCGTGGATTGTACGGTTTGTGTAAATTGGAATGCTCAGGTTTTGACGAGGATCGAGTTGCTTTTTTTTCTTTTCTTTTTTTTTTTATGTTGGACTTTGGGATGGATGTTGAAGAGGTTAAGAGGCGTTATGAGATGCGTGGTGTTGATGATACTTATTGTTATTTATGGTTATTTATGGTATCATATTGTTTGGTTCTCTGCGTTTATTTGTATTAAACATATTTTTCTTTAGGGTTGATATATAATAATAATGGTTTCAAGATATGGAGTACAGCGTGTTAACTCTTATTTGTCCTCCATTTTCCTAACTTAATTCGTCCTTTGGCGTCAAAATGACACGATAGCAGAAAATGTATATGATAAAAAGATAGATAATTGTATTACAAAATTCTTTTACCGAAACTAAAAATCAATGAAATTTCTGTAAATTTAAATGTACGACCGTTCGTGCCGTTCACAAGAAATAAAACAGTATGTAAGGGATACTGGTTTTTCATATCGCAACGCGTACCTTTAGCGAGATAAATGTGTAAAATTAACACAATGGACGAATTAGAAAATTAGAAACACTTCATTCTAACTCTTAATTATCGATGGGGAGTCTGACACATTCCAACTATTCTTTCTATTTCAACTATTGAACATAAATTTGTTAGACTCTTGGCAAAAAAAAAACGGATTCAAATCTTCGTAACAGGTACATTGATACAAATTGATACAAACGGTATCGATAAATTTGATTTGCAAGAAAAAAACATAAAAATAACTAAGCACCGCTTTAAAAATTTTACAGAGCTCAGACTCCGCCTCGCCAATTAAGAGTTAAATATACGTATAATTAATAATTCCAATCTGTACGCGCAAATAATTACTAATTAATTCGAAATCTCAGAATTTGAACTTAAATTAATCCCACAAATTAGTCTGATATTTTTCAGTTATCCTCAACGTTCATCCAAGCAATTTAAACTTCATCGGTATCGGTCAATATTATAATCGATGTATAATTTATATACCCGGCGAACACACCTGTTTACATTTCCCTAAAAAGTCTCCGCTAGATAATAAATCCTGCCTGTTGGTATAAAATTCGCGCTCCAGTTGCCGTGCATCTTCCCGTTAATCGGCGTAATTGCCCCGATGTAGCAAGGGCCAATTAAAACGCTGTAATTGAAATTGCTAGACCGTGGTGCCATTAAAGCGACACGTTATTGCCTTATTTGTTGCTGTTCTTTTTAATACCATTAAAGAGGGAGCTGTTCGCATCGAGTTCCTTCTGTTTAATTGACTCGAAAGCAAATGAAAATTTCCATATCGCCAACACATGGAAACGGTTGCGTGAAAATTCGCTCCAAGATTTCCATGATTCTTCATTTCATCGTTGGTCGATTTCGTTTCTCGCTTCGTTTGCTTTTAGAGCGCGACGAAGAAAAAGAAAAAATTAATAACCATTTTATTACACCGCTGTGTACATTACTTTTTTTTGTTTGTTTCAATCTTTATTAAGCGTAGAAAACCGTGTCTTCATTTTTTCTTTTTTTTTTTTCCTTAAATTGAAATATTCGTTGTAATTATTAATAATTTTCTTCAGTATTTCGGGAGCTGTAATACTTGCAATTTCCGGATTTCAATCTTCTTATGGTCACTGGATCGTCGTTGATATTAATTTAAGATACAAATTTTCTTTATTAAATCTCTGGTACCATTTTTTTTTTTTTTTTGTATTTTTTGTGTGTTATTTCTTGCATTGTTAGGTTTATTTTAGATTTTTTAGATATTTAGATATTTAGATTTTTACCGTTTTTATTGAACCGAAACGTGAGAAAAGATGTAATACGAAATATAAACTTTGTAATTTTTTCACTGAAAAATTCACAACCGTTTTTTAAGTTACATCGCAAGAAAATTGACTAACAATACGCTACTTTAAAAAATTTAATTTCGAAATTATTGATTGTACAAGTAACAGCTAAGAATTATCATCTACGTCTAATATTTAACAAAATAATAAATATGAAATGATTTTTATTCATCTTTTTTCATTTAATAATCACGGTATTCTTTTCTCTTTCCTATTTCGATCGCACCTTTTATTTTTCTACGGCCGACATAAATTCTTGCGAGATTTAATTCGACAGCGAACCGAGCATCATCGTTCAGTGGAAACTTAATCGAGATGAGTCACTTGAATTTATCGTCGATTAGGTTCGCATAATTCGGGGACTTTCACTCGCCCACAATCGTGGATTGCTTTCGCTTCTTTTTACGTTATTGGCTTCGAAAATAAGTAGGACTTGGAGTCGCAATCGTTCACTCGAATTCCCGTACGATTCTTCGAATCATGACTTCAATAATAGCAAGAATCGTTAAATTTATGCTGCATTGTTCCTTTCTTTTTTTGAATTACAATTTCGGTCGTATCTTCAAATTTTTAATCTTAGCAGACCAATTTCTTTAACCCTTTAACGTTCACGTTTCACTTCAAATTGAACGTTCAAAAATGAATAAATTTCCTTTAATATAAATTTATAATCCGTGGATGTGATCGGGTTTGCAGAAAATGGACGTTTCCTTTATTCAAGAAATTAATAACTCGATCCAAATATGGGATAATGTCCGATGAAACAGAGCAGGTCTCAATGAAACGCATTTTTGGGTGGTTTTGCAACTTTTTTTTTTTATTTTTTTTTCTTTTATCTTTACTTCGTGTTAGTATCTCGCTTCCAAATTCTGACAGCAAGAACGTCGGCATACAATAAAAAATATAATGTATACGTATATGTGTGTGTGTGTGTGTGTGTATGTTTAGATGTCTGGTTTTATGAAAATTATATTAACGTTGATATTATTCGTTGTTAATTGCGATCTCGATGTGTCTGTTACTGTGCGCGGTCAGCTTTAATCTCATTTAATTGGGAACAGTCGGGAGAAACAATGGTCGACGATGGTATATATAAATATTAAACTCGTAACAAAAATGTCTCGCAGCAAGACCGATAATCTTAAAGTAGCGAATGAAACAACTCTTAATCGTAGTTAAATAAACTCTTTAAAGCTAATTAAAATATCGAATTAATGGCAGTCAGACCGCCACGGATAAATAATGCGTTCGCACGCCGGTTCGCGATTATGTACAAATTTGGAGCGACGATTCGCTTCGCGGTCGCTGAGAATCACTGTCGAAAAATGGAAGCACATCTTTCTTTCGCTCCTCCTTTTTTCTTTTTTTTTTTTTATCGTTCACGCTTCAGAAATGGCAATAATTTAAACGCTTTAATTAAGTTCGATGCATATCGGAATGAACTGAGATCATTTTAGCTTTCATATTTTGATTCTTTTTTTGTAAAGAAATACAGAAAATTGTATCACACGTATAGAATATTAAATTAGTTCCATTTTCTGAGTAACTATTTACTTTCATATTTTCTTTCACCGACACATGCATGACATGTTAAAAAAAAAAAATTTTTATATGTTTCTTTGCTAGATATTGTACGAATAGAAAATTTACGGTAGCTCGTAGAAATTGAAGAAATGAGTTACAATTTTCAAGAACATCACAGTCTTCTTACACGCGCAAAGAAAAAAAAAGAAAAGTTTGTAAAAATATATTTATGAAAATTGTTTCAACCGGACGTTGTGATTGTTATATTGCTCGAATCGATATTGCTCGCTTGTTTTGCTAAGACTCTTCTTTAAAGTGGAAAAGATTTTTTGAAAGAACCGCAGGCTATGGACATTCGAATGACTTTTGTTGAGAATTTTGGAACACGTAGAATAGGTTATGGTAGCTTTTGATTTTTAATTTGTGGAGAAACGTTTCAAAGGAAGCATTTTAATTATAGAGCGCTTGGAAATAATGTTTTACAAATGTTATAATTTTTAGGATTTTTGAAAGTTGAGACAAAGTCTGCAGATATTTTTTTTTATGCCGATTAGGAATAGATATCTTTCTAAGATATAATATTTATCATCGTGGAGATATTTAGAATAATTTTTGAATTATTAAATGTGAAAGAATTCACGATTCGTCTTTTAAATTTAAAATGATCTAAAATTCTTCCGATTTATTCGAATAAAATTCCATGTTTTTTCACATATTCTGTTAATTATAATAAAAACGATAAATAGTGACTAAATAACAGCGAAACAGTTGATCATAAATAAAGAACAATTAATGTTAAGATAAATCAGAAAATGATTTCCTAGCGCTACATAATAATATGTCTCATTGAACGAAATAAATTCTCCAGAACAGCTTCAAAAAGATTTCCCAAAACCACCCAGCTACGATAACTCACCCTACATGAAACTTCACAAACGGTTTCACGAGAAAATTAATTTTTTCTCACAAGAAATTCGTTTATCCTTATAAAATACTAAAAGTTCCACGAAACATTTCTCAACGTGCTTTTGTAGAATAAAAAATTTCCAAATTCTCCATAGAAACTCATTTTACCCTTCCTTAACGCTACTTTCAAATACGTTCAGTCAAATATCTACAATAATTCAAGGCACGATTAATTGAAGGCTTACAAGGATAAAGGTGTTAAATTACAAATATTAAGTTTAAAAATTACTCTTCCTGTATTTTTTACGAAATAGCGATATAATATTAATATATATTAATATAACTAATATATAATAACAGTATATAGTAATAACAGCAACCAACGTGTAATATATTATATTGCTAACAATTGTTTCACTATTTCTCAATAGTGTATCAACCCCGTTATATTTTATTAAAAAAAAAAAAAAAAAAAAAGAGACTTTCCTTTCAAAACTTAATTTTCGCAAAATAATGTTGCGTATCCTCTTTATTTTCTGAAACCTTCAATTCTTCCCCGTTATCAACCGAATTAACCTCGTTATATTTTATTATTATTAAAAAAAAAAAAAAGAGGCATCTTAGTTTCAAAACTTAATTTTCGCAAAATAATGTTGCGTATCCTCTTTATTCTCTGAAACCTTCAATTCTTCCCCGTTATCAACCGAATTAACCTCGTTATATTTTATTATTATTAAAAAAAAAAAAAAGAGGCATCTTAGTTTCAAAACTTAATTTTCGCAAAATAATGTTGCGTATCCTCTTTATTCTCTGAAACCTTCAATTCTTCCTTTAAAAATCTGTATCGCCGAAGAAAAATCCTACAGTTCCGCGTTCGCGAGGCAAAAACGTTCTTTCCATCGGGTTCTCCAACAACAATTCCTCGAGCTGACGAGGATCAAGCGCGATCCTCGAGTAGAAACGCGCTTTCGTCTGAATAGACAGCCGCTCGAAGCGAACAGTCGTTCGTATATAAACGCGGCCGTGTTGGAACCACGAAGTACATCGTGTACTTTGGAACTCGGTATACCTTACTGCTTGACGGAAGTACCGGTTACCACTAAACCTACGAAACGCCGCGAAGCCTGCCACACAATGGATTATCGTAAATTCCGCGAAGGAACGGCCACGTTAGTCAACTGGTGCACGATTTCTGTAAAGCCTCTGGTTAGGACAGGCCGATTTGCGAGCGTCACGAGCTGATCGAAGAGCTGCACGAAACGATGTTTGGGAATTAGAGACTTCAATGTATGGTGTTATATTCTGAATATTATTTTGCATGATTTGCAGTAAAATCAGTTTAAAAGTTATTTTTTCTGCGTTTCTTGTTTCGATAACTGAAAATAGATTTTCTGGAATTAAATTTAACTGAAAGAGGATTCCTCGCTAGTATTATTAAATTATTTAATTTGAAATTGTTCGAATCACAAAGTACTTCGACGAATGGAAGAATTTAAAAAAGAAGAAAAATCTAGAATTGTATTACTTTAAAAAAGTTTTGAGAAATGTATCAAAATACAGTGAATTGTTAAAAATATAGATCGTTTAACCCTCTATGGCGCCGCGTACCTTGAAAGCTACAAATTAATGTACCTGTATTTTAAAAAATTCTATTAAATTGTTTTAATAAATTACTATTAAAATTACTATTAAATTTGATTACAGTATTACTGCAACGATACCGCGATTCATCTATAGCAATTACTACTTTAACAATTTTCGAATCAAAGCGAAAAACTGTAATCTTAATTTTTCCTCCGATAAGTAGACAAAGATCGAGCTATAGAGGGTTAATAGCTGAACGATCGGAAGGTTGAATTTCAAAGAAATAAAATTACTTTCCCGCATAACGAACTGTAACGCGCTCTTTAAAACGGTCGCTAAAAATGAGAAACAGAAGAAGAAGAAAGAAAGAAAAAAAAATGCAACTTTTACTTTCAACGATCACCATACTATCACCGTGTAACTTTTACGTCGCGACGAACGTTAATTTAAAACCTACCGCTACTCCAATAAACCTTTCATTTACAAGGACCAAGGCTCGCCTCTCTACAGAAATCCCTGAAAACGTGCACGCGAAATGCGCCAAACTATCTTACATTGACCGCGAACGAGTCGATTCTCAATCAAATAATTTGCATTCTGTTGTTTGCGCCAGCATCGAGCCGCTAAAAGGGGGTGGAGATAAATCTGAGAGCTGGTCGATCGAAATCACAGACGTTGGCGAACGGGAACTGATAATCCTCCATGGTTTACGGTTATGACCGATCTTTTCAAACGCGTTGCAACATACACGACGAAGAAATTTTTCTTTTCTTTTTCTTTTTTTCTTTCCGTCGTCCGAGAAGGGCCAGCCGCAAGACTCGCGGAACAGGTATTTTCAAAAAGTAATCCTGATAAGAGGTGGACGCGACACTCGCCGTATCGTCACCTTAAGATTCTAATAACGCCAACTTTATGGTGATTATTAACCGTAGGAGCACTCGAGCGGCGGAACGATTCGATTTCATTTTCGATCTGGCTACGCTCCGTCCGCAATTTTACGAGATTTTACGAGATTTTACGAGGCTCGCGCGGCAGGCTTAAGCGCGACATTACCACGTATCATCGAAATCGAACGAGAGCAGAAACGCGGCCGAATTTACATTTCAATCTCGACAAGGCTCGTCGAAACAGGAGAAACGCTTCCTACTTGTTCCTCGAACGATGCTGTCGGGGTCGTTCCGATGATTCTTACGCCTCGAGTTTCTTGGTGGACGTTTAACGCTAGAACTACCGACAATTGAAATAGATTTATTTGTAGCGAGGAAACGAGGATGATGAGTGTTTGAGAAAATTCTTATGACAAGGGTGATAATTCTTTGTGCATATTTTTTACAAAAAATTATAGAGAATCCATAAAAATGCGGCACTGTGAATTTATAAAATTTCTTTGTAGTTCTAATGTTGAATCGGGACGATTAAAACGTTACTCGTATTTATATCGACTGACATGTAAATTTTGTTTGGATTTAATATGGCTTTAATAAGGCTTGTTTTATATTTAACATTAAGATCGAGTCGATGGACGCTTTTTAACGGTTAATCTTGTTCCATTATCGTAGCCGATCGTATTTAACGGAAAATTAACTTCGATTAAAAGCGTATTTAAATAAGCTCCGCGTGTTCGGAAGAATTTGCGAAATGAATGACCAAGATTGTTTCGTTTTCTGTTTATTGGTAACTGAAATTTCGGAACAGGCGATCGAATTAATAACGACTATTCACGTTGTAAGAGGAGGCATTACTGTTTTTAGTATGCTTGTAATTTTCCGAGTTAATCGATCGATTAAAATTCAACGGGCCCGAGAAGTTTTTACAATGTTCGCTCAGTGGTCGCCGGCAACAATTTTTATTCGCGTAAAAATGATTTCTCGTCCACATTTACCTCGATCGCAACGAGGAATCTCCCTTTCGGCAAGCCTTGCGTCGATTTACGAATTTCCAGCACGCGCAATTAAAAACGAGAACATGTATCTCTCTCTCTCTCTCTTTCTCTCTCTTTCCCGACAGGTTCCGTGAAACATGATCGAGCTCGCCGCCATGTTCTTTGGATTAACGATCTATGTGTTTCCAGAATTCGCAGGATACCGATATTTGGCGATAATTGGAGATAGAGGACGAGGAAAATGTCCGTCGTCCTTCGGCCGCGCATCGATCGTAGCAATTTAATCGTTTAAATTATAATTCTCCCCCTCGACATAACTCATTGCAACTTTATCGTTCGATTTAATCATGCTTAAACGGAGACAGAGCTGAAACGCTAAATTGAAACCAGTCCCACGGCATGCTAGCGCCGCTGCGACCTCGACGTCTTACGTAGAACAACTCTCTAACAATGTAACGTACGTATATAAAATATATTAATACGATTACGAACTCAGTTAAATAAATAATTATTAAAAAATAATAATAATAATAATAATAATAATAATAATAAAATAAAACGAAACGTACAAAATGATTACAGGTCGAGTATTATGTACAACCGATATCGGTGAGCGAAACGATTGGGATGTTAGTAGAACCGTGAAACAGGTTCGCATGGGTGAGTTCTTAAATAAAGAAATATAATAAAATCGCATTAAATAAACGTACACCAAGGCGGATGAATTCCAACAATTCACGCGGTCTTCGATCGATCGGAGTTTCTTCTTAACCATCGAATGAGTAATATTGTCGTTCGATGTTTAAGTTGAAATTGAATATATAAAGAAAAAAAATAAAATAAAATAGAAACGAAAGAATAAGTAAAATAGAGAATAAATATACAATCGGATGTAATCGAAGCTCGGTGATCGTTAGGAATTCTGTAAGTATTCAGAGAAAGTTTAAATAAATCTAAATAAAAAAAAAAAAAAGTTGTTAATCGAAGGGTAAAAGGTTAGCGCGACGATCGACGAAATTAATTTCGTTCGTCGTTTGGAAAATGGTTAAAAAAAAAGGGGGGGGAGGAAGAAAAGGAAATATAGAGGGAAATCTCTTCGAGTAACTTAACAGACGGCTCACGTGAGCCGCCATGATACTTATACGCCTACAGTGAAACTTACATGCTAGATCGTTCATGGAACATACAACGTTTAATATATCATAGATATATGGGACCAAAATCACCAGAACCAGCCGCGCAAACGTTTACGCCTCGAGCTATCCACGATCGCCATTTTTTCTTTTAAACACTTTCGTATTTTCTGTCTTCCTTTCTTGTTTTTTTTTCTTTTCTCTTGGTTTTTTTTTTTCAAACAAACTCTACGCCCTTCCGTCGAGAAGAGAAGGCGTGATCGAGTATTCTAGGACGAATCGATCGTGCGTCGATCGTTTCGCGTCGCGCGAGCGAAATTTTCCGCTCTGCTCGCCGCGCAACATTGCACGCATCCTGAAAAGGACGCGTGTCAAATCGAAGAGATTTTTGCGACGAACACTGAATAATCGTCATCTAAGAATATCGAACAAGGCACTTTTCGAGGCTCTTATATGTTTCGAGGTACGGAAGATTCGTTTAGAAAAATATATTTCTTTGTACTTGTGTAGTATCAAAAATATTTCTACGCGTATGTATATATATTCTTCGAAAAATGTCTGACATACAAAATAGATCATTTTTTTATTGTATAAATAGCAAAGTTTACATTTTAAAAAATAGTATTTTCCTGCGAATAAAAAACTACGCACAGATGATGCTCAGAAAATGTTTAAGAGCAGTGTGCTATTTTATTTAAAGCAGAATAATTTATGGTTATTCTTTTTAAAAATCTCAGATTAACTCTTACGTTTATTTTATTCTATTTCAATAAGATAAGTATTCATTTAAAATGTAAAATATGGAAATAAAAAAAGATCTGATCTACATAAAGTGACTACCTACGTTCCCAAATATAATTCTTTCATTACCCTAATAACATTATATCCTACCATTATAAAAAAAGATTGTCCATATAAAAATTTTCATAGTTTCACTGTTTCTTCTAATACATAAATCATTTTTCTCTTCTTCCTTACTATTTTTACTCAATTTTTCTTTGAAAACAAAAATGGCGGAACGGACCAAGCAGCAGCGAATAGTTCCGCGCGCTGGATCGTCCATCGATCGTGGATCCGTGGATCGGATGCAGCTCGAGGCTTTGGCGACCGGTGCTGGTAAGCAATCGTGAGAACAGAGAGGAAAGAGTAGTTTCTTCCCTTTTCTCCAACGAAATCTCCACTTACTCGCTTCTTCCTCGTGGTTTTTCCGTCCTCGAACAACAACGTCGGGATCTTAAATACTGCACGCTCGAAACCCGCCGGACGTACCTCCGAACGAGATCTCGAACGCGTCGATCCATCCACCTTTCGAGTGTTACTTAATAACCGTACAAGTAACGCGTGTTAACATAACGACACGTTCACGTGCATCGATAACGCACTAATGACAGTACAACGGTATATAATACCGATTTAATACCAGCAATAGTAACGTTACAACATTAACATTATGGTTAGTACATCGTTAATAACATTGTAGTATTATTACTGACATTATTGAAACACAGTAATAGTACTATCAGTATTATCGTACTTTATCATTATCGTTACGTTAGTAGAACGTTAGTGTTAGTACGTGCGCATAATATATTGTTGGTGGTTAACCGGCATCGATACGTTAACACACGATCGTTAATTTGTATTGATATATCAAGAAACCGCGTTGCATAAAATTTCATCGACGTATAAAACGGTTCAAAAAAAAAAA
>SMSQ01025876.1:119450-129809 GCA_019453375.1 Ctenoplectra terminalis | reverse complement strand
TAGTTGGTAAGCATATTTCTATGTTTTATATTCATTGCTATTTTTGGAAGGTGCTTTTTGTTGTTAGGTATCTCGTATGTATACTTGTATCTTTATTTTTTAAGATTGTTGGTTATTTGGTAAGCATATTTGTAGGTGTACTTGATACTATTTTCTGAAATTACTCTTGTTAGATATTTAGTACGTATTCATGCATATCCTCATTTTTCAACGTTCTTATTACTAATTATTCTCTAAGCATATTTGCAAGTGTCTGTGATTATGATCATTTTTAGAAACTGTTCTTGTTAATAGTTTTTCTTTACAGACGTATTTATACCTACTCGTGAATATCTTCGTTCCTTGATGTTATTCTTGTTAGTTATTCGGTAGGAGTACTCGCAAGCGTCAATGATTATGACTATTTTTTAAATCAGTAATTAGTTGTTCGTATCGTTAGTCAAGCACATTTGTGTCCGCGATTATGATCATTTTTCAAATTATTCCGATCGTTAATCACTTAATGAGAATATCCGCGCGCATCTATAATTAAGCTCGTTCTTGTAATTGTTCTGGTTATTAATTATTTAGCAGTCATATCTGTTCGCGTCTGTGACTATATTCACTTCTTAAAAAATCATTCTTGATCGTGTTATTTATTACTGAAATAATGTTAATTGAAAGCTTCGATGACTCGGACGCAGCGAGGATTTCTTAGTTGATTGCGACAGTAGATGTAATAACGAAGTTCATGCAGCCTCGTGCGATAAAAAGCTACGAAGTTTGATCACCATACGGGATACGTGGGCACTTGTGGTTAGCATACACTTGTCTATTAATATTTATGCGTAATTATAGCTGTTTTCTACGGTTTATCGCCCTTTGATATTGATTAATCGTAACGATCCGTGGACAGTGATAAGCTGAGGTGGTAAGAATTCTCGATCGACCGTGATAATGCGGATAATTGTTAGGTGCGTGAAGCTCGTTGCGATAAAAATGACAGTGTTTAATCGGTGAACAGGAACCATTCAGGATCAGCATATTAATGTTTACTTTGAATCCTAACTGTTTCTTCGGGTTATTATAGTCTAGGATAATTTATTAATCACAGGAACGCGAGCTATCACTACTATGATAATCATTTGATGCATTGGAGGTTGCCCGTAGCGTGTAGTTAGCAAGTGTCTGCGATGGAATGCGTAATTATTAGCTGCGTGCAATTTGTTATGGATGGAAATTCTGGTTTATAATATTTAAACAGCGTTTAACGTATTGATATCTCTTTGTATCTGTAGTTAACTTCTCGACAAATGTTAGCGGAGTTAATTAATCGTAATGATTGTAAAGCTAAACCTGGAAATATCTAGGTTTGTGCAGGGTGAATTTTTATTCCACGAAAAGCGAATCGTAAAGATTGATAATTGAAATATTTTATATGTCGAGCATCGGAACAATTTTGTGAATAAAATGTTATCGATAAGCTGCAGTGGAATTTGTGTAATTTTAGAAAAATTATGGTTTAATAAATCGGATATTGGTATATGTTTAATCGTTATATTTCTGACTTAGAAATATATATTTTTTAAATTTATTATTATCTGTATTTAGTGTTAGTTTATTATTATACATTATTTGGCGTAAACCAGCGATACTTTATGTTAGAAAAAAAGGAGAAAATTCAAACTTAACACTAGAACTACCGACGATTAAAGTATACTTATTTCTATCGAAGAAATCAAAATGCAAGGTATATAAAATAATATGTAATGCAATTCGGACAAAAGATTATCTATATTTTTAATAGAAAATCGTGGAAAATCTGCCCAAAGGCACTGTAGTTAATTTATAAAGATTCTGTAAAAAATTACGAATGGGTCATTTTGACCACTTTGGTAGTTCTAGTGTTAAAGCGGCATATCGGGATGGTTCGTTACCCCGATGCATTTTCAATTAAGATTTTCGTAAATGAACCGGTCAAAGTATATTATAAATTAATCAATTTGAAAAAATTGTATATCAATCTCTATCATATTACTAAAAAAAAATTTCTTCCGCGATTAAAAAAAAAGAGGCTGAATGAAGTCGTGAGATAACTCAGAACGTACAATTTCAGGGTTAATTGAGTAATTTTTAAAGAGACAGCAAAAAGAGACTATCGCATGCAATAAATGGATATCATGCAGAAATGTTTAGGTTTTAATGAACTTTTGTCATGCTAAAAGTAATGATAAAATGATATTCAAAGATCGACTTACCATCGGAGAAATCTACGCTGCAAGAGGAGCCCTTGATACTGACTGGAGCAGCGTTTGCAATAGCGGGTGATGCATTGTTGTTATTGTTAGGTGTTTGAACAACAGCAGGAACCCAGGAAGCTGCCAGTGTGTTACGAGGAGATTCCTCGACTGCTGCCTTCCAAATTTCTAGCTGCGCATGAAGAATGCTTCCGCACTGAAACAAAAAGAGAAACGTTTTTATTAATTTCAAAATATCTGGATTACTGTACTTTTATTTTTACTAAACTGTACTCGAATCAAATTAAATTTGCATTACGATTTTGGAACCTTTCTCAAACCTGAATTTACTTCACACATTTTTTATTTCCTATAAATAAAAGAGAAAAAGAAATATAGTTTTTCTCATTAAAGTTACTTTTATTAAAAATAATAAAATATTAATGGTATTGAAAATCTTTAAAATTTTTAATTTATTAAAAATATTGAAGTATTCATTTTTATGACACGTTTTTAATATGTTACAAATTGAAAAAAGAAAACTAACATCACTAATAGAACAATGCAGAGCAACGCGAAGTGAGACGAAGTTGACTAAAATTATTCGGAACGATGCAAATTAAATTTTGTTCGACGAGAAAAAAAATACGATTGGATACTACAAATGTTAACAAATATATCGCATAAAGTTTCATTTCGATATCTCTTCTTGCTTCTCCAAAAAAAAAAAAAAATTTAACAATAATGCTTTTTGGTCGTTCGCGCAAGAACCTCTCTCGTTAAACGAATCAAATATCGAATAAAAGAATTTTTAAAACGTTATCTTATGTCTGCTATTATTTAAGAGGAGTTATTCATTGACACTTCGTTATGAGCATTGCAATTCATGGGACGATTTTCCCGGCTAAAATGTTACAGCTGTCGAGTCTCTCGCGAGAGTCGTTTTCTCTTGCATTCTCAAAAAAATCACGTTATCTCTAATGACTCCATATGAAGTCCATTTGCATGAATACCTGTCCTTCGCTACGGTAAGAAGTTCCAAGAATGTGTTCGGTACTTTTAGCGGTTGCCATTCGGCAGCAAAAGTAGAGAGAAAGGAAGACAGAGCGTTGAGAAGAGGAGAAGTCAGGGAGAACTAAGTAGATAAATTTATCATAGCCGAAGATTAATAGCGGCTTGCAAAAATTCTGTGGTAATGTAAAATAATTAAGCTTCACGGTAACCGTACGGAGAGGAGCAATTGGTGGATGAAAAGAAATGCAAATTGGAATCAGCCGACAAAAATGTAAAAAAGAATTGGAGTATCCGATGGTAACTGTAAATCCTTGAATAATTCTGAAGCCACGGTTTCGACGTAATTAATGGAGTTTTTTTTTTAGGTTACTGCTGAATAGTATAACACAGCTAAGAGAAATGGANTGGATGAAAAGAAATGCAAATTGGAATCAGCCGACAAAAATGTAAAAAAGAATTGGAGTATCCGATGGTAACTGTAAATCCTTGAATAATTCTGAAGCCACGGTTTCGACGTAATTAATGGAGTTTTTTTTTAGGTTACTGCTGAATAGTATAACACAGCTAAGAGAAATGGAAAAAAAATAGATAACCATGTAGCATGTATCGGTAAAAATATTCGATATGTGTATAAAAGTAGTACTCTCGAATAAAATTGGAAACATTGGTTCGAAAACCAGACAAGTCCACTCTTTATTAAAATTGTATGTTTTTAAGCTTTGTATAATTTTATAAATTGCCGATTGGTTTATTAAATTTCCTACAAATTTCAAAATCTGGACTTACTCGATTATTTGTATCAAAGTTATCATTCAGAATTCCTTCTCATCTTTCATATTTAATTATATTTAATTATAAATTTAATTATTAGAGACTTCTAAATGCAAGTAGAATTTTTCTTTTTTTCAACTCCACAAAAATATGTTCCAATAAGAATAATTACATTCATGGTAACGACCAAGAAGAAATTCTCCCACAAATCACAATCACCGATTCAACACTAAAGCAAGCTCGACGCGATGCCAATTCTTTTTTTTTTTTATCAAACACTATAACGTATCTTTTCAACCTGGTTTCAAGGTTCCACCGGAAACCTTAAACTTCACACGCGCGCCGTTGAACGCGCTACCTTATCAAGGCCGACCAGCAACGCTACACGAAGTTACGCGTCCACGCAACAGCATTCCTTCCTTAATTAACCAACCGAACCCAAAACGATGAAAATCGGTGATCAATTGGAAAGAACGAAAACCAATAGCGTACAAATCTGAACGACTGAAGAAACCGTAAATAACAGAAGACGAGGAAGATGAAGAGGAGGAGGGGGAGGTGGATACGTAAGCGTTAGAATTCCTGCGATGGTGTCGTTGAGCTGCAAGAGAAGAGAAAGCGGCTCCGCTGAGACGCAACAGGCAGTCGAGCGAGCCAGGCATTCAGCCAGCCGTTGACCCACTTTTCGATCGTTTCTGCCGGGCAAATAGCGCGTCCCGTGCACGTATGCGCGCGACCGCCAATCCTGCTGCTCGACTCACAATCGGTAGAAGCTGAGGAACATGGGACACAGGGGGAACCGCGGGGGAATCCGACCAACGCACCTTAGATGCAGTTATGCGCTGCACAGACCCGTGCACACGGCGATGACGTGTGACGTGTGCACCGAGGGGCTCTATGCGGAATGAGAATGGAGGTCTAGATGGTGATGATGATGGGTTTTGTGTGGTCGAGTCGTTGCACCGAGGGCAATGGGTGGAATTGTGTGTGTCAGAATCGGTGGACTTGGAGAAATGGGATGGTCAATTGCTTGGGTGTGTCTTGGGATCGTTGTGTTTTTTGGGAATGGGATGGATTGTGTGTGTTAGAATCGGTGGACTTGGAGAAATGGGATGATGAATTGGTTGGATGTGTAATCGAGTCGGTGTGTTTTTGGGAATGGGATGGATTGTGTGTGTTAGAATCGGTGGACTTGGAGAAATGGGATGATGAATTGGTTGGATGTGTAATCGAGTCGGTGTGTTTTTGGGAATGGGATGGATTGTGTGTGTTAGAATCGGTGGACTTGGAGAAATGGGATGATGAATTGGTTGGATGTGTAATCGAGTCGGTGTGTTTTTGGGAATGGGATGGATTGTGTGTGTTAGAATCGGTGGACTTGGAGAAATGGGATGATGAATTGGTTGGATGTGTAATCGAGTCGGTGTGTTTTTGGGAATGGGATGGATTGTGTGTGTTAGAATCGGTGGACTTGGAGAAATGGGATGATGAATTGGTTGGATGTGTAATCGAGTCGGTGTGTTTTTGGGAATGGGATGGATTGTGTGTGTTAGAATCGGTGGACTTGGAGAAATGGGATGATGAATTGGTTGGATGTGTAATCGAGTCGGTGTGTTTTTGGGAATGGGATGGATTGTGTGTGTTAGAATCGGTGGACTTGGAGAAATGGGATGATGAATTGGTTGGATGTGTAATCGAGTCGGTGTGTTTTTGGGAATGGGATGGATTGTGTGTGTTAGAATCGGTGGACTTGGAGAAATGGGATGATGAATTGGTTGGATGTGTAATCGAGTCGGTGTGTTTTTGGGAATGGGATGGATTGTGTGTGTTAGAATCGGTGGACTTGGAGAAATGGGATGATGAATTGGTTGGATGTGTAATCGAGTCGGTGTGTTTTTGGGAATGGGATGGATTGTGCGTGTTAGAGTCGGTGGACTTGGAGAAATGGGATGATGAATTGGTTGGATGTGTAATCGAGTCGTTGTGTTTTTGGGAATGGGATGGATTGTGTGTGTTAGAATCGGTGGACTTGGAGAAATGGAATGATCAATCGCTTGTGTGTGTATTGGGATTGTTGTGTTTTTGGGAATGGGATGGATTGTGTGTGTTAGAGTCGGTGGACTTGGAGAAATGGGATGATGAATTGGTTGGACGTGTATTGGAGTCGTTGTGTTTTTGGGAATGGGATGGATTGTGTTTTAGAGTCGGTGGACTTGGAGAAATGGGATGATGAATTGGTTGGGTGTGTATTGGAGTCGTTGTGTTTTTGGGAATGGGATGGATTGTGTGTGTTAGAGTCGGTGGACTTGGAGAAATGGGATGATGAATTGGTTGGACGTGTATTGGAGTCGTTGTGTTTTTGGGAATGGGATGGATTGTGTTTTAGAGTCGGTGGACTTGGAGAAATGGGATGATGAATTGGTTGGGTGTGTATTGGGGTCGTTGTGTTTTTGGGAATGGGATGGATTGTGTATGTTAGAGTCGGTGGACTTGGAGGAATGGGATGGATTGTGTGTTAGAGTCATTGTACTTCGAGAAATGGAATGATCAATCGCTTGTGTGTGTATTGGGATTGTTGTGTTTTTGGGAATGGCATGGATTGTGTGTGTTAGAGTCGGTGGACTTAGAGAAATGGGATGATGAATTGGTTGGGTGTGTATTGGAGTCGTTGTGTTTTTGGGAATGGGATGGATTGTGTATGTTAGAGTCGGTGGACTTGGAGGAATGGGATGGAATGTGTATGTTAGATTCGGTGAACTTGGAGAAATGGGATGGTCAATCCCTTGTGTGTGTATTGAGATCGTTGTGTTTTTGGGAATGAGATGGATTGTGTACGGTAGAGTCATTGTACTTGGAGGAATGGGATGAATTGCGTGTTAGAGTCTTGCACTTCGAGAAATGAGATGATCAATCGCTTGTGTGTGTATTGGGATTGTTGTGTTTTTGGGAATAGGATGGATTGTGTGTGTTAGAGTCGTTGCACTTGGAGGAACGGGATGAATTGTATGTTAGAATCATTGTACTTGGGAGAATAGGATGAATTGTTTGTGTGTTGGAATTATTGCATTTTTGGGAATAGGTTGAATTGTGTGGGTTAAAATTGTATTTTTTTAGAATCTAATGGATTTCAATGCACCAGAGAGGCTGCCCTTAGAGAAATAGGATGAAACATGAATTCGCATAAAAGTCTCAGTCTAAAAATTACCATTTCCATAAAAAAATTCTACATGCGGAAAAACACTAACAGAAACAAGATACAGCAACTACTGAAATTTCTAAAAAGATACCAAGCTTCTCCACAAACTTTGAACATCTTTTCTACAGACTGAGTCGCTAATGACCCAACTTAGTGGTTGATGCGACTTAAAATAAACAATTTAAGAAAAGAAAAAAAATAATAATCACCCCAGTAAATTATTAAAAACAGACAAGATCGAGTCTTCTCATCCGGAATTACCCTAACAATAAGTGAGTGTACAGTTCAAGACTACAGGTCAACTATAGTTTTCTCTTTTAATTTTTCGTATCTTTCAACAAAACAAATAAAAATAAAAGAGATAAAAATTGGGTGGGCAAATTACTTATGAATAGCGTATGCACCCTAGCCGGAGGCTCGAGTGGAACACGCCAATCATCTCCGTGTAATTTTCAGCCGGTGAGATCGCGTCGCGGGCAATGGGAACGAGGTTCGATCCACAGAAACGTTGGAGGAATCGAATTCCCAGCGGTCGATTATACGGCTCGCACGCCGAGTGAACATCCATAACGAATGCGGAATACACGTTAATGACTTCTTCAGGATTCACCGCGGCGCCGTATGAATTATTTAACCCGCGAGTAACAACGTTCAATTTCAGGTCAAAGGCAAAACGGTCCTCTCGCGAAACGATCATCCTTTTCTTCTAGCTATATCGCGAATCGCGCTTGGGGGGGAACAATGAGCGCTCGAGCTGCCAAGAAGATCGTTATCGGGGAATTCGTGTGAGCGAACTTTGATCGAAACAGGGTGTGAAATTTGTACCTGTAACGGTACGCGACTTGATAACAAACTTGGGAAAATTTTATTTCAAATGAAGACAAAAAATGGCAATTTTGAAGCAACCGACCGGTTAAAATGTTTTATCCTTTTTGTTGAGAAAATTGGTTACGAAAAGTTGTTTCATTTTATGTAATAATTTTTTTTCTTTAATTCTATCAAATAAAATTACTGGTAAGACTCTATTTCGGGCGATATTTATCTGAATGTAATATAAAATAAGAAGTTCATTTGATAGTTAAACAGTGGAATTTTAGCTAAATACAGTGATATACGATTTAAATAATCGTTTTTTAAGCGAATCTCTTTAAAAATTTTCCTCTGACACCCATTAAAGTGTATCTATTTATACCAAAGAAATCACAATGATAGATATTTGAGAAAATACACGATGCAAGAGAAACAAATCTTTAACCATATGTTTTACAGAAAACCTTAGAAAATACTAAAAAATTCACCGTTAAAAATTTATAGAATTACGAACCAATTATTTAACAATTTTGATAGTTTTAGTATCAATATAAGACTCTGAGAACTTCCAGACAAGTCCATTAAGACAAGTAGAAATAAAAATCAAGAACAAAAGAATACTACTTTGAAAAGCATCCCTAAGAAAATAACAAAATTTAGTTCAAATTCGTCTCAACGAAATTAAAGAAGAATAAGAGGTAAAATTATTCCTTAAAAAATGTTCAAAGAGATATCCCAACGATTGATGATCGAAATAAAAGTTTAACAGTGAGAATTCACCCTGAAGGGTACCTCGAACAAGGGAAGAATCCACGAAATTGCGCATGACCGTGAGTTCGATCGTGATTCTATGTTACCGAGTCAGCTGCTGTGTAATTATCCAATTACATGACGTAGAGCTGAATCCATTATGCACGAATACCTAGCCCTGTGCTCTAATCCAGGTATACTCGTCTGGCCGCCATTAATTTCCATTGCATTCTCCACGTACGATTTTAAGAGACAGAGATCGTCGATGTATCGAGAGCACTGGTTTCCGTGACACGAACTAGACCATTGACCTTCCCTTATTTTTTAATTACAAAATTCCGCCATGTTTCATTGCCAATCGTGACCATTATCGAGTTCATCTTCGAATGCTCGATAATCTAATGTTTAACATTAAAACTACCGAAGCGATCAAAACGACCAATTTGTAATTTCTCACAGAAATGAAAAAAAAAATTAACCACGGAGTCTTTTGAAGGATTTTTCGTAATTATCAGTAAAAAGATTATTAGACTGGAGAAATTATTAGACTCGTAGCGCGTGAACGTGACAAGCAATAATTACTAAATCAAGACGAAGACATTTTACATTCACGTTAACAGGAGTTCATTTGTCTTCATCGTTGTTACTTAAACGGTGCCGGTTGAAAACTCAGCGGACAGTAAATTCGCGTCTATCTACCTATAAAATAATGCCAAACAAGGAGACAGGATTGAGTACTCTTAATTGAGAAACAAAAGCGAAGCGAGTAAACTATCTATTTAACTTCGTTCATAGAGTCAACATAATTCAATTGATATATGTAGTAATTCTTGCAAAATTGGAAATAGAGTTAAAAAATTCTCAAATATCGAACACTGATCCGATTATCGACTGATATTCACGTTCAGGGAGTGAAATTATTTTTTACTGAATATCATCGCTACCAATATAATATTTTATATTGCGTTATATTATATTTATCATCGCTACTAATATAATATTTTATATTGCATTATATTATATTTATCATCACTGACAAAGATAATTTTCAGATCGCTGTGGATACCTTCGAACCCTTTCGCAGTGATAATAAAATGACAAGAATTACAGAAAGACTTACTTGAAGCTAGTATAATATTTTATATTATATTCATATTATATTTATCATCACTGACAAAGATAATTTTCAGATCACTGTGGATATCTTCGAACCCTTTCACAGTAATAATAAAATGTCAAGAATTACAGAAAGACTTACTTAAAGCTAGTATAATATTTCATATTATATTCATATTATATTTATCATCACTGACAAAGATAATTTTCAAATCACTGTGGATATCTTCGAACCCTTTCACAGTAATAATAAAATGACAAGAATTACAGAAAGACCCACTTAAAGCTAATATAATATTTTATCATCTATCTTTTATATCCGAAATAGATTTTAACAAACACGTTACGTATAACACAATTTTAATACGATACAAATTATAATGTGACATTTTTTAAACAAGTCGCTAAAAGCTTAACGCGTTAAGAAATTTTTTAAAGCCGAAACACGATTGACTCGAAAAAAAAAAAAAAAAAAAAAAAAAAAAA
>SMSQ01025876.1:108755-118976 GCA_019453375.1 Ctenoplectra terminalis | reverse complement strand
TTTTTAAAAAAGTCACCAAAAGATTAACCCGATAAAAAATTTTTAAAAGACAAAAAAAAAATAAATAAAAAAAAAAAAAAAAAAAAAAAAAAAAAACCCAAGAGGTCACACCAGGGTTAATCTTTTATAACGAATACAATTTCCATCTGTGGTCGATCTCCCACGAGACAAGCAGCCGCCTCTAACTTCCACTATTTGCATACGTGCTTCAACTCGACGATCCTCACTTTAAGACCCGTCGAGTCCACTCAATAACGGTCTATCGAGCGGTGTACAGAAATCTGCAATCGGCGAGAGGTTAAAAGCACGTATTCCAGCGACGTACAAAAGGTATATCGGGAGAATCCTGGTTCCGTTAAGCGGCACAAACCGTATTATTACGCCAGTTGCTTACTCATGCCGTCGTTCCTTCTGGCCCGTCCAGTATGGATTACGAGGAAAGAACGTGGACGCACACCGATTTCCAGGAAATTCACTTTCACCGGACCTTGTCCGCGAGTGTTTCTCGAGTGACTCGCGCCATTAGTTTCTTTATCGAACGAGCCCAGGCCAGGGCTATTATATTTTTTTTTTTTTTCCTATCTTATTCTTTTTACGCTTTTCTTCTTCTCGCAACGAGAACGAAACCGCAACATCGTGCGTATAAAATGGCGGCGGGCGATGGCGAGAGATAAAATGGCAGTTAACGCGCGTATTAGTCTTCATAAGTGTGAATCCGGGGTTCTTAGGGACTTCTTTTTTATTGGAGAGTGGAAATACCGTGTTTTATCTGTATGAAAGTTGTTCCTTTCTGTGATTTTCCAATGACGCAACAGAGATTTCTAAGTATCAATCAGGAAAGTTTGATTTTTGTTTTATTGATTCTTTCTTGGAATTATTTTTAGTAATTTTGTTTCCTTCATTTTATATTATATTATATTATATTATTATTAATAATATTATATAATAATTATGATATAATAATATAATAATATAATAATAATAAATAATTAATATAATAACAAATATTATAATATTATTATATTATTAAGTTAATTTTTTATTTTCTTTTTTTTTAATAACTTTCAATTATATATTGATTGTATGTTAGTGAACAGTAAGGATGTTATTGAAGATTGAAATTAGTATCGTGCGAATTGCATTCTGTTATAAAGCATCGCGACTTTAAAGAATGAGGAAACTTTTGAGATTTGTTATTTTTTTTTCATGCTGTGTGATATTAAATTGCATCTTTATTGTTTTCGAAAGTTGTTGCAGATTACAACTCATGAATTACCGATCGAATTAACTTCTATATTTAAGTTTCATTAATGGTACTTAAATAGCGTAACCTGGAAGTACCGAGTGCATTGTCGGTTAAAAAGAAGTGCCAACACTGATAACGCCAAAAACGAAGCGTGTTATAAATTCTTGGGACGACACCAGATAACCTCTTTTAAAAATGTCGGCGAAGATTATATTGCAGATAATGAGCAAGAGTATTGCAAATATTTAGTAATCGTAATTCACCGAAACATTTCACTTTCGTAATTACTCGTTCGTTCCGTTAATTATACAACAATTCTAATTTTTCTCTAACAAAACGATAAAACTGTTTATTATAAAACGAAGGATTAAAATAACAAATGATTCGTTAATCCAAATATTACATCACGTTTTAAATTTACTTCATTATTGTATCATCTAAAAAATTTCAAAATACTAAATTCAACGTTTATTTTTCGAACAGCATTAAAAAATAAAAAAACAGAGAGACGAATCCTCGTTACGTAAAAGTATTTATGGCAATTCGTTAATAATGAATCATTAACTATCATCAAAACGATTCATCGTTTCAATTTTAAACTACCATTTCCATCTTTGAATAAAAAAAAAAGAGGAAAAGAAACATTTCGGTACAAGAAACTACACAAAATTTTCTACTGACCACTACACTTTCTACTGCAACAAATTTTTCTTCCCAAAATTATGTTTTCTTCGTGAAAAAAAAAATATCAACAAATCTACCAATTAACCCTCTATGAAGCCATGTGATTTAAGAGTCACATGCTCGTGTATTTATATTTAAAAAAATTTATTTCATTCAGTTATCACCGTACTATTAAATTTTGTTACTGTACTACAATTATTACTTTAAAAATTTTGCAAACGAAGTAAAATACTGTAATCAATCGTAGTCTTTTTCTCTGATAAACAAAATTCGGACCGTAGAGGGTTAAAGTTCGGTTAAAAGCTCTGAAACGATTAATTAAAAAAATTTCTCGGACACGCGATCTCTAGTCAGAATAAAAATTTGTATCAACGACTTCGAATGAGTGGCTAATAACCAATTTCGATGATTGATGCGATTATAAGTAACAAACCGGTAACAAGAACGAAACTTGCTCATCTGCAAGCATGATTCTGTTACTCATCTCTTCAACGTCACCGTCAGAACGACGCTCATTCATCGTCAGCGGCAATCATCCTTCAATCGAACGTTTGCACCGGCAATTTATCGAAACACCACGAAATTCCATCGACTAATTGCTTCGTTAAAACGGTCCGCGAATAATCGTCGCTGCTCTCTACCTCGAACAGCATTGCGTAACGGTACTCGTTAAAAGTGCGACTTAAGTGGCGTACGGACTGGAATACAATCACTGGAGACACTATACCTTGATATTCGATCGACTGTCGAGTTGTGTTCCAACGATTATAAGCTAACTCTCTGTAATCTGAATTTTCTTTCCTTACAAAGGAAAACGTTAGAATTTGTTGTACTTTTTTTACTTTAACTCTTTTGCCACGAAGGGCGTATATATACGGTCTCAGAAATTAAACAATCGTTTGCTAAAACCGTACACGGACATCTTCTATAGCAGAAAATTATTTTTATTTTCATTCACGTGTGTTGTAACATAATTCATTGCGCAATGTATCTAAATTTTGATGTGTATATTTTTGTCGTATCGACGAAAATTGTATCGATCTATATAGCAATAGCGTTTTTAGTCCTTAGAGCACCGTAGTGGAAGGGTTAATCTGATATTTGAGAAGTAGTAATTGTTGCGATTAGCTCAGTTGGTGTCGATACATTTTAATAACACTGTAATAATTCATGTACCGTTTAGAGATTACCAATGACTTTGATTTTAATGTGACCACTTTAAAATAAACTCACAGAGAAAAAAAAAAAAATAGTACAGTAATAAACTAATAAGACAAAATTAGAAATATATAAATATACGATCGTACGTCGTCAGATATTTGTAAATTAATTTTATCAGGTGATAGAGAAATTTTTTTTTGCTTTGAAACAAGGGAAATTAACCAAATATGTAAAAAAAATTGTAAAACTATTTTTTTCTCCGTTCAAAATAATATTTCAAGTTTGTACAATAGTCCGGTGAAACTTAAAATATTTAAGAGCGCAGAGTTAATTAGTTTATTCGATTAAAGTAGCGAAACATCGATGTTCAGTTTCCTGATCGTTAGGATGTTTATTATTGGGTATTTATTATTTATTTTTACGATCGTATGAATTTTGTTTCAGTCGATACGCCATTTTATGCGCTGACCGATTTCAACCGAACGACTCGACGAACGACAGAGGTCGCGATGAATTTTTATAGATTATTCCAAACTCACCTGAGGGGCTCGCTGACAGAATTCTTCTTCCGTGAGGGAAGTCAATGTAGCACCGTCCACGTTGAAGCTTTCCAGTGGTACTGAGGGCAACTGGAGTTGCCTTCTGGCCCATTGGATCCAGGCTGCTACGTCTGCGGCACTCCAGCGTCGTGGTTCTGTAATTAATCAAATAATTTCGAATATTTAATTGTATTATTGGATCTTGTTAAAATTATTCGTATGGGGTAGATCGTTGATTAATTAACGCTTTTTTTACAGAAATTTTATAAATTAACTACGATACCGTGATTTTCTGTTAAAAATGTAGACACTGAGAAATGTTTCCTTTGCATTATGTATTTTTTTATATACCTTTCATTATTATGAAATTCATTAAATATGCTTCAATCGTCGGTAGTTCTGGTGTTAATAACAGAACCACCAAAGCGTTCCAAATGACCGGTTTGAAATTTCTCGTATGAATTCTATAAATTTAAAATGGTATTTTAAATATTTTTAGATATTTTCTTTTATTCATTTTTAATAATTTTCTGTGCTTTTCTGTATTTATTTCCCCTGCGTCTCGTATTTATTTTTTTTCAAATTCATATTATTCAGAATTCTTTGATACAAAGACGTATCTTTAAATCCTCGTGTGAAAACTAGCTTTATTTTCTGAATAATTCTTTCTTAAGCAACGAAACAAAATATTCAAATTATAAACACAAATTTCGTACCGTTAAATGCGATCGACACAGCGTTGTCATACACGGAGAAAATTTTACCAATCTTTAATTCTCGTGCTAATTACACTTTATACTGCGTTAATTTTTTACAATCGATACCATTTTTTTTTTTGCATCATTCTCTTTCATCGACGCCCACGCAACGAGGTTTCATGACGTACGATCGGTACAGTTACTTTCGATTTCACTGTCAAACTTTCTACACCCGATCGCGACGCTCATTCCACTTTACCAAACACCTTCTCGCGCCTCGTGAACGCTGGCTGAAAACGGGACAATGATCACGCGCACAAAAATCGAGTCGACTCATCGTGACGCGTTCTCAAGCATTGAAAATGTTAGAAAAATGGCGGAAGCAAGCCAGGTGACCTTGAGCGGAGCCTCGAAATTTCGTAACTGCTCGTGAAAGCACGATGTGACTTCGTAACTTATTCCGAGCATGACATCATGCGACCAACTAATAGTCGAACCGGTCGCTCCTACGTTCACGAAGATAACGTTGAACGTTTGCCCGCGGCAAGGTAGCAAGAAGGTCTAAGAGTCTAATGGACGCTCACGCAGCTTCTTATTGCTCGTCGACGCCATATCTGTACACGATTTATTTATTTATTGCGTTACAATTAGTTGGCCGGCCATTAAACACGATAAGGATATCAGTTCCTTTCGTTTAAATTCCAAAGGTTGTCGGATCTTTCGTCTTTCTCGAACCAATTGTGTTTCATATTAAACATATCTAATTTCTCATTTTAATTTTTCTTCGAGTATATACTTGAGTTAAAATTAGAAAACATTTTTTTTTAAGAAATAAGAAGAACAGGGCGAATAAATCTTACAAAAATTCATAAACAAACCATTTACCCTTTCCTTCTGATGAGCTAGCACTTAAGCAGGTTAAGTGTTTTGGTACGTCGAAATCTTGGAGTTTTATTTTGGGATTTTTAAGTATTCCGATAGCCACATCTTTTTCATCTATTTTAAGCGTAACAAGAGTACGAGATTCCAAAGATTGACGAAATGTCATAAAAAATAAAAAATATTAAGACGTGCGAATAGGAGGGAATAAAAGAAAGCTAGAAAGTCGAGCTGACTAGCAATTCAACGTAATAATTAATTTCTTTAAGGAATCTCTGCTTTCTGATCGAATTTTCAAGAATCAAAATTGACCAAACTACAGTTTCTTTCTATTAATCCCGACTGATGAATAATTCGATCATCAAGTTAATTAATCAAAGTGCTCGACGACACTCACCAGGATGGATACCGAGCGCCACGCAGGTATTGTCGAAGTCCTTCTGCAGCTGCTGGATGGCCAGACTCAGTACAGGCTCGATCTGCTCTCTGGTCAGGTCACCGACGCATTCGCCGGTTTCCATGTCTTCCACGAACCCAGTCCCGACACTACCCAGATCCACGGGTCTCAGATTGTACTTCCTTTGAAAGCTAGTATCCCTCAGAACCTCCCTGAGCAACTGATGATCGCTCTTTTGGCCGTCCTTGAACAGCTCCTCCTCCTTCTGCAGAGGATTCCTGACCTCGTCCTCTATTCTCTCAAGTTTCAGAACATTTGTTCTCGCAGCGTCCGCGAAATCTTTTCTGGTTCCCTTGAACAGCAAGTTCCTCAGCGGAGAGCTGTTCTCGAGTTCCACGGGATCCGGCGAGGAGGAAGAGCTCGACGAAGAGGATAACAACGGCGAGGAGGAATTGCTGGTTGTGTTGCTGTTGCAGCTGGATCGAGGCTCTTCTTTGAAAAGGATTTCCTTCAGCAACGGATGCCCTTGCACTACGGTATCCTCTTTCTTAGCGAAGAAGTCCGCGTCAAGGCTGTTGTAAATGTCCTCCTCTGTTCTGGGCGGCGTGCACGGCACTGTGCAGTCGGTCGAGTCCTCTTTGTAGCCCAGACTCTCGGCCAAGAGTCTGAAACCGGGGTTGCGAAGGGTAGGTGTTATTGGCGAGCTTAATATCGTTGGACGATTATTATGGAAGATGGTGGATTTTGTACGTTTGCGTTTCTTTTTTGGTTGAAGAACGCTAATCGTTTGAATTTGGGATTCCGGAGGATAGATGTTATTGGCGAACTTAATATCGATGGATGATTATTATGGAAGATGGTGGATTTTGTACGTTTGCGTTTCTTTTTTGATAGAAGAACACAAAGAGTTTGAAACTGGGGTTGCGGAAGGTAGGATTTATTTGATGGTTTAATGTCGTATAAGAAATATGAAAAGATCTCATTTAATTTTTTAAATAATCAAATTATAGAAACAGAACAAAGTTTACCTGGACTCTTGCAAGATGGCCAGAAGGTCGAGGCTCTTTTCTCTCTTAACAGGCTGTTTCGTGGACGGTTCTGGACTTGTTGGATAGAATTGCGCACTCTGAGGACTCCTGGGCACGTAGTAAGGACTCGTCGGGTATCCTGGAGAACCTTCGTGCGAATAATTAGGGGAAAGTTCACCACCGGCACCAGGGTAAGGTGGACTCGAGTAAGTGGTCGGTGAACCGGGACGTGGCGACTGTGCTTCCTGTTTGATTTGAGCTGGTTTCAGCGTGTTCTGCGCGTTCGCCGCGGCATAATCGTCCGACAGAAGGGACAAATCGAATTGGAACGTGGTATAATCGAATGACGGCGAATAGCCGGCTGCTGTAGGTACTGTCTGTGGCATCTGAAACGAAAATTTCAAGACTGGTTATGATTGGTTTTTGAAACGGATCATAATAAAGAATTTTCTTTACTTGCAAATTTTATTAGATGCTGTATATATTGTTTTAAAGCAAAATTATTAATATTATATTATTATTTTTTAAATTTTATTAATGGGGATAATTATGTAGCATTATCGCTTATTTTGATAATATATTTAATACCATACATTTCTGAGGACAACATAAAGAAATAAATTTAATTTTATGAAAGAAAGACTGTATGTTTCATACAATAATAATTTCAATGATTAAATATTTTCTAAGTTAAATTTTATATTCTCATCGATTCAAAATTTTTTATAATTCATAACAAAGCAAATTAACCAAATAAATAAAAAGCATTTATAGTTTCTTTTTTTCTTTCAAAAACACTTTAAGTTTTCACACGAGTTCCATAAAACTTAAATAAGTTCAAGAGTGCAAAGAGTCAAGCATAATATTCTAAGACATTTTAAGATATATTAATAAATAATATAATAATACAACCGTTAATAAAGAAATATAATTTCGAATAAAAATCAGAAGTAGATACTACTCTAAATAAATAAATAACAAAAAATATATCTAAGTCATTTTTTTAAAGTTCCCCATCACTGTCTCATGTTTTTGAACAATTTACTATATCTGGTATACTTCGAAGAATAATAGTTAAATAATTCATTTATCGAACGGTTAATATCTTTCACAGTTTGACAAGACACAAACGAACTCCGCATCGTCTATCCCTAAGTTGCAGCCCTGCAACATTCTTGCTTTCCAACCCTTCGACGATTCGTCCACGATTTATTTCGGCGTGGAGAAACGAAAAGATCTAGTCGAAATGATACACTTTCTTCGAGACTGCAACGATGGACCGAGGGCCCATTTATCTTTCCGCATGTTTATTGCCCGTCCTGTGCTTAAACTCGCGTCAGTTTGTTACGCTCCGTAAGTCACTTATGGCTTAGGGCGATCTCCATGCTCATCTCTTGAAACTCGCCAACCGGCCGAGGTCGCGATATCGTTCTGTCAACTGTCTAATTCGAACGTTAACGTCATGATCATTTCGATACGAACGTGTAATTGCGCTCACGAGCGTGTTATCTTTCGCGTTACGTAGGAATTTTTTATACCATTTTAAGCTAGTCGATAAACGAGGTGGATACAATACACAACCATGCGAACGGAACGTATAAACTTGTAAACCCAAAGTTTATGACGGTTCGAAATTATCCTTCGAACGCTATGAAAATATAATTACAATAAATATGTATTTTTAGTCTTGACGTCATAAAATGGATCTCGGTTCATAATTGTTTTCTGTATTACCTTAAATTTTATATTATATTTATCATCGCTACTAATATAATATTTTATATTGCATTATATTATATTTATCATCACTGACAAAGATAATTTTCAGATCGCTGTGGATACNATTTATAAGAATTCACATTTATAACAAATTCACATCTATAAGAATTCATATTTATAACAAATTCAGATTTATAGGAATTCACATTTATAAGAATTCACATTTATAACAAATTCACATTTATAACAAATTCACATTTATAAGAATTCACATTCATAACAAATTCACATTTATAAGAATACGATTAAAGAAAATAAACTTCAATTCTCCAAAAACATTTTCTCCGCAGACCGAGTCGCTAGGTTAATTTAAAATAAATGATTTAAAAAAATTGAAAAAAAAAAGGAAGCTAAATAGACATTTGTTTTATTCACTAAATATTCTAACCAGTACTATATTTTGAATTTATAGAAATTATAGATTTCCTATAGAAATTATAGGAAATAATACAAATAAATATAGATAATATGTAGATAATATAGATAAATAATAGGAAATACTTCATACGAGGACCACGTAAGAAAACCGTAAGCCCTTTACACCGCTCGCTTATTTCTTATCCGAACCTTCCAATCCTTTATCAATGCCTACAACCTTTCAATTTTACGTCACAATTTGATCGTTCTTAAAACGACCGAAGACAGCTACTTTTGAGTCGAACGAAAACATGATAGGAAATCTCGAAGACCAAGACAAGGTTAACGTCGCCGTCGAATCAAAGAAGCATCCCGCCGATGCACCTCTCTCCAATCTCTCGAACGATGAAGCGAACAGTAATTAAAACTTCATCCAGCGAGTCCGTCGAGCGGGAGTTCACGGGGATCAAAGGGTTCTCGATAGGATCGGTCGGGGACTATCGCAGCGCGAAAATAGCGCGCGGCCTCGCGATCCCCGGCGCAATAATAAATAATCTCGCTTGCTTTCCTTGTAAATAATCGCTAACGACTCGCTATTATCTTGGCTAGGGTCGAGAAAAAGGCAGAATAAAGAGTAAAAATGGCAGGTCGAAGGAGGAGAGGCCCTAGACGGACCAAAACGAAACGAAACGAAACGAAACGAAACACTTTCCCCAACGCGGTGTGCCCGTGCACCTTAAGGGCCCATTTATCTTTCCGTGTGTTTATTGCCCGTCGTGTGTTTGACCTCGCATCAGTTTGTTACGCTTTGTAAGCCCATTACAACGTTCCCAGTGCATCTTCCCTACGCTCAGGCGGGGTCGCGTCTGACATTTTGACGTAGTGCCCCGCAAAGGTCGACGCGAAATAAACGATTATACCCATACACGAGGCCACGGATTTGCACGCTTACGCTGTATATACCGACGTAGAGACACAATACCATCCCTTCTCCACCTGGTACCTTGTACATCGCGTATATTGCTACAGCTAGAGAANCAGATCACTGTGGATATCTTCGAACCCTTTCACAGTAATAATAAAATGTCAAGAATTACAGAAAGACTTACTTAAAGCTAGTATAATATTTCATATTATATTCATATTATATTTATCATCACTGACAAAGATAATTTTCAAATCACTGTGGATATCTTCGAACCCTTTCACAGTAATAATAAAATGACAAGAATTACAGAAAGACCCACTTAAAGCTAATATAATATTTTATCATCTATCTTTTATATCCGAAATAGATTTTAACAAACACGTTACGTATAACACAATTTTAATACGATACAAATTATAATGTGACATTTTTTAAACAAGTCGCTAAAAGCTTAACGCGTTAAGAAATTTTTTAAAGCCGAAACACGATTGACTCGAAAAAAAAAAAAAAAAAAAAAAAAAAAAA
>SMSQ01025876.1:86925-108343 GCA_019453375.1 Ctenoplectra terminalis | reverse complement strand
AGAAAGAAAGGGGGAAAAAGTATGAAGAAGAGGGAGAGAGAGAGAGAGAGATAGAGACGACGACGACGAGGTCTAGGAGAAGAGATACGGGGAAGCCGAGGCATAAAAGAGAACCGCTTATTTCTCGACTTCTCCTAGCCTCCCGCGTAAGGTCTCGGCAACAAAGAGAATGTTTATCTATGCTGATGGGATCTATGGACGATGGAATTCTCGGACGGGCTTCCCTGAATTGCCTGCTCGGAAGAACGGGGTGCTTTAACCCTTCTACCATGAGAGTTTCTGATAGGGACTGGGAAGGAGGAGATGCTTGGGATTCTGGAAACGAGCCATTTCTATGGAAGTGAATTTTAAAAATTCTCGTGTAGTCGTTTTTTTTGTGAGTTTGGATATTTGGTTTTGTTTTTACTTTTGCTTTCCATTTCTTCTTGTGTGATGGGAAATGGGTGGAGTTGGATAAATTGTGTTCGATATTGAGACGATGGTGTTGGTTTGTTAGCTGAGGGGATCAACGGGGATATCGGAGAAACGGAATTGTATGAATATGGTAATGGATTCGAATAACATGCATTGTGGGTTACGGTGGGAGTGTTTACCTGATATGCGGTATTCATGGTACTGGGGTACTTCCTAGTGTGAATGTAAGTAATGTTATTTTTAACCTAGCAAGGGTTTAAATAAGAATTTTCTAATCTAAGTAAAAGTGTGCATAATTCTTTTATGAAATATCTTAATTATAAATTCTCTAATTCATTTTGGACAGTATCAGAATTTTTTTAAGTATTCTGAGTAAAAATATAGAAAATTATTTTGTACAGTTTCTTAACTATAAATTCTCCAATTTATTTAAAACAGTATCACAATTTTTCTAAATACTCTGAATATAAATATAGAAAGTTATTTTCTACAATCTCCTAATTATAAATCCCTCCATTAATTTCCAAACAGGATCACAATTTTCCCAAATATTCTAAATAAAAGTATAGAAAATTATTTTCCACAATCTCCTAACTATAAATTCTCCAATTCATTCCAATCAATATCACAATATTTCACAAATCTCCAATCCAAATCACGCTAACATAAAAATCACAAATTTTATTTTTTCCGATCCGTAACGTCGTTCATATTTACTCAATCATAAACTCAAACATCCCAATTCCATCCCGCTCGTTATTCGGATTCCCAAATATCTGCTAATTAATCAGTCCAAGTTACCCTAAATTCCATCAGAACCTTTTTGCGCGCGATCAAACTCGCCATAATTAAGGAGCTTAATTGCAGAAACAGGCGGTATCGTTTTCGAACCGCTCAATTAATCGGCAACACGCGCTCCGCCATTTACTCGTTTGGACGAAACTTTTCTTTTTGCCAGACAGGAGGGCACCACGAAATCGTTTCTGTAACGACGAGTTTTTACGGCTTCCACGGCTTCCTGCTATCTCCTTGGCCTTTCCTAAGGACCAGTCATTGACGTCACTTGTAGCGACTGACCAACGGTGCAGCTGCATTCTCTCCTTTCGTGCATTAAACGCGGAATTCCAACCGAGTCACGATGCGACCTCATCATTTTCGAGAAATCGACACCTTTTCGGCTCGATCGTTAGCCACGAAAAAAAGGAAAGAAAAAAAAATGCGCGCCTTCGGTGAATTGCGATTTAAGAGCTAGATAGATCGATACACGGTCTCGTGGTTGTAATTAATTTCGTTTAAGAGACAACTTTTTTGCCCGGGAATCGGGTATCTTCGCGAAGAGCTACGATAAAATGTCATCTTGATGGCTCGTGCTTGGCCATGAATCGACTCGTGGGAGTGTTTTTTTGTGCAATTCCGTTCGGGATATTAATTGGAGTGGTTGTTCGGTTGAAACGTTTGATATAATTGGGCAAAAAAATATCGAGGAGATATTATACGACCTTTTTTTTTCTTGCCTCTAATAATCGGTGGAGATTAATCTAAGGATACGAAATTGATACCACGGTTTTTAAATATTTCGATGGCCACTTTAGCTTATACGTTGAGGATTATTCTTCGTTTATAAAAAATTTGAAGATTCAAATATATAAAGATCTTTATTCTGCCAATGTTAAACTTCATATTTGAAAATTTGAATGTAAAAAGATTTTTATTCTAACAATGATAAATTTTATATTTGAAAATTCAAATGCGAAAAGGTTTTTATTCTGCTAATATTAAATTTTATATTTGAAAATTCAAATGTGAAAAGATTTTTATTCTTCCAATGATAAATTTTATATTTGATAATTCAAATGTGAAAATATTTGTATTCTGCCAATGATAAATTTTATATTTGAAAATTCAAATGTTAAAAGATTTGTATTCTGCCAATGATAAATTTTATATTTGAAAATTCAAATGTGAAAAGATTTTTATTCTGCCAATGTTAAATTTCGTATTTGAAAATTCAAATATAAAAAGATTTTTATTCTGCCAATGATTAATTTTACAATTTTACGACTTGCATCTGCACTCGTTCTACAGTCATATACCGTACTTCGATAACAACGTGATATCACAGTGTATCTGCCGAAATGAATAAAATAAGGAATCTCATTTAATTCATTTTCATTACTTAAGAAATATGATACACTGCACAACTAAAATTAACAAAATCAATACCACTGAGAACTCCGAAAGAAGCAGAGAAACCGAATAATAATTTACGAGCTCAAATGGTAGAAGAAAAACTGTTTTCGTATTACATAAATGTTACAACCATCGCTGCTCGTTTATGGTTACGACTCGTGAAAGCTCTGATAAGACGGCTCTGATTCATTAAATCGCGATGAATCATTAATCAAACAGAAAGGCTGAAATTTCAGGCAATTCGTAACCATTGCGAAACAATTAATCTTCTCATTGTCAACTAGAGATTCACGGTTATCCGAGTTACATCATCGAAGTAACAAGGCGTTACAAAAATAAAGCGCTCAATATATTGTTCCATTGATAAAGCGAAAAGAATTACGCGTCAGGCTTGAATCATTTTTTTTAATTATTATTAAAAACTGTTCGTATGCTAATTCCGAGCTATCTTCTCGGTAATTTCTCGTTCGTAAAGCTGGAGTGCAGAAAAAAACAAAATAAACAGAGATAAAGTGCAAACATCAAAGTCCAGCTACGAATCCAACAAGATCGATAGGAAATTATCGGTTTCGGCGCGATACGCACCTTTGAAGAAACAGAATTTCGAGAGGGTACGAGTTTGCAACATTCCACGATGGTCACGGGATTATCACAACCGGGGTTTCATAACGATCAACGTCTGAGCGAAACGAACTTTACACGTGATCGATAATTCTTTTGACTAAAAAATCCTGACCTTCGATAGCACCCGACAAGGAAAGTCTCTTGTCGAATTTCGATACGCTCTCCCGCCTTTTAATTGATTTCCGTGTGCGCGTTCGGATGGTGCTCATCACGTGACGGTGAATTTGTTTTGACGCTGAAAATTTCTCTTTCGCGACTCATCATTTTATTGTCAATTTTTATAAATTTGCGAAACTATTCAAAGTTACAAGTGAAATCTTAAAATTAATCTACATTAATTTTCTTAAGTGGGGAATATTTGGGAAGCTTGAAAATTTTTATGAAGATTAATTGAACCTTGCAAACAAAATGTTAAAATTAATCTGCACTAATTTTTTAAATCGGAGAATATTTGAAAAGCTTGAGAATTTTTATGAAACTATTGAACCTTGTTAATAAAATGAGTAAATTGAACTATACTAATTTTCTAAAGTGGGGAATATTTGAAAAGCTTGAAAATTTTTATAAATCTTAATTGAACCTTGCAAACAGAATGTTAAAATTAATCTACACTAATTTTTTTAAGCGAAACATATTTGGTAAGCTTGAAAATTTTTATAAGAATTATAAAATAGATTGTATCTTATATTATATTTTATAAAAGAATTATGAAACAATTTTTAAAGGCATCTCTTATATTTTTCTGCGAACCATTTTCAAAGTATTTTAAAACGATTCTTTTTTTTAGAACACTTTGTAGGGTCCTAAAAAAAAGAAAAATTATATAAGACACTATTGACAAGAAAGTATGCAACGTTTAATTTTATTTGAACGGTATGACATAATTCTACTTCAAACCGAGACAAAATCGTACTTGAAATCGGAAGACAGGGTTCGAGGGAGGTTCAATGACCCGGCAAGAGAATAACAGGCAGGTTCAAGGACAATAATTCTACGGTTCACAGGATGGTCCTTAATCTGTCGTGACGTAATGAAATTAGAAAGGAATATGACGTCATGGTCCCGGTTTGTCAGCCTTTAACAATGGTCTTCCAACTTCTTTTCACTGTAATTCGANCAAAACAAAAGAAAGAAATTGATGGTAAAATATTTTATGAACGAAACGAAGCGCGTTCGCGCAGCAACTATTTTTAATACAGTATTTAAGTGTGTAGTATTTAATTATTCTCGTACAAATTGATACAGTGTTGATCTCGACGTTTTTTAAGTTATTTTGAATTTAAGTTGTGACACAATAAATTGCTTTATTACATAATAATTTAATTTTTTATATATTATGAAACGAGACTGCGAATAGATTAAAATTAAATTATGATATTATTTGATTGAATTATTTAGCAATTCATTAGAATATTTTGTAAGTAAGATGCTTGACATATTAGTAACAAAAATATTATGTACTGTTATATAATTAAATAGTTAAAAATAATTAGTGTGACATGATTGTTTAAAACGGGAAATTTTTTTTCTGAGATATAAAATGATGAGAAATTAATTTTATAATTATTCCTTTTTCTCTTCAAATTTAAATAGAGTAATATACATTCTGTTAATTTCAATTGTTAACAAATTTTTCAAAGTCCACTCAACCTCTTCAAAAATACTAACACGCACGTGTCTGTTAATTTTTTTTTTTCTTTTATACAATCGACACAGTAACTCCATTACCTCGAGGATCGGTTCCGTTCGATCGACGTTGATCGTTGTTTTAAATATATTTTTTTAGAGACATCAAAACAATTCTCTCCGAACAATGTCGGAGAAAAACGATGCAAGAAAAAATAGAAGAACGTTAAAATAAGCAAAATTTGAAAATGATGCGGAATAAAATAATGTTTTATTTTAATATAATAAAAAATATGTGATACTATGAGTCGAAAAATAAACTTCTTTGAACAGAGTTTCAAGAACCAAATTTCTCTGAAAAATGCTAAAATCTGACATTTCCTCTTTTTTACATACCCTTCAAATAAAACGTCTGAAAGTTCCTTATTAACTTAAATTCTTTAGCAAAAACCGGACCAGATTTTACACCAGTAATTACGCTAAAGAACTGTAGAAAATATTATTGAAATACCACGAATAAAAATAAAAATAAATAAGATCCTAAATATATTTATTTTGTATACACAAAACTTTTCTACCCCTCTCTCTCTCATTAAAATTCTGAATATATTTATTTCGTATAAAAAAATTCTTCCATAAAACACTCAGCTACCTCCTTTTTATTAAAACTATAAACATATTTACTTAAATGTACAAAAAATTCTTCCACGCGGCACCCCAATCGCTCCCTCTAATTTCATCCCCTTGACGCTTAACGATAATTTAAGTTGAGCGCTGATGGTCGCAAATAATTATGATCTAGATACAAAGAGCTCGAATAATTTAAGCTAGTAGCCTGCGTTACATAATTTACAACAATCTTGTGATATTTTCGATTATCCGTATCACGTGTGTACTTTCTTCTCTACAAGTGTATTCGTACTCGTTTCCACCGGATTTTTAATCACTTCTTACGACACGTGCGTGCATTAATCGCTTAGCTTGGCATTGGTTTTTATTTTCAGCCAACGTATCGACGTACTACAGTTCGTGTTTTGTTTCGTACGATAGTTGTGCTCGAAGATACATAAAAACTGTTTCGATAAGCTTTTCAAATACGTTCGAGTTATCTTCGTAAAGCGAGGGGAGTAATTTGGGTTTGTATTTATAATCAGATGCTTCTGTGTTGCTCGATAAAGAATATTTCGGTGGTGTTTGACAAAACAAAAGNATTTTGTACGTTTGCGTTTCTTTTTTGGTTGAAGAACGCTAATAGTTTGAATTTGGGATTCCGGAGGATAGATGTTATTGGCGAACTTAATATCGATGGATGATTATTATGGAAGATGGTGGATTTTGTACGTTTGCGTTTCTTTTTTGGTTGAAGAACGCTAAAAGTTTGAAACTGGGGTTGCGAAGGGTAGATGTTATTGACGAACTTAATATCGTTGGCTGATTATTATAGAAAATAGTGGACTTTGTATGTTTGCGTTTCTTTTTTGATAAAAGAACACAAAGAATTTGAAACTAGGGTTGCGGAGGGTAGGTTTTATCGGATGGTTTAATGCCGTTCAAGAAATATGAGAAGATGTTGAATTTTGTATATTTAAGTTTCTTTTTTTTTTATAGATTTGGTTTTTGGTAGAAGGATGCCAAGAGTTTGGAACTGGGATTGCAAATGATAGGTGTTATTGGCACGNTTTTTTTTTTTTCACAACCACATATATAGATCTCGTTTAGTTTCTGTCGATTTAAAATAATAAAAATGTAATGAAACAAGTAATTCTAAATTTTCTGAAAGATATCGATTTTTTCCACCTTTCATAGACTCGTCTTACAATTACTGACTTTTAACGTGGCCACTAATAACCTTGTAAGGTGCATGTGACCTAAAATACTCAATAAAAAAAAAATGAAAAAAAAATTAGATGATTCTTTCTTAATTAAAAAAAAAATCGTCAGTGAAAGAGGTAAATTAGTACCATAAATTTCAACATCAATTTTGAAACACTGAAAAATGGGAAAAGGAAACTGCAGAAATTCCACCGCAAGAGTTTCCCACGCTATTTTCATCGAGTCCATTGATTCGCTCATTTACGCGCCTCATTTGCAAACTCCCCGTCATCAGCTTATCCTTAAACCAGCCAAGTGAAGTTATAAACAATTAAATCTCTCGTCTGGTTATTTGCCAGCCTTGAGTCAAGTATGAAGGAAAACTGACTCGAAACCTTCGCGCATCTTCTTCTTTACGAACGAAGCGATCTTGACGAGACTGGCGTAAGTATAAGTAAGCAATAAACGAACATTATCCGCAAAATTTAATCTTCGCGCCATTAACATGCACGATCTGTGTAATCCATTCGAAGCCGGAGTGTTATTATAAAACGATCACTTGGAACCGGTACACGTTTGAATGTCTCTATGATCCTGCTTGTCCGTTAATAATTTTTTATTTTAAACTTCGATCAAAGTTAATATTAATTTCTAATTTTCTCGACAGCTTTTTTAACATTGGATGATATCAACTTTTTTTTTTCTATTTTTGTTCGAGACATTCACGCGGAGCTGTTGACTATATAAGAATTCTACATATTACGAACATTTTACTAAGATTTTTATCGTTTATTGTGAATTCTTTTTGTTAAAACTAGTATTTTTGATTATAAGTTTTGATGGTCGACATATTTCAAATTTTTAATATTGTACAATTATTAAATAAATTTCTAACATGAATAAATTTAATTTCATAAATTGATTTCATAAATTTCTAAAATATCAGAAATGTATTTTCTATCAAAAGTAATTTCATAAATTTCTAAAACGTGAGAAATGTATTTTGTTTCAAAACTAATTTCATAAATTTCTAAAATATGAGAAATATATTTTCTTTCAAAATTAATTTAATAAATTTCTAAAATATCACAAATGTATCTTCTTTCAAAATTAATTTCATATATTTCTAAAATATCACAAATGCATTTTCTTTCAAAATTACAAAAATCATGCATCGAAGGGATAAAGTACAGACACAAAAATCCACAAGATTCTTCCTCGAGATCGTCATAGCCCTCCCAAAGACACTTACTCGATCGATAGTACAAGGTTGCGCAAACGAGAAAAAAAATTATTCACGGCTGCAACTTTTTGCTACAATAGAGTTGCAGAGACAGGGTCTCGATCGCGGTCGCCTCATCATCCGAGAATATTTATGGCAGGGATTTCCTTGTGAATTACCGTCATTGTGACAACAGTCGAGCCGATCGCCGACTGTTTATTCTCGCGGACGTCGATTCACTTCGATTCCCGCCGATTCATCCATGTTCCGCCGGCGTTCCGTGTAATTAATTCCAGTTATGCTAAATACGAACAACTGATGTCAGCTATTGCGGCGTACACGTAAATCATGCCTTCGAACGCGTCACAGTCACTCCGGAAACCTTATTTTCAGTTCGTTGCCTGATAATTTGCCAATTTGGGAGATGATTTCCCGATCGAGGGAAATTTATTAAAACAATTAGTTGTGCAATTATTATAGTTGAATTTTTTTCTGTTTCTTTTTAATTTCGGGGCTCGTCGAGAGTTTATTTTAAATCTCCTCAACTTCCTTTTATTTTTTATCGTAATGAACGAGAGTTAAGAGGCTGTATTTTATTCTAACAAAAGAGTTAATTATCGATTAAGTTGATAAAAAGCATCGTCAAAATCCACGTAAAACATGTTAATTTTTGCAAAATTAACATCAAACAGCGGCTGTGTCTTATATACCGCTAAAATAAAAATAAAATAAACACAACGAAAAAAACCTTCTAAAATAAAATATCAGTTCAATAACAAATTCAATATGGTTTATAAACCACATCCACAGTTAAAGGGTTAAGTCATAAGGTCTGCCACTTATCACAGAACCCTATACGACTACGTCTACTTCATTAAATTATTTACAATTTGTCTCCATTTAAACATTCCCTATTCTCTATCAAAACTAACTGATTATAATGAATCATCAGAGTGCAAAGAACAATAAATATATCAACGAACGTAAAATCTTTACTGCAAATATTTTTATTCAACGTTATGGTAAGATGTCGCTCTTTTATTCCGCGTTCGGTGATGCGAAACATTACTCGCGATGCAAATGGGTTAAAAAGTTTCCTAATTTTGAGAAAAATATGAAAAAGCTACAATCATAACTTCCTTTTTCTCAATTTTACGTTAAACACATATATTTACCGTAAGCAATAGAGAAGGGATATATATTTTGTGAGGACCGTGCGTAGAGAGTCGGCCAAGTGCGTCCACGTAGGACGGTCCTCTACTTTTCTTCTCCTAGGACACCTCCTAGGAAAAGCCCAGGGTAAAAGCAGTTTGAGCGGGCACGTCGACCAGAGCGGGTCGAATAAAATATATTATTCACTAATAGTTTGTTTCTAAATAAGTTTGTTTCTAAATTTCTTCTCGCCTCGCCCGTCAGCTTTCCTTACATCACCGAAATTAGGAATTTTTTATTACTAAAACAAGAACGTGTCTAGGTGAAAAATAATTCGAGGACCGTGGCAGGGTTAAAATGGGAACCGTCCATCGGATAAAAACGAGAGACGATTTCTCATTCAGGAATCCAGTCTGATACACTTCCATGAACGAACGAAACGCAATGGACGATATTAATACGCTCGAATGTCACAAGATTATACCGTTACCTGTCATGACATTCTGCGTCGATCCGCATACTTCTCGCCGAGATAATTGCTATCCGAGGCGACGTGGAACGAGCCGCGAGTACAGTACTCATCGGGGACAACTTAACGAAGCCAATCGAATCTCATTCGACACCGATCGTCCAACCGACAGTGCGAGAAAAAAAGTGCAGCCGCAATTAACCTTTGTTTTGATTTTCGTCCCTGAAACGATAGAGCGTCGAACATAGATAGAGGTCGTATTTTTCACTCGCAATTTGTTTTTTTTTTTTTCATTCTACAACATTGTTTCATTCGCTGGTTTCGTGGAACGACGACGGCAGCGGCAGCTTGGAGGAATTGTGTAATATGTGATGCAAAAAGAAAAAAAAAGAAAAAAAAAGAAAAAAGAAGAACGCTCGATTAATCTTCTTTCTTTAGAATTATGCGAAGTGTATTATGTAACGCGCTTATCTGGAGTTTGTTTAGCGGTTTTGCGGGACAATGATGAATTACGTGGTATTAGAAGAAAAAAGGATTGAATAATCGGAATTGTTGGATCTAATTGATGTTTGTTTTTGAGGAATCGTTGATGAGCGAGAGGGATTTGCGTTAGTCGAGCTGCGGATGTAATTGATTAAGGAATTTGATTTAATTAAATTTTAATTCTGGTAGGATGATTCTGATTCGCTCGTGTTTATGAGTACGCTCTTTTTGTTTTCTAATTCTTAGAGTTAATCGTTTTTTTTTTGTTCTTTTGTATGGGTGTTCTCTAAAAGAAATTTAGTATCGTTAAGAATCGTAAAATGTGGTCGCTCAAATGTAAAAAAGTGGAATATTTGGTGTTTAGAGTTTTTGATCGCGTTAAACTATATAGAAAATAAAATAGATATGTTTAATGGAATCTCAGAAATATCGAATATTTTATATTTAAAACCTTCCAGAACGCTAATTTAAATAGAAAAAGACAAGTTTGTCACAGGAAATTCTAAATAAATATAAAACAAAACAGTTATGTTTATTGAAATCTCAGAAACATGGAATATTTTATATCTAAAACCTTCTAGAACATTAATTTAAATACAAAAATACTAATTTGTCACAGGAAATTCTGAGTAAATGGAAAACAAAATAGTTATATTTATTAAAATCCCAGAAACATGGAATATTTTATATCCAAAATCTTTCAGAACACTAATTTAAATCGAAAAAGAATAATTCGTCACAACAAATTCTATTTAAAGCTTAAATAGAACATTTAAATTGAATAATCAACGACAGCCAGCAAAAAGAAATGGATTACCGAATAAAATTGATAAACCGTGGTTACTTACATTTTTTACAGATTCTTTAAATATCGTCGAACAATGAAAAGAATTTTCAAAACAGCTTTACAATATTTTCCTTTTAGATATTTGCATACTGTCGTGATGTATGATGTCTAATGTTGGAATTATGAATCAGATAAGCAACGGAAAACTAAACGAACGTCAAACAGGCAGATTTAAATCTTATTACGAAGAAATTATGGGAAGCAACATTGTAAGTAGGAAACATCCATTAAACATAGATGTTTTTCCGGAATCACGTAACAGCTGGAATAAATTATAATGTCGAATGAAATCGATTATCTCCAGCCGCATTGAGAATCAGGAAGCGATGTTCAATGAAAGATTCGATTATCTTAACCTTGACAATCGATCGTAAACTCGAATAATAATATTAATTCACGATAGTTTCTTTCAATATTTTTACACTAAATTAAGTCACTGAAGGTCCACTTGAAAGAATGCTGACTTTAAATTTTATACATATTTTTAAAAAACTACACCGTCACATAAACGTTCTCCAATTTTCTATTCGTCGGTGACACTTGAATTCATAAAACAATTAAAGAATAATTCCTCAAATATTAAAAACACTAAAACAATTATTTTATTACGCGCATTGAACGAATTTAATTTTCATTTTAAGTTCTAACTTAATCGAGCAATGTGAAACATTTTGCACTAATTTAAAACTTTTTTATCGTCTAAAAATGCGTAAAAATGATTAAAAAAAATTTTTTTTCTATTTGTCACACACTTAGAGATAAAGAAGAATTATTCCGAAAACAGTTGTTCGACACAAAAGTTTTATCCGGTCCATGGACGCGTCGTAACTACGAAAATGTTGTTTGAACACTGAACATTCACTTGGAAATCTCACGTGACTACGCGGACGGTCGAGTACCTGAACTGGACGTGAACGACCGTCGCTCCGGAACACGTGTACCATCCATGACAGTTGCGTACTATCTAAGATCATCGTCCATCACGATCGTCCCACCTCTCATTTTTTTTTTTTCTTTTTAGAAGGAGAAGCACGATTTTTCGCGCCTACGAAACATTTCGAGTTTAGTTTCATTTTGTTTCATGCTATTATTTTTACGCGTAACGAAGAAACGAAACGCCAGTGATTTATAATAAATTTCTTTAAGGAGACTCTCAATTGAAAATTTTTATTCTGAATTCTGAAAATATAAATCCTCTAGAATACTTTGGTATAATTTTTCTTTTAATTCTATGTTTAGTGTATTACTACTGTTTTTAGAAAAAAAAAAAAAAATCGGTTTTCTGTAAAATTGTATTTTTAGGTCACTTTGATCTATTTTTTCAGAATTCTAAACAAAGTAAATTTAACTCTATAAATTCTAATAGCTATGTTGGGAGAACTTTTTTTTTAAAACGCTTATTGATAAATTGTATATTTAATTTATTTAGAACTATTAAGAGTTTAAATTGTTTTAGTGGTTTGTAAAATTATTATAAGAATATATAAGCGTGAGAATTTATTATGTTTTTATAATTAAGAGGTTTATTAAATTTTGGTGAAATGTGTTTGCTCGTGAAGAAATAAAGTAAGATTTTGTTGAAGTTTATGAACGTTTGAGAATAGACGATTAGCATATTTCTCTGTTAAGCATATTAGATCATCGATTATAAATCAATTTATTTCTTGTTTCCCAGAAATATTTTTTCACATTTTTCATAGATATTCTTCGAAATGGCGGGTATTTATAGACTCGATATTAGTTATTATTAAATTATATATTTTCACAGTAAGTACCTTTCTATTTGAATTTTAATATAACCTGTCTTGAACTTAAGAAACACGACTTGAATTTACAAACGATTTTGAATAAAGTGATGTTTGAAATTTAATTTACATAGATTCTTGCATAAATTTTTATTCATACAGCTTTGAATATGAAATATAAATGAACGATAAAACTGAAAGTTGCTTCAATTTGTATGATTATTTCTTTAATATTCTTGTTCACCTTTCGTTATTTTCTACTGTGGTTTTTTTTTTCATATAAAAACAATGATTAAAATAGTTTGACAGTAAGGAAAAGATACATGCTTGTTTCTCATTCCTTGTAACTAACCTTTTCCTCTTCCTCGATTGCAAGGACGGAAAGATTCTACGTTCTACCGAGAGCCTTATGAAAATTACTTAGATGTTACCTTGATTATTTTCAACTGCCGCAAGGATACCGTGTAAACTCAATTATGATCGAAACCCTCGATACGTCTCGATTATCGATTTACCGCAATCTATAACGTACGAACCCCGATGACCTTATAATGGAACCCACATTTTTGTTGGTGAAATCCTAAAAGTGGCATCCACGATGCTTCCATCGAATCATTAAACTAGATCACACCGATACGAAGCGTGACCTTAAAATATTATTTATAACTTCGAATAATTTTTAGAATAATTTGTTAGAAGCTTGAAATTTCATAATATTTAAATTTCATAAATCTTTGAAATTGAGAGTTCGAAGTTTCAAATTTTATGAATCTTTGAAATAGTGAGTTCGAAATTTGAAATTTTATATTTAAATTTTATAAATCTTTGAAATTGAGGGTTCAGAGTTTGAAATTTTATAACATTTAAATTTCATAAATTTTTGAAATAGAGAGTTTAAAGTTTGAAATTTTATAATATTTAAATTTCATAAATCTTCGAAATAGAAAGTTCAAAATTTTTAATTTCATAAATCTTCGAAATCAGGACTGCAAAGTTTGAAGTTCGAAATAAAATCTTTGAAACTTTAAAAAATAAAATCAAACAGATCGACAAACGCTTAAATCAAAAATAAAGAAAAGTGACATCAAACAAAACTGTTCGACGAGTACACAAAACAGAAACACAGAGAAGGATAAGGAAAAATAAAATAAAACAAGTCCATAAACGCACAAAATAAAAATTAAAAAAAAAAAGTGAAGAGAAAAAAGGTAGAAAAGAAGGAAACAGAAACTAAAATCAGAGTTCCTAAGTAACATGCATCGGGTTGGCGCGTGTGTACGAACCACTTGAGAGCAGAAATTATGCTCGAACTGGCGCATAACGATAATGTGCATAACTTATGCGCGTATAATGCGAGTACGCCGCGCGAACCATCGACGTTGCACCTTCTTGGCGTTGCTATATGGAATGTCGGCATGGTAAACTAGCTAAAGATTCCGAATGGCAATAATGTTGACTAAACACGGTCGCGGGAACGGGCCTCCTTATTCCTGTACCTTTCTTCGCTCGATAAGGAATGTACACTTATACCTATGATAGTTAACAACAGTGTATCGACCTTTTAACGAACATCATTTTTCTCGAAAGTAATTTAATTGTTGATTTAGAAATCTATTAGTTACGCTTTCCCTTTCCAATAACCCAATAAGCCAGTTCAATTCTATATTCAATTAATAAATCAATATTAATTCAAATATGGGATAATTGTTAATAAACGCTAAGCATTTTATTATAATATAATATTATAATAATTTAATTAATTAATTTCTACTACTATTAACCCTTTGCACTCGACTGGCACCGCTATAGCGACACGCATAATTTTCTTCAGAAATTAAGTTTTGAATTAAATTCTGTATCTTCGTCAATTCAAACGCTTCGTTTGTTTTAAAATAAAGTAAATTAACTAAGTAAATAAAAAATCGTAAAAATTTGTAATTTTCTGTTTCTCTTTCCTAAAGAACACTAAGTTTTTATAGCAGTCCTTTGAAACTTAAAAAAGTTCGCGAGTGTAAAGGGTTAACAGTATAACTTTCGATTATGGAAGTATAAAAATAAAAGATATCTAAAAAAATGCATATTGAAAAGGAAATAAATTTTTAGGAATATTTTTAACAGAAAATTGCGGAAAATTATGAAAACTACAAGAGAGTGAATTTATAAAATTTGTTTGAGAAAATATGAATTGGTTATTTTTATTACTTCGGTCGTTCTAGTGTTAATTAATGTTACTAATTAATTTACTAACCNATTACTTCGGTCGTTCTAGTGTTAATTAATGTTACTAATTAATTTACTCTTCTATACTTTAGCAATATTTCATTCTTCCAGATATCAAGTGTCTTTTTATATTCTCTTTGAAAAAAAGTGTTTTTCTTTTCATTTATTTTAAATTTATTTTCAATTTAGAAAGCACATATAAAATATTGCTAACATCGAAGACATATTTTTATATATAACTTAAGCTTCAAAGAATTAAACGCTAAATCACAAAGTAATTAATTTTGACCAAACCAAAAAGCCTGTAACAATACACACATACCTAGCTGAATAAAGTTACGAAGTAGTTTCTACCAACAAACTTGAAGTAACAAATGCACAATTTATTAAGTAAAAGGCGACACATTTCACGCGACAAGTTAACTCGTCCTCGCCAGGTAAAAAAAGTTACGAAATACGCACCGTACTCGATGAAGCAGGGGGTAGAAAGAAAGAAAACCGAAAACTCGAGTTCAGATTTCGCGAACTCGATGTAACGCGGCGAGCAATGATGTTGCACTGTCGTGTAACATTGAAAAACGAAAAATGGACGTGGCGACTGAAAGATGCGAGATAACAAGGCGATACTCGCACTCGGAACCATAAACCGTACCGAGTTCCCTGCGTTCGAATAGTTAAACGACGTTGTTGCAGACATTAATGACTAAACGTAACTACGAGCCTATCGCAGTTCCTTATTCTCACGCTTGTCTTTCGTCGAGCTCTCCGGAGAGACTTCATTACGACGTTACGCCTGTGCATAAAGCAAAGTAGCAAAAAAGATCATACAATTTCATAGTGATCGTCAATTCTATTACTTGGTGCGCCGAGCGAGAAAGATGTCTTCGAAACGTGTATAATTTGTAAAAACGTTCGACGTTCAGATAAAATGTTAAGAGGAGATATAATTCAGGTAGGTACGGAGTGTATTTAAAAGAAACTGTTTAATATGATCACGGATCGCACGCGTTATTTATATGTTTCCTGTTTAAGGAAAATTAAACGAGATATTCGAAACGTTCTTGTGTTTCAAGATTGTTGCACAGTTAACTGAAATTTTTCTGCTAAACGGAATCGCATCTGGCGTCGTTTCGCCTCTTATCTGAGCTATAACATTTTGAATCTTCGAACGATAAACAGGATCTCTTCGGTTATAGGGAAGATAAAAATTGATCGCGCAAAATATAAAACGTATGCTTCTAATGCTTAACATTATAAAAATTACTGATTTAAATTTCAGATCGTAAAAAAAAAAAAATATACAAAATAGTATAATGAGAGAATTGCGTTTACTTTTTTCCTATTACTTTATTAATTTTATTAATTTTGTGAGTATAAAATATTTTAAAATGTAGTTCGTATCTTGGACGTAATAAAGGGATCTGAAATCCCTTGTATTTTAACGCATCGTTACATTTCTATTACAAACTCGATATACTCGCGTCTTCAAGAACTAAAATCGACCGAACGAAAATTAATTCTTTTCAATTAATTTTCAACGCTATCTCTGAAATAATTTCTTCGTTAGAAATCACACGGTTAACGGTTAAATAAAAGAAATATTTCAAAGAATAGGAATGCGCAGTGCAAACGACAAAAGATAAGTTAAATTAATCCCTAGCACGGACTCCATAAAACAGAGATCGCAAATATTTAAGCTCCGTTGATTCCACAAAGGATCAGCGTTCTTTTTATTTCACAAATTCGATCCCGTTAGAAAGGTACGTTGGCCCGTGGCTCACAACGGCAACAGGCGCCATGTTAAAAAATAAAGGAACCCGGAGGAAGATGAAACGGCGAACGTGGAAGACGAGGCAAGACAAATAAATAGGGAGTCGCGATAGCGTAAATAGTAACATAATACCGCATAATGGGGGCATAACGCGGCTCCGTAATGCCGTCGGTGCATCACCGTGAAGAAGTTACAGCAGGTATGCCTTTGTCCGCCATGAACGGCCCTTAAGGCCGCGTTATTAAGCGTTTTATAGGGCTCGCCGGATCTTTGCGAGGCCCTTGTCCTAGAACAGCTACGTGCTCTCTTCGTATAACCCCGTGGACGTTATAAATTCGACCTGTTGCCGGTACGAACACCTGGACGCTCGTGCTAACCGGCTCAACCCGAGATCGCAAACGATATCCGCGGGTTTTTTGCCACGGAAAAACTGTAACCGGGCCTCGTTTGTGCGATGGTTTTGTGCGTGAACGGTTTTTACGGGTGAGTTTTAAGACGGTTGTAATTTTACGGACGATTTTTCTTCAAGACGGCTAAATTGTATTTGAAATTAACAGTTTTTCTGTGTTCGACGATTTGTGTTTTGTGAGTGGCGGAGGAATATGTAATTTGGGATATTTAGGTTTAAGTCTGTGGAAATTGTGGTGTGAGAGTTTAAAAATGGTACGAGTTGGCGATTATTTAGAAGAGTTGAGTTATCGAAGAGCGATGCGAGTTTTTGCATTTCTGAGTTCGTGGTTGTTTAGAGAGAGCTTCGTTGTTAAAGAATGATATGAGTTTGCGTATTGGTGAGCTCATAGTTATTTAAAGAGCATTGAATTGTTAAAAAGTGATGCGAGTTCGTGTATTTGTGAGTTTATGGTTATTTAGAGAGAGCTTCGTTGTTAAAGAATGATATGAGTTTGTGTATTGGTGAACTCATAGTTATTTAAAAAGCATTGAATTGTTAAAAAGTGATGCGAGCTCGTGTATTTGTGAGTTTGTGGTTATTTAGAGAGAACTTCATTGTTAAAGAATGATATGAGTTTGCGTATTTGTGAGCTCATGGTTATTTAAAGAGAATTGCGTTGTTAAAGAATGATGTGAGTTTGTGATTGTTTACACACAGCTTCATTATTAAAAAGTCATATGAGTTTGTGAAAACTTGTGACTTCTTTGTTATTTGTCAAGAACCGTACTGAAAATTTAGAGTAAATTAAGTTAGATTTATAAAATAAGAATTTTGAACAATTTTAGTTAGAAAACTGTGGAATATTAATAATAATTGTCTCATTTACTGAAATTTAAGCTGAAGTTGTTGGTAACAATAGTTTGGTAACCTTACAAGTAACGTGAACTCATAGAGCGCTGCGTAGTGTACGGAGACTTCGATGCGCGGATAGGAAAGGTCTCCGCATCAATCTCCGAATGAAACTATTTCTCGCATCAATAATATTTATATTACAGCGTTCTATTAAAAAGCACTTAATCATTAACGTGTTAATTTCACTAAAATATACAATTATTTAATTGTCATTATTATACCATCAATATTTTATGCTACGCGTTTGAACAAATTAAAAAAAAAAAAAAGACTCGTGCAAGTTTGAGAAACACAAACGTTTGCTGCAATTAATTCTGTCAACAAGAATAAATTACCTCGATGGAGAGTACTTGGCATTAGAAATTAAGCAAACGAACTGTCTATCACTGACCGGAATTATGTGTTTTCTCAAGAAACAGGATGCCGCTCGAACTTCAAAGCTCGAAAAATTTACGCGCTTCTTCCGTTTCTGCGTCGATTAATTTTTATTGTAACAAACTTTATCGTCTAATTTTAACCGGATCTATTAATTGTAATATAAATTCAAAAGAGCTATTTTCTATATTATTAATTTTCCAATTACGATACGAGAACTTGTAACCTTACCAGTTTCCAAATAAAAAATAGATATTCCTCATTTTTAACAGCGTTCATAGTTTTCTATCACGCGAGAAACCGTGCACAAAAATTTGATTTCTTCTTAACGAGCAAAATTGAAAAGTATTAACACGAAGCATAATTTTAATAGTACTTAAAATTTTTTCAAACGAAACATGATTCTGTTCGGCAAGGTTAAAAACGGTATAACGAGGAGAATACAACCATGCTATACGTTACATGGTTTTATAGGAACACTTGAAACCGAAGCGTATTTAAAACCACATTCAAGAAACAGCATGTAACATGTACAATAACACTCTCTGGCCAGATTCCATTTAAAAACAAAAGTGAAAAAAGAATCTCAAGTGGCCGTGAAATCTCACTAAAAAACAGAGCAACATAATTTAGAAGCTACTCAAGGTGATCGAGTACCTCGCACCATATAACGCGACTGCGTTTGAAACAATGAGCATATATTGTCACAGAAGCAGCGATACTTGTTAAAAATGTATCAAGGAGATCGATATAAAATAAAACGAAATAAAATTGGATATTTTGTTCGAGGAGCTAGACAATAAACTTGCTGTACTTCTGTGTACAATTTCTTACTTTTCTAGAGAACTTATTTCACAGTTTCCATTTGGGAGAAAGAAAAGAAAATTACGGTTCTCCACGCTGTACCCAATTTCCTCTTTTCTAGAAAATTTAGTTTCACCGCAAGAAAATAAGAAAAGGAAAAATAAAAGTAACGTTCCTTACGCTGCACTCAATTTTCTACTTTTCTAAAAAAAAAAAAATGATTCCATGCTCGCCACTCGGAGGAAAAAACAGAAAAAAAGAAAAGTAAAGTTTCCTACGGTGTACCCAGTTTTCTACTTTTCTGTAAAATTTAATTTCTACTTTCTTCGCGAAAGAAGAATATAAAATAACAAATAAAAGCAATGTTCCTTACGCTCAATTTTCTGCTGTTCTAAAAAATTAATTTTATGCTCTCTAATCAGAGGGAAAAATAAAAGAAAGAGAAGTATAATTTCCTACGCTGCATCCAATCTTCTACTTTTCTATAAAATTCAGTTTCTACTTTTTTCGCGAAATAAAGGAACAAAGAAAAATAAAAATAAACTTTCCCACTGATACTTTTCTAAAAGAAAATTATTCTCTACCCACTTACAAAAAAAAAAAACAATAAATAAATAAATAAAGAAGACAAACTTCGTTCAAACTTGTTCAAAAGACACGCGGCTTTTACTTTACGCGAATCAGTCCTAAGACAAGCTTTCTGCCGTAGAAACGTGGTTCCGTGCTCGCTACCTCGACCGCATAATCGAGTCTCGTTAATAATTGCCTCATTATTGCGCACCGTTGCGCCGCATCGCTTGTAGCCGAGATATTGGCAGTGTTCGCTATTAATAACACTTTGCCGCCCACGCATCGCCATTGTTGCGAGTGGGTCCCGCGAGTTACACGTGTGCACGCCGCGATCACGGTGCATACATTACGATGCACCGTCGAGGATGCACGCAGCGGCCCAACAAAGGCGCGAAAAGCCCGCGTTCCGCATAATCCAACGATTCAATTCTACCAATGCGGGGGCCTCCGATCGAGACCGTATTCATTGGCCTCGGGCCTTTCTGCTTTTTCGCTCGTTCGGCAATCGAACCGATCGCCAAGGAATGCGTGAGATCTCGAGGGAAGAGGCTGAGAAACGTTCCGACTGGAATGAGCGTGTAATGTGGGGAAATTGTCATCATTTTTATCACATCGCACAATGAGACATCTAAATTATTTTTCTTTAATTTCATAAACCTTTTAAAATTACATTGATATACCAATTACAATACGTTGATTTATAATACATTATGTTTAATGCTTAATACGTAACTTTTTCTTTTCTCGAATAGAGTGAATGAAAATTATACGGTTTGATTAGATCCGGATACAATTATTCGAATATAAGTTAGTTGGCATGAAAGCAGGTTTTATATAGTTTTGAGAATTATTTTTGTTTCATACAGGGAGTTATTTAGAAATGTTTAGTTAAGTTTTTTTTTTAATTCTTTAAGTTCCATAGATATTCAAGTTTTTAATTTTTTTCGGTACAGTTATGTAGATAATTATATCGACATGCACACTTATATAAATTTTTTATTTTTTAATAAAAAATTATTTTTTACTTATGTAAATAAAGAGATAAAATAAATATTAGTGCTTTGATGATCGAATTTGAAGGGATATTCTAGCAATAATATAATAAATAAATAAATCTGATGAAGGAAGTGTAGAGGTACTAAACAAAACTTTCACTACCTAACTAATAAGGACTGATAGAAGATTAATTCACGCGTTTTGAACAAGGAAACCACGATTCTGTTACAAGCACCCCTCCCATAGACAAAGTCTCATAATCGGCAGTAACTCACCTAAACAAAGTATCCTTTCAAGGTACTACGTAAAATTTCACGCAAATTTCCCGGTTCTCCAGGACGTGCCAATAAAACCTTCCAATTTTCATCGAGCCGTGGCGAACAAAAGCTGCTTAAACAACGTCCCGCAGTCTTGTTCACCGTACGCGGGTATAAATAAACGATACGACCATTAATTTTCTTAAATGGAGCAGCAGTTTGTATCGCGTAGTTGGTTGATCGTGGCCGACTGTAAATCGCGACTAAGTTCGCGATACATATCGGTCGTAACGATCTTTAAATAAGAAAATCAGCGAATAAAGATTTGTATCGGGAAAAACCGTCTCATGAAGTCATGAGTCCGTATATCGATTGTTAAAGAATCACGAGCCACGTCGTCGATACAATCTCCGAGTTTTTATGCGTTCGCCAACGTGATACACAGTTTTTTTCCATCCGTGAACAAATATAAATATAATTCTTGAAAATTGTTCCGCCTGATCGATTCCTTCCCTTCCTTTTTTTTTTTTTTTTTTTT
>SMSQ01025876.1:65205-80133 GCA_019453375.1 Ctenoplectra terminalis | reverse complement strand
ATATATTAGGTTGTCCCGAAAGTTTCTTTCGTTATCTTCACGCAGCAACTTTGTCTGACAGTTTTTACATAAACGGCCTTATTTGTTAAACAAGACACGGAGAAAGGTAATAGAGCAAAATAGATCCGATATAACGTAATAATATATTGTAAAACAAGAAATATTACGCACCCATTACTTATTATTAAAACGAAAGAAACTTTTGGGACAACCTAATAAAAGTAACTTGAAATCGAAGTGATTTATCTTTTGAGTTAATATTATTTTTATATATTGAAATCAAAAGTATGAATTAAAGTTATGATTATTTTTCGTCGCATATTTTATTATTCCTATTTACCATGTTCTAAGATGACTTTATTCAACACTGTTTAACGTTTTTTTCTTCTAAGCACATATTTGTATTATATAGATTTATATAAATTTAATTTTGATTAATTCGATAGAAATAAGTATGCTTTAATCGTCGATAATTCTAGCGTTAAATAACAACGATAAAATAAAAAAAAATGTGTTACACCCACTACGTTCGTTCATCAAAAGATTAAAATGCACAATTTGCGTTAATTTCCAAGCGACTTCGCCGATTGAAATATTTATCCAACACTCGACTTTCTCCTCAAGCCTTTCGACTCGGTTTAAATGGTCAAAGCTTCGCACTTTCCAACTTAATTACTCGTCGAACCGTAAATTTAACGCCAACGTCCGAAAGATTTAGAAGTGTGAAAGAATCGAACCGAAAGGGGCGCTTCTCGAAAGTTATCGACGAAAGTCGAGCGAACTGTTCGCTGAATTCGATCCAGTGGAAATTGTACGACACTTTAATTGAACGTTCCCGAGTAATCGACCTTCGGGCACTGTCGTCATGAAGATTCAGGATAAGAATCACAAAAGGTGGATTATAAATTCAAGAACATTGTTCGATATACGAAAGAGGTAAACTGGAGGCTGTAACATAAAGTTTCGCGGTTTCTCGATTTTCGATCGATCGAGATTCAATGGCTCGTTGTAAATTCAAAGGATATAAAATACGCTATTTTATTTCACTGGATATTGTGAGATATCATATAAAAGGTATCTTCTAAAGTAGGCGTATTTTAAGTTACTTGTTATTTAAAAAAAAAATTATTCTAAACGTAAAGTAACTTCAGCTAAAAAAAGTAAATATCTCAAAACACAAAAGGTACTTTTCAAAGTAGGTGTATTTTAAGTTATTTATTATTTAAAGAAAAATTGTTCTAGACGTAAAAGATTCTCAGCTAAAAAAATTAAACGTTACAAAACATAAAAGATACTTTTTAAAATAGATGCACTTTAAAATACTTATTATTTAAAAAAAATTATTCTAGACGTAAAAGATTCTCGGCAAAAAAAATTAAACGTTAAAAAAAATAAAAGGTACTTTTTAAAATAGGTGCACTTTAAATTATTATTTTAAAAAAATTATTCTAAACGTAAGAGATTCTCAACTAAAAAAATTAAACGTTTCAAAACATAAATGGTACTTTTTAAAATAGGTGCACTTTAAAGTATTATTTAAAAAAAATTATTCTAAACGTAAGAGATTCTCAACTAAAAAAATTAAACCTTACAAAACATAAAAGCTACCTTTTAAAGGTTTACTTTAAATTACTTATTATTTAAAGATTATTTTAAACGTAAGAGATCCTCGACAAAAAAAAAAAAAAATTCCAACGCAAATCGTTTCTCGGATTAATAAGAAATGAATATTATTGTATTTAATTAAAATTTTTTATCTATCAGAAAAAGAAAAATTTCTAGTCCATCCTTGAGAGTAAATTATACCGCTGTTTCATGTTCACTGTTATTATTAAAGCGGGAATAAATTGTTCGAGGCGCAATCACCTGAGGATACATATTTCACTTGAGAACGCCATTTTACGCGATGTGTTGATCGTGCCGACTCGTTTCGCGCCAGTTTTCAGAGCGGCACGATAAATCGCAGCATCGAGCAATTGCGCGTGTACACCGCAAGAAAATACACGTTGCTTAATCCCTTAATAGTTTTCGCGAGAATTTAACCGCAAAGAAATTGTGCCCTGTTTATTCTGATCCTCGGCCGAGAGGTATACGGTAAAGAATTTCATTTCGCGTTATTAGATATATTGGTTCTTTGGGAAAATACATTTAATAATTATATATTTACCAGGAATCTTGTAGAAAAATTTAACAGCGTATTCTAAATGTTTCTGTCTTTTATTAATGTCAAAATAATTTCATGCTATCATTGGTGTCAATGGAGCGTTAATAATTACAACTTCGTAAATTCATTTTTGTGACATTCTATATTGTACCTTTTTATGTTTTCTTGTTAATAAAGTTAACAAAGAGTGTTGTTGATTTAACATGATTTAACATATTTCTACTTTTAATTAAAAAAAAAAAAAAAATTACTGGAACTATCATTTTCGTTACAATATTTAAACATTCCGATATCTGGTATCTTTTAGTTATCCGAACAGTGTCTCCTAATAACAGATATCTTCTATTTCAGGTACGTAGCATTTACACAAAATGTACACTTTCCTCCGTTCCATTGAAACTAACTTTGATTTAATTCGAAATTAATTACCACCTTGTGAAACAATCCTAAATCGAATGTAAGATTCAAAATGATACGAGATCCATAAATATTTAAACAAACAGTCAATATTCTCAACCTCAATTTAAATAACCAAAATTTTTCTATTCGATCATTTTTTAAATCAAGATTGCTCCATTATCCCAAAATTCCTTTTGAACCGAGTTATCGGACACTTAAATTTAAAAGAAACAAAACTTTATGATAACTATAAAATGAACCTGCCACTCTCTAATCGTTTACTTTACAGAGAACCTTAATTTAAACTACCTTTTTAAGACTTTACTGAGGCGCTACTTTAATAAAAATTCTGTTAAAAATATATAAGTACCCAGTAACTTATACACTCTCGTTCAAAAAAAAAAAAACTTATATCTCCGTATCAGTCCAGACACGGAAGACTCTGCAGTATACAAATTCACGACTATACCAAAATTAACAATTAGCCCGAGCAAAGATCAGTCCAAAACGGCAGAACCAATTAAGACCAACAACACTGGTTCGAAAGAGAATAAATTCGGTATCTCGGTTAACAAGTCGCTCGCATTACGCCTTACATCGCGTCCCTCCGTCCGCGAATCTGACAAATGAATTATAGCCGACTTGTTGCTCCGACATTGAGTCGGGCCTCGGCTTCAGTTAGCGCGGCTCGTAAATGGATTTAATTAAAGGATCGCGGCCGCTCTACTCTATTAGTCGTATGAAATCCATTGCTTTACGTTTCTTAAACTGTGCTCGTTTACGAGCATTGTGCTCGGACGGCTACGGAGCGGCGCTCGTACGTACAACCGAGGAACATGCTGTATCAGAGCGCATTTGTCAAAATCGGTTTCGCCACTCATAACACTGATATAGTTAGTGGAACAAATCTAGCGAGATTGTAAATGAAATCCTCGAGTTGTGGTATTTATCGACAGAGTACGATTCAGGGTCGCCTCGGATATGTTGCTGTGAAATGTAAAGCAGTTGTAAGCAAAGTCGGTTTGTAGGATTTAAAATAGATTTAAAATAGAATTGAAATAGAATTGGAAACGAAGCAAGGTTGTTAAAAGAAATTTAACAGGCTTGGGAAATTAACAGGGATGTTAAAATATTTTTTAGTTCGCGTCGAATGCTTGGTCGTTAACAACTTTGTCGTTTATGATTAAATTTGATTATATTAATTGGTAGATTTTAGATAGCGCGGCGTATCTCTTATGCGGTCTTCTGGTACTAAGATTGGTGATTGAAGGTATTTTGTATTTTTTCTTTTGTGGTTTATTTTTATTTTTTTTTTGTTGTTATTTGCCATCGTAGTATTCTGATGAAGCTTGAGCTCCCTATTTTCCTTAATTATTTCTGGAATTACGAATTATAATTTAGTGTTTTCAAGTTTAAAACACGCATACTTTGCTGCCTAACTAATTTTATAACTTCCTATATCGTTTCCATCAAGTATACCTCTATCGAATCCCCTACTAATTTTCTTAGTAATTATAAATTAATATCGTAAGCATTAATATCAATTTTCTGTGTTTTGATACAGCTGCGACTCCAAATTTTTAATTCCAATTTTACCTTTAATTTTTACGTTCCTTCTAATGTAGGATAGACCGAAGCGTATCGAATAAAAATAAGAATTCGTTCAAAAGAACGATGTTTAACTCTAAACAAATTTTTCATCGTTAACGTTCAGACAAATATTAATTACGAATCTGTAATAAAAAGTTAACTTTCTAAATTCTCACTATTATGTCTTCACTGTTAAACAGAAAATTATACGTAAATTGATAAAATTATATTATTTTATTAATTATATTAATTATTATTATTAATTTATTATTATTATTATTTATTTATTATTAATATTTATATATTAGTTATACGTAAAATTATACGATTCGTTTCGATCTACCCCACAGTGATTTCAAACTATAGATAAACGATGTAAGTACCGCGACAACCCGACTAATTGATTTTAACATTTCCCGATCGAAAATTTCCTCCAGCGACTGTACCGTAATGGAAATATAGTTAATTAAGAACAGTATCGCGCATCGCGTACGGGACGAGATTTTTCTTCGGAGCTTCGTGCTCAGCCGGCGTCGAATGTAGGCAAGTAGATTTGGGTGGGTGCACATGGACACGAATGTGTTCAAGGGAGCGAATAAGTAGCGTGCACACGCTTCTACTTAATAAGCCGCATGAATTACGTGATTTTATGCTGGGCTGGGCGTTAAAAATGTCCGAGAACCGGCCGATATGTGGAATACGTATCGCGACCGGGAACGCGTTAATTCGATGGTAAAACAAGATGGCGGCGGTCCCTCTTAACATGGAAACGCGGCGCAAAGCGTTTAATCGGGTGTCACGCGACGCTTAATAAGTCGGTTGAATTATGATGTGTCGCCGTGGCGAACGTAGGAAATTGTGCGTGAAAAAAATGTACACTGTAACCATTTTCGAGTATTAATACAAATTACGAGCCACGTATCGTTAATTCTACGTGCTACGAATTTTATTATAATTTCAGGCGAGTTGTTGTGTCAAAGGATGGAGACGAAAGTTGGTTGGTAACGTTAAGCTTGATGGACCGAAGAATGGTATCGGATGTATAATAATGATTATTACCGTACGAGAATAAATAAATTATACGGTTTAATAGCGCCGTTACGGTGGTAAGGGAATCGTCTAAAATATGGAAGCGTAATTTAAACCTTTAAACGCGTCGTTTCAAGTGCTTGTATCCTCGTGAATAAGTTACCTACTTTATTTTTTATTCCAATTTTTAGCACACTTTATATATCGGGTATTTTTGGGCTCCTGAATTATTCAAGGATGTAATAAGTTAAGGCATAAGAAGTAATAATCCCTGTTTAAGCGAAGTACGAGAATGATGCTCGTTTTTTAACATCCTTTCTTTAGTACCGTTTTTTTTAACCGTAATCGTGCCTATTAACCTTGCACGTTTTTTTATTAGTTTGTTAATAATCCTTGATTATATCACATTTACACACGCCCATAATAATGAATTAATAAAGAAGGTGTACCAAAGTCACACCTTGTTCCGCATGTCAGACTCTTACTTACGTTTTAACGTTTATTTAATTCTTACTGAATGTAAAAATGTTTTTTATTACAATTTTACGCGCGTGTTATGACCAAGATACACAGCTCTTAGCTACTTAATAAAAAAAATTTATTTTCTATCTAATAAAAAAAGTTTTACGATAAAATAAATTGGAGGTCCATCTTTGGCGCGCTTCTATAATTTCAATTATATTAGATCGTCCCAAAAGTTTCTTTCGTTCTATTAATCTCGTTTAACAAATAAGGCTGCATCTTTATATAAACACTGCTAAATGAAACCACTGCGTGAATTTAACGAAAGAAACTTTCGAGACAACCTAATATTATTCCATCACCGTACATCCCGCAATAAATCGAAACAAATTTCTGTGAATATCATTATCAATCCAGGATTAACAATAAAAAATACACTACCGATATTAACACATCCATTAATAAATAATATATCTGTACCACATAAACAAAGTTCTACCGCGGCTTACATTCTTTGACAAAAAACCACCTTCCTCCCACTCTAATCGAACCCAAAAACACCCAACCAAAAACGAAACACGCGACCTACGGAACCAAAGTAGTTATAATTGCTCGATCGATTACCTGTCGCGTCGGCGCTACGTTTTCCGTGCCTAATTAACATAACCGCACTCCGTAGAGGAACGCGTAACTCGCTTACGGTGCTCACAAAGGCGCCCGATCTATTACCATTTACACAACGGACACCGATCAGACCGTTATGACATAATTTACTCCTTAATAAGCTAACCGTGTTGACCGACAATCCGCGGCGAACAAAACACGGGAAAATCGTTGGGAAAAGCGTTAGAAGAACACTGAAGCGCGTTGCAACGCATTAATAACTATCCGAGCTATCGAGTCGCGCGTTTTAATCGAGGATACCGCGAGCAACGGTACAGCCGACGAAACAAAACAAGCGTGTACGCGCCGTCTCGATCTCGAAACACTGGTGTTCAATGAATACGAAACTTTTTGCATGCGAAACGGCGCTCGGTATTCGACGTGCACGCGGACGATCCGTTGCTCGTCGATACGAACATACGTAATTAGGTTGTACATTGCTATTGACGATCGTCAGTTCGTACTCGGTTGCGTTGATTGACGGTACTTCCGATTTGTTTTCTTTTTTTTTTATTTCTTTTTTTTTATTTCTTTTTTTTTTCACACAAAGTGTGGATGATTAGTGCGTAGATATGTGAAGGTAGGAAATAAGATGCTTAACTCTTTGACTACCGTTGACGCCTATTGGCGTCCGACACATGTTGGCTTCCCGGTATTGTTGGCGCCAATTGGCGTCCGAATCAAATTTCGCTTGTTTCGGCCGTTTTAAAGTTTTTCAGTATTTTGAATATTTTAACACTTTACCAATCGAGAGCCTATTAATCGGCTTTTTGCAATCAACGCTCAACGAACGGGAGCCTATTAATCGGCTTTTTGCAATCAACGCTCAACGACCGGGAGCCTATTAATCGGCTTTTTACAGTCAACGTTTATCTACCGCTTGCCGTTCAATACTAACATTATGAAAATTAAAAACTTTAATCAATTTAATTAGCCTACGATAAGAGAAACGATATACCAAGCACTCTCACGAATTTCGATTTAAAAACAAAGAATAATTGCAAGAATAAGAGTATATTTCCGCACGATAGCCAAAACCGAGCCGGTGTTAGCGATGTATCCGCGCTCGAATGAACCGGACGGTAAAGTGTTAACACATTGAGGACCGATCACGAGATATCTCGTATTTCGTTTCTTTAAATTCATAAAAGTGAAAAGTATTATAATTGTAAATGGGAAGTTACGGTTATAAACGACCGGTTCGTCTGAAAATTGAAATGAAGACTCCTGTTTACCGTAGATATAAATATTTCGTAAAAGCGTGCAAGTAAAAATTTTATTCGAGTGTAACTTCGTTCCATAACAAGATTTTCAAAAAAGTTATTGGTCTTCAATGTGTTGATATACTTGCTCAGAAATGCATGTCCAACGAAAAATTTCGCCGTACCCAGTGGACGTCGCGAGTGAATTCGTACCGTACCGTACGGCCAGTGCGTGCCAAAGTCTGCCGTAGTCAAAGGGTTGAAACTGAAGTTCCATTTTCGAAGATTATTTAAATATGAAATAGAATCTACGGTCAACGTAGAATTTTAAAGAAATATAAAGTTTCTTATCTTTTATTCGGCTGATTTAAAAAAAAAAGAATTCTATCAGTTCGTATCTCATCAACTTCTACCTGTACTTTGGTTCATATGTAATAGCACAAGGTTATCATGCAAATGAGTTTTTGTAAATGTACATATATTTGGAGTTGCTTATTTGAATACCTGTTCTTAAAAATCCTTCGATGATTAAAATTCTGGAAAATATATTCTTATCGGAATAATGGAATATATTGTACGGTAACAAACGGTTATTATAAATTGTCGCCATTATAACGAGAAATGTTAACAGTTCCTTTATTCTTTTCGCGTCTAGATACATGTATGACTTTAATTTGTGGCGAGGTTCATACCATGTGTAGCGTTTAATATCATGGTAATAAAGAAGCTTGAAGCATATGCTTATGCAGACTGGAAACTGTTTTACATATTTTTTTCCCACCGTTTCTATGGTTACTCTGTACAAATTCAGCATGTATTTTACAATCCTCCACTATGGTGGTTACTAGGTAGGTAGGTGGTTACTAACTCAGTTGGTAGTGTAATGATACACCAATCAAATACGGTAACAGAATGATAAGCAAATAAAATGAAATTTTTTAAATAAATACAGATAAGTACACCAGTGTGTTATAAGCTTTCTACCACGAATTTCTAGAAACCTAAAAATTTCTTTTCTCTAATATTTACTCATTTCTAATTATATTTTACATATCTAGAGATATTGGGAGCGACTATGCCACCACAAAGAGAATGCAAGAGGCTCCCGAAAAATTGCACCGTCTCCTTTTAATCAGTCCATTCGGTTTAGGTACGAAATACCAATATTGACTTCGAAAATAAATATTCTGAGGGGTTTTTACAGTATCTACTCATTAAAATAGGATCACTTTTAACCCTTTCGTTACGAAAGACGTATATATACGTCCTCAGAAATGAAGTAATCATTTGTTAAAATTGTGAATGGAGATTTTAAATAGCACTGAATTATTTCTACTTTCATTTACGCGTGTTATATCATAATTCATTATACAATGTACCTACATATTGATATCCATGTTCGTGTTATCGTATGTTAAATTATGGTATGTTAAAAAATACCAATCTTATTTTACCGACGAGAGAAATTATTTAATGGTCAAAATGACCCATTCGTAATTTTTTACAGAATCTTTATAAATTAACCATGATACCTTTGGGCAGATTTCCCGTGATTTTCTATTAAAAATATGGATAAACTTTCGTCTGAATCGCATTACATACTATTTTATATACTTTCCACTTTGATTTCTTCGGTAGAAATAAGTATATTTTGATCGCCGGTAGTTCCAGTGTTAAATTTCAAAGGACCATAATGAAAACTTAGTGTTCTTTCAGAAAATGAAAAAGAAAATTATTAATATCTACGATTTCTTATTTATTTGATTAATTTACTTTTACATCAAAATAAAAGAAGCGTTTGAATCGAATAAAAATACAGAATGTAATTGAAAACATAATCCTCCAAGAAAATTATGCGTGTCGCCATAGCGGCGCCAGAGCACAATATTTTAACACTACACTCCACCAACTATTCAGCCCGAAACAAAGTCCCCGGTCCTCGCCATAAATCGCTACGCTGATAAACCGCGAAATCGTTTCCACAAAATCGCGTCCACTCGGTAACCAGCCGATAAAGATCGCCACGTTCGAGCGAACGCACGCTAATCCACGTAAGATCTCGCGATTTCGTTGGCCCGTGACACAGTTGACCGCTTAGGATGGATCGATCGAGCGGTTTTCGGTGGAACGTAAAGTTTTCATCGATCGGATGGAAGGAAAGAAAAAGAACAAAAAAGAAAGAAAAAAAAAAAAAAAAGAGGAAGGTAGCCCGCGCATTCCGCCGGTGCACGTGGCACGTACACCTACCAAGGAGTCGCGTTTTATATCTGCCGGTAACGTTCGCGGCATATTTTATACTCGCTGACTTATGTTTAATTCAGCGGAACACCGTGGCTCCGTAGTTCGCATACGGACAGAGAGAGGATCGGCGAATGCGGGAAGATTGAGCGTAGATTGGCCGGGTCGAGGGAGCAAACGTCGTGAAAAAAGAACGGCCGGAACGGGTTAAAAATTGAAAACGCGGCAATAATTTATTTTCGCTAACATCCGAGCACGCCTTCCATGTCGACCCGCTGCTCCACGCCTTGAGCATTTCGATGCGCGATCGCCTTTGGTCTTTGCCTTTCTATCTTCCTTACCCCTACCCTCTTGTTGTTCTTTTTTCAATTTTTTTTCATTGCGTTTGAAATTTTTAGGCGAACGCGTTAGAAAAGTTTTCGATCGGATATCCCTAAGAATTTTTAGTTTAGATAATTTGGTCTTGGTCGGGCTTGTAAGGGGTTAGTGTTGAGTGTTTTAAACCTTGCGTCAATAACCGGAGTTGTCGACGTTCTTTTAATTTCGTTTAATTCTTGTATGGGGTGTTCACGTTTATGATACAATTAACGTCTTGATGTAGGATTTAATTTAAATTATTTTTCGGCTGGTCCCGATTTAATGTTCTTTCACGTGTTGGTATGTGTTTGAAAATGAAACTAGGTTTCTTATCGCGAAATAAAGAAATTTATGTAATTTAAGCGTAATACAAAGTAATTCGATTGTTGTGACGAATGGAACTTGTCATTATTCATTTCGTCCCGAAATTACCATGTCGAGTTGCACTTGTCATTTCAGGTCAGGGGGTTAAACAAAGCAATTGGTATATTTTAATAGTTTTCTGATAAAATTCTAGATTTAAAACAAATATGGATAGTAAATATTTTTTAGCGAGAAGATAAAATATTTTATGTTGGAGGGTGTAAAATTGTATCAAAGTGCTTGGTTATTGACATAAGAATTAATTTTTGGGTGACTACTTTTTAGCAAATTTGTGGTTAAAATACTCAACGCTGGTATGTTGTGAAAATACAAAGTACAATTTTTTACTGCTCATAAGTATTTGCTCAACCATCGAAAACACGTTCTCCGTAATTGTATATTAATATTTGGTAAAGTAAAAGAAACTGAGTGAGCAAATACTTATGGATGGTGTTTCTACATACATTGCTCCGAGTGTTATTTTAATTCACATAAAATGGTACTGTTAGCTACACCCACAAACCCGTATAATTCTGCAAACCTTTGTGCTAATTAAAATACTGACGCGCTTCAGCTCAATACCGTTACATTAATTTTTAAATAAAAATGTCCGAAGATAATGAAACATGCAAGCTATTCTACTTAAATTAAAATAGAAACAGAGATTCGCCTCTCCGCTTCCTTAGAAGATAATAAAAAAATACAATGCTCGGGCATAAACTTTCGCCTGATATTTACACCTGCCCTTTACAGACAATAAGTAATTCAATGTAAATCATTCCTCTCGATCATAATTTTCCATCTCGCCTATCCTTTACGGAACTACAACTCCCATAAAACTACCTCTCCGATACAGAAAACTGAAACATCCCTGAAACCTGGACAAAAAAAAAAGAAAAAAAATTCCCATCGCGTAGAAACAAGCCAACCAAGGAACCCCTACTATAATATAAACATCAATTCGTAGATTCCAATGATATTTCAAGATGGCTGCCCTTTATCGAGCAATTCCAACCAAACGATCCCTCCGTTCCTTCGATTTTATCTATCGAACGGAGAACGAATCGATACGCGCGATCCACAAATGATTCGCGATTCTTGGTTTATGACTTTTTCATCGAAGCACCTCTCGAGAGTTCGCCTTATTTGCTCTCGACGAGTGCTTCGATGCGCGATAAAGAGTCCACGGGCGAGGAAAGAGCGATTCACGGGGGAAAAAGGGGTGACGCGATATGCTCTCGAAAACGTCCGACTGTAGCAGAAAATTGCGAGCCGACCGCGTAGGTGTCCGGTCACAGTTTTCATCTCTTCGTCCCACGTTTCGCCGACTGTCGTCACACCCGCGCTTCACGAAACACCGGTGGGCGGACTGTAGTATTTACTATATCGTTCGGTGCGTGCTGCTTTAAATATAACGCACGGTGCAGTCTCGCCGGACACAGGGTGTCGTAGCGCGAACTCATGCTCGTATGACGCGTACAGTGGTGTTGGATTGAAAAATCTGCGTGATGAATTGACGACGACGAGCTAGGGTGGCTCGCGCGACGATGGTACGCTGTTTTTCTTCGGATCGAATCCATCTTGCGTTGGAACGGTATTGTTGAAGCAGAGAACGGGTTGCGTGGAAGTTATAATTGGTCGTGAAGTTACGATTCGAGTGATGGGTTGATAGAGATTGTAGAAGTGGAAGGGGATTTGGAGAAACTTTGATCGATCGATGTGGTACTGTTATTCATCTTATGAAATTCTGAGAGGTTTTTTGGAGAAATTTTAATTTATTCATGTGATATTTAATTTTTTTAAGTGGGAAAGGGTTTTGGAAAAATTGTTATAGATCGGTGTGGTATTGCAATTTGCTTTACAAAAATTTAGGAAGTCTTTGGAGAAATTCTGATTTATTAATGTGGTATTTAATTTTTGAAAATGGGAAAGAGTTTTGGAAAAATTGTTATAGATCGATGCGATATTGTAATCTGCTCTTCGAAAATTTAGGAAGTCTTTGGAAAAATTTTAATTTATTAATGTTATATTTAATTTCTAAAAATAGGAAAGGGTTTTGGAAAAATTGTTATAGATCGGTGAGGTATTGTAATCTGCTCTTCGAAAATTTAGGAAGTCTTTGGAGAAATTTTAATTTATTAATGTGATATTTAATTTCTAAAAATAGGAAAGGGTCTTGGAAAAATTGTTATAAATCGGTGTGGTATTATAATTTGTTCTTCGAAAATTTAGGAAGATTATAATTAGTCGTGAGGTTACGATTGGAGTGATGGGTTGATAGAGATTGTAGAAATGGAAAATTAATAAAATTATAATGAATCGATGTAACAAGTTGGCATCTAAGAACCTAAGACGATTCTTGAGAAATTGTATTGGGTCAGTGTGATAATTTGTTTAGTTGGCAAAGAATGCGATCGAGGATGATTCAGCTTCTTACTTGCGATTTTATAAGACTCCTTAGAAATGTCTTACGTATAGATTTTATTACAGTTCTGAGTACAGTGTGAGTTATCTGTTGGAAGGCAATAAACGAGATAACGAAAAGGGCGTGGTGTGTGTAACAACAATTGATGCTAGCTTGAATAGGACTACACCTCAGCACTATTAACCGCTTATGATCGATATAAGTTAGGTCAATTGTTTAAAGTTTCTTCGAAGACAAATACCTTGGAAGGTACAATATATTATTTATGTCACATCATGCAACGCTCGCATAATTTGCATAAAATCTACCTCAAGACTCGAGATTCCTGCACGAACAAATACTCATAAACAGTTCCTGTTTATCTTCTATCTGCAATTATAAATTACTCCAAGAAACTATATAGTTTGCATATGCAACGATTTTATCTACGCATCTAGGAATACCAATTATCCATATCATTAAACACGAATCTCCTTAAAATACAATACAACAATTCCACTCTAACCTCAAATCATCCTACCGTATCGCAAAAAAATTCCTATTTTTAAATATCAAACTCCAAAAGCATCCAAAATAAATAATATACAACAAACTTTTTAGAAATAAAATCGCCAACGGGATATTAATACCACTATCGCCCTCGTTTAACCCTTTCGCCAAGGAAGATCTATATATACACCCTCAGAATTTAAATAATTATTTGCTACAAACGTACATACACGTTTTCTATAGTAGACAATCATTTTTATTCTCATTCATAAATATTGTATAAGAATTCATTATACAAATTATCTAAATTTTAATACGTATAGAGTAAGTTTGAATGAGATGGCCTTAGGGGTGAGATGATTCGAACTTAGTGTAGACTATGAAATATTCCATTTCTTAGCTATTTTTCGTACTAATATTAATATTATAAATACGATTTTTATTAATATAGAATAAATAAGGTAAGCTGGAGAATAATGGCCCATTATCTTTTATTTTTTTTTTCAGAAAGTACCAGAGATCGTAAATTTAATTGATATCTAAACAAAACAAAAGAATATATCTGTGGTAAATATATATATATATTTTTTGCTTAGTTATCAATTAAATTTACAATCTTTAGTTATTATTGAATAATGGCGCATTTTTTATAAAGTACCAGAGATCGTAAATTTAATTGATATCTAAACAAAACAAAAGAATATATTTTTGGTAAATATATTTTTTTTGCTTAGATATCAATTAAATTTACAATCTTTGGTTATTATTCTTATCTTTGGCTATTATAGAATAATGGCGCATTTTTTAATAAAGTACCGGAGATCGTAAATTTAATTGATATCTAAACAAAACAGAAGAATATACATTTGATAAATATAAATTTTTTCCTTTTATTTAGATATCAATTAAACTTACAATTTTTAGTACCTTTTTAGTACCAGTAACTCACCCTATTTATTCCATATAAAAAAAAAAAAAAAATAGTACCATGTTAGTTTCAAAGGAGCCATAGCGAAAGGGATAGATAATACATTTTTTTTTTTTTCATCGTACACTTTTACGGTCTTGCGAAACCACGCGTACACATTGGATACGCTTCAAAGGGACGTTCACCGTTGTATTTTCTATCGTAAAATCGCTTCGAACACTGTCGCAAGAACGCTCTCGTTCCGAACAGTCGCGATACTTAGAGGAGAACAAGAGCCCCGTTCTACGATTGCATCGACATTGCGGAGGCGAATGTCTCCGCGACTGGACTATCGTTCCACCGACAACGATGCAATCGAGGGCACCGATCGATGTTTCCTGCGAGGCTGCTAAAGACATAACGTTCTCATGTTTACGATACCTGGCCACGACGATAATTCGCTCGGTAAGGGCGTACGTAGCCGCGCGAACGTATTATTCGCAGTTTGTCCGGCGAGAATTGTCGCGCGACACCAGCGGCCATACTGTCCGAGCTGATACGCTTTTTACGGATATCGAACAGTCCGAGAAAAGGGTGTACGGCTTTCGACAATTTCATGCTCGTTTAACCCATTCGCTGC
>SMSQ01025876.1:25133-65195 GCA_019453375.1 Ctenoplectra terminalis | reverse complement strand
TAACTAAAATCTTCGGTGCCAATTTGGCTAAATGATATATTTAAAATTGAAGTAATTCGATACTAAAAATTCCTGCGAATTTTCACCCCTGTAAGAATATAAATAAAGCGGAGACAGAATATAAGTATACATCGTACTATAATTTTCCTAAATGTAAAACAAATAAGTATACCAAACAAATTTTGGGAATGCACAAAGTATTTCACGAGACTTCGCGCAAAACATCAATCGGTGAACGGTAACCGCGGTGCATAATTTTCAGAAACACTTCTGGAATACGATATTTCTGGCGCACATTCGAAAGCAATATTAATTGCTCTCGTTTTTCACATTTCACGCAAGCATGTAGGTTGGCAACAAAGTAGCAGAGAAAGGCGAGGATGATAAATGATATAGTAAATGAGATAAGGGTGTGAAGAAACAATAAAGGTCAGAGAAGGTGTTCCTGAAATACGATAGGCTAATAATACACCTTTGGATTGGATATTTGTGGTTTCCATTCTCTGTGTAAGGTACAAGTCAAACGGGAGAAAGGTTTTTCAAAAGGTCAATACAAAAATTTGTGTCGCAGCATTGGAAAGAGTAAAATAAAAAAAAAAAGAAAAGAAAAAAAGGAAATAAAAAAACTGGCAACTTGATATTTCCCGTGTGCTGTTCAAAAATAATTAGATGCTGTAACTTTGCATATTTTGATACCGTTGCGTTGTATAAATAGATAAGAAGCAGCAGGAAAAAGGTAAGTTGCAAGAATCAGAGTGAAACTCGAGGACGCAGCTTAACCGGTAAGTGACACGTTTTACTTCTTCATTTATGTAATTATTCGTGTACATTTATAGCTGGTTAGTGTTATATATATATAATGTTTGATAACACTTTTACGATTAATAAAGAGTATTGTCAATAGTTCCTGTAACGCAGAATTCCTTAAAAATATTTTTAAGCCTCTATAGCGCTGTGTTGCTTAGAAGTTACAGACTTTTTTTCAACGCGAAGTTCTCAAACATTTTTATGATTAATAAAGAGTATTATCAATCGTTCCTATGATATAAAATTTTTTAAAAATATTAAAGAATTCTATAGCGCTATGTTGCTTAGAAGTTACGGACTTTTTTTCAACGCGAAGTTCTCAAACGCTTTTACGATTAGTAAAGAGTATTATCAATCGTTCCTGTAATATAGAATTCCTTAAAAATATTTTTGTCACTTAGAAGTTACAAACTCATGTATCTATATTTTTTCAATTTTATTTTATTCACGTATCATTGTTTTACTTAATTTCATTACTGACCACTGTACTGATAAATATTGAAGATGGTAACTCCGAGCGAAAACGAAGAAGGAAATATTTATGAAGGAAGAGTGAACATAATACTAATTTGATGGTTATTTCTAAATAAGTTACAATCGTTGCATTTACAAAAAAAAAATCTTGCAAATCAAAGCGAGAAACTGTAATCAATTGTATCATTTTCTGATAAATATACTGCGGATTTCTATTAATTTGCATTCAATTGCACGGAATTACGCGTGATATTAAAAAATATCCGAACTATAATACTATAATACTAGCTAAAAAGTTCTACTTTCCTTATTATATTTTCAATAATATAAAACATAAAAGTCCACAATCTGTTAACAACCCATACAAAACATCAAAAGTCACATCTCCAATTTTTTAAGAATTACCTAAACAAGCATAACTCCTATGCCTGGCAATATTTCAAAAAATTCCAATATTTTTCTCTTTCAAATAGCACGAAAAAAAAAAAAAAGAAAAGACATTGCCCATAAAACTAATATCTCTGTTCGCGATGAAGCTTAATTAATCGACTGTCGACGCAACGAAAGCGAGCCGTGCACGAAACAAACGGAAAGGTAAACGCGAGAGAATTCATGCCTAGGAAAGAGAAAGGGTTCCAGCAGGCGTTCCTGGAACGTGGTATGGATGGCATCCTCGCAGGATAATACTGTATAGCCGCATACGTGGACGAGTACACGACGCGACGATTGTGCTCGCGTAGCCCGGCATTATAATGGATTCAAACTAAGGGTTTGTATTGAGATATCAGTATGTGGCCTGGCACCGGTAATGGCCTCCCGTTCTAAGAACCCGCCTCCTGTGTATCCAGAGCAGATAGGATATGCGCAGTACTCTCTCTTTCTGCATGTGCAACGCGGGGTATAACTATCTATATATGTAACCGTGTAGCTGTAATCAGATTTCACCCCCTCGTTTCCCTTCCAACGATACAAAAGGGATTTCAATGTCGCGTACGGGAAAGGGACAGAGGAAGATATAATTGAATCGTTGGAAAATCACGTGGAATTTCGATTAATTTTATTGTCTCTGGTTCGGTTTTGTTTATTGTTGCATTTGTATTAAAATTGTTTGGTATTGCGAATTATGTTATTTGTTTTGCAACGAAAATAATTTTTAGTGGGATAGAGAAGTGATATTTATGTTTCTTGTTTTTATGTCGTTTCTAGTATTGTGTTATGAATTGTATTTTTTGTGAATTGTGAAGAATTCTGAGTAAAATAAGGTATTAGGGATAAATCGTACCAAGTTTGCAGGTTCTTATAGAGTCTGTGATGTATGTTTGATAACTGTAGAGTACAGCTTTTTAAATTTATTAAGCAAATTTTCGATCGTCTTTCGAAGAAGATTAAGTCTTTGCACTCCTGATATTTTTTTAAGTTTCACAGGACTATCGTGAAAACTTAATGTATTTTGGAACGAAAAAGAAAGGTTACAAGTATTAACAATTTTTTATGTTTTAAAATAAAAATAGGTGCGAATCAAGGAAAATATAAAATAAAAAAGAAGTACGTCTGATAACTGCACAGTACAGCTTTTAAAATTTATTAAATAAACTTTCAACCGTTTATTCGAAGAAGATCAACTCTTTGTACTCCTGAACTTTTAAGTTTCACAAGACTATCGCGAAAACTTAAAGTATTCTTTCGGAAAGAAAAAGAAAGATAATAAATATTAACAATTTTTGATCTTTCAGAATAAAAATAGACGCGAATCGAGGAAAATATGAAATTTAACTTAAAATTTAATCAATGAAGAAAATTACACACGATCGCGATAGTGGAGCCAGCGTAGTGCAAAGGGTTGAAGCAAGAATTTACAGTCAGCCACGAAAGGACACAGCTTGAAGTTTTATGCATCGTACGAAGAACCGAACGGATTAGAGTAGATCGAAATCGAGGATCCTTATTGAGATATCAGAGGGTGACGCCGGTAATGGCGGGCCTTGATTCTCAGAAGCCGTTCGTGCACCAAGCGCTGCGCTCACCCTTCTCGCCTCTGATAGGCTGCATCGCTCTCTATCGCGGCATCATAACTCACAAACTTGCATTCATGAACGAAAAGGTGAGAGGGAGAGCGTGGCGTCGTAAATTCTACCCGCGACGCCGTGTACGCGAACGTGTAGAATTAAAACGCGATACTATAACTCCTCGACGGTTTTTTCCACAGGCGGATCTGACGTTTACGCGTCGGTCCGGCGTTTAACTCAACTTTGATAAATATGAGACGAGGCCGCTAAGCTAGCTACAGGTGTGAACTCTTTCAGGATGCATTAAATCTTGCCGGGCGGAAGACGTCGGAGAGAGATTCAACCGACGGACTCGTGGTGCTCGCGAACGAAGGAAATGAATTTCGCTCGAATTTATTGAGATTGCTTAGAACGATCGCGTTAACGGTTCTAGGCATTATAGTGCAGTTTTTGTACCATCTTTGTTTCATATTTGATCAAGATTGTCGATTTAAAAGCAACGGTATTTGGAATGTTTTCGATTGAAGAAGGATGATTGAGAATTTTTATTTTGAATAATTTGGTCTCGGTCAATTTGAAAGAGGGTAGTTTGGGTCATGTGTATTTTAACCTTTATTTTTATAACTACAATTATCAATTTAAAGGTGATAGTATTAGAAAAGTTTTCGATTCGAGAACGATGGTTTAGAATTTTTATTTTGAATAATTTGGTCTCGGTCAATTTGAAAGAGGGTAGTTTGGGTCATGTGTATTTTAACCTTTATTTTTATAACTACAATTATCAATTTAAAGGTGATAGTATTAGAAAAGTTTTCGATTCGAGAACGATGGTTTAGAATTTTTATTTTGAATAATTTGGTCTCGGTCAATTTGAAAGAGGGTAGTTTGGGTCATGTGTATTTTAACCTTTATTTTTATAACTACAATTATCAATTTAAAGGTGATAGTATTAGAAAAGTTTTCGATTCGAGAACGATGGTTTAGAATTTTTATTTTGAATAATTTGGTCTCGGTCAATTTGAAAGAGGGTAGTTTGGGTCATGTGTATTTTAACCTTTATTTTTATAACTACAATTATCAATTTAAAGGTGATAGTATTAGAAAAGTTTTCGATTCGAGAACGATGGTTTAGAATTTTTATTTTGAATAATTTGGTCTCGGTCAATTTGAAAGAGGGTAGTTTGGGTCATGTGTATTTTAACCTTTATTTTTATAACTACAATTATCAATTTAAAGGTGATAGTATTAGAAAAGTTTTCGATTCGAGAACGATGGTTTAGAATTATTATATTTAATAATTTGGTCTCGGTCAATTTGAAAGAGGGTAGTTTGGATTAGGAGTATTTTAACCCTTATCTCAATAACCACAGTTCTCAGCGTTATTCTATATAATCTACTATCTTATCTGATAAAATTCTGAACTTGAAACGAACATCGCTAGAAAATGTGTCAGATAATAACGATCTGACCAGATATTAAAATCTTTTACCAAGAAAATAAAATGTGTCAACTAAGAACATGCGCAAGGATACTCGGGTAATTCAGGTACCCTTTGATAATTAAAATCGCCCTGACGCGCATATTTCTTTGTGCCTTTATATATCAAATTACCAAATACTTTTTTCTTCCAACATGCCTGATATTTCACAAACATGAATGCAATCAATCATCGCAATAACCAACAACAGCTTCACAGCAAGCGACTACAGTAACACCCAAAAGGTTAATAAAATTCTATTCAATATCGTACGGGGACATGACGGCTCATAAACAATATTAAGAACGTTAAAATACTCCACACGTTGATAACTAATATACTCGTTCGCGTGAGCAACATTGATTACCTCGACACAGCATGATCACCGTTCTCGAAACGATAGAGAACGAAGTTCGAGGAGACAGTCGCACACGAATTTTGTAATGTCATTAAAAACAGAGGTCGCGGCGAGAGGTGTAGCAAGAAAAGAAAAGAAAAAGAAGAAAAAAAAAAGATAAAGAAGAAGTGGAAAACAGTCACGAGCGGACGAGCCTCGGGTATCGTAAATCACTATCGACCTATTCTATTCAAATGAAACTCGTGTTCTCCCTCTGTGCAACGTCTTTTGCCTCCCCCTACCGTTATTTTCTTTCTCTGTTCGTACAATGTATCCAGAGATTTTGTTTTACTTGGAATTCCTCCGTTAACGAAAGTATTAGGGGCTTATCTGGTATTCCGAGCTGGCCGATTAAATTTGCGATTAAATTGAAGCCATTTGTATTCATTAAGAGGGAGAGGACTGAACTATGCTGGGACACTACTAATGAAATCGCATGACCCTTTACTGGTTCGCCAAACAAAACAACCTGTGGAGAAATACTCCGTGCACGTTTTAATGTATGATATATAATTCATTAAAGCGTTGTCTCCTGCTCGAATCATCCTTCGAGATGCAAACAGGACGATCTGTTTTTTTTTTTTTTTTTGTACCGAGTCTTGTTTCGAAGAAGAATTCGGTAGTTAAGGGCAATAGAAATTCCTATGCAAATGATAGTTAGAATAATTGAAGGATCTTTTTTCATTTGTATGCGCATATCGAGAAGCATTAACGAAAAGTTCGACAGTTTTTATTGTACGTTTAATTCGTATTTAATTTATACTGTAAAGATCGGAACGTTTATTCCATGAAGACACAGTTTATACTTGGAAGCCTTAACACGTTAAACGCTACGCCGATTTTGGTCGACTTTCCTTTAGACTGTGTGCTGTGATAGTAATTAAAAAACATTCGATCACAAAATAGTTAAGAACGTAAGAAGAAAATTGTAAGGTTTGTATTTTAGTAACATGAAGCAAATAACAATTGTAAGAAGAAAATTGTAAAATTGAAAATGGTAACATTGTTTAATGGAATTTAACAGAACTCGTTAATGAATTATAAGGTATTATTTTTTGAAATTAATACTCTCAGTTCTGAGAAACCAACGACGCCTAAACAAAAATTTTAAAAATAAAAAAATTGAAACTTAAAATGTTATTTTGCAAAGAAAAAAGGTTACAGGTTTATTTGCTCTGATTCAAAATAAAAAAAAAAAAATAAGTCCATTCACACTGCGCGCAATAAAGGTCGATTCTAGAACTGACACAAGAGAAATCATCGGCGAAAGACTTTCTAGCTAATCCAAAAGCGTGCGCGATTTCGTTCATCTCAAAGCGAGTAAACGCGTTTCGTGCGCGCTCAAATTACCAGCGTTGCTGGATCGTTGGAGCATGAGCTCGATGAACGAAAAGAAGGAAGAAAAAGCTTTGAAAACCCGTCCATTAAACGTTCGTAAAGGCCGGCCCGTATGTAGGCGACTCGCGGACAAGAGTATCAAGCGGCCTAACGGTAAAGCCACGTACCGAAGAAACTCGGTTGTTGCACGACTGCCTACGTACACCAAGGAGACGCGTATGCGTGTGACCATGTGTGTAAGCGAGTGCGTGAGCATAGCCACTTACGCGTAGAAAATTCAAGCAAATGAAAAAACTAATTAGCGCGAACGTTAAATCTTCGCGAGCGACTGGCCACCGTTCGGGGTATTTTATGGTGTTCATAAAATAATACGTCTGTATAACTGTATATACAGTTGCGTAGCCATTATCGCCGAGTCGGTTGGATTCCTCTTTTCAGCGAGAAATTAAGTTTTGGGCAATTTTTAAAAAATATGATTTAGCGACCGACTTACGAGAACAATGAATTTTAGTTCGTGGAAAATATATGCTTTCTAGAAATTAATTTTAAGAGATATTAAAATTAATTTGAAGAGGAATTAAGATTAATTTTAAGAGAAATTAAGATTAATTTCAAGAGAAATAAAAATTAACTTTGCGAAATTGTGTTCAATTTGAACTAAAAATTTTAAATTATGGCGATTTATACGATATTCGTGTAATTGTGATCATTATGTAGCTATTAGAAGGTAGAAAGATCTAAAAATCTCTGTTACCAAAACTATCTTAATTTAAAATAAATACAAGCTAAATTCATCACTAATAACCTAAACGCAACGTGAAGCTCGTATTAAAAAAAAAAAAAAAAAAAATCTCACAGAAAATAAACTGTTACGTTTTAATACCTACATATTCTTTCCAAACAATACCGAAACAAATACCAAGAACACTACTTTCCAATCGACTCAACGCTTCGTAACCAAATCTAATTTTCTCGAATTGCACGCAATCGAGGCGACGTGAAAATTTTCAAAGGAAGAAAGAAAAACTAATCGTCGACAATATAATTCCGTTGCGTATCATTAACACGATTACGGTCTCACCGAGCCAATAATCTTCGCAAACATGCCACAACGTATCGCGGAAAATATTTACACAAATTGATGTCGCGGAAAAAAAAAAAGATTCGAATTACAAACTTCCGTAATAATAAAAGGATTCACTGATAGATAATACGATAATAATCACACGTGTTGTAACAAGATTCTATGGAAACTCTGCGCGTCCATTCAATTCCTGTACCAGCGCGTAATCTTTGTGATTTTATTTATTTTTTTTTTTCTGTTACAGAATATAATTAATTGCAACGGTGAGAATACGATACAATGTACGTATTAACATTCGAAAAAGCAGTCGACATTGATATCTCCGGCATGCGCTGCGTGATTAACAAGTTCGTAATGTTTGCAGTTTCACGTCTAACTTGAAAACGCATGTATTCACGGGTATAAAAGTAGAACGAGGGGAAAGCCAATTACCGCAAGCATTTCATTCGCACAAGCGTGAACATCCTCGTTGTGTTAGCGCGCTATCATGAAAATTAACAAACAATTTCGCCGTTGGATCGAGATTCGACGGCCTGATAGAATCGAATTAACAGGAATCGAGCTAATAATGGCTGAAAATAAGGATCGACGTAAATGGCGCCGATAACTTTCACGGAATAATTCTACCGATACTTTTTACGATATTGCGGATGATAACCAGAACGTTGAACGTTTTTCTTTGGTCGCTCAAGGTACCACTGTGTGCAATCCTCTGCGTGGCAGGCTCATTAGCGATGGTGACCGTACGTTTTCGTTCATGCGAACCGGGGAACGTTAAATAAAAACTAAACTGGAACGAATTGGGGATAAGTATCCAGAAAAGCGTTAAATTTAATTAGTAACTGTAATCGATAAATATTTCTTTAGAGAAAGATTGTTGCTACTTTTTGAAACATAAAAGTATAGAAATTTAATTATTAGCGGTAATGGATATATATTCTTTTGGTGAAAGAATATTACTATTTTTTAAAGGAAAAAAGGACAGAAGTGTAAATAGTATAAATATTCAAAAAAGCGTTAAATTTAATTAGTAACTGTAATCGATAAATGTTCCTTTAGAGAAAGATTGTTGCTACTTTTTGAAACATAAAAGTATAGAAATTTAATTATTAGCGGTAATGGATATATATTCTTTTGGTGAAAGAATATTACTATTTTTTAAAGGAAAAAAGAACAGAAGTGTAAATAGTATAAATATTCAAAAAAGCGTTAAATTTAATTAGTAACTGTAATCGATAAATGTTCCTTTAGAGAAAGATTGTTGCTACTTTTTGAAACATAAAAGTATAGAAATTTAATTATTAGCGGTAATGGATATATATTCTTTTGGTGAAAGAATATTACTATTTTTTAAAGGAAAAAGGAACAGAGATTAAACTTTAATCATTAACGATAATCAATAAAGATTCCTTTAGGAAAAGAATATTATTATTGTTTTAAAGAAAATGATAACGAACGAATAATTTTTCACTAAAAAAATGTTACCGTTTAATGTTAAAGAAAATTTAGTTAGATTTAGAAATAAAATATATTTTATATATATAGTAGAACTCCATTTATCCGAGAATATTGGGAGATAAAGTGATTTTTGAAACTGAATTACTGGTATAATAAAAGTTCATTAATTTTTCTTCTGTATTTCGTAATTCTTCATTCAAATAATCCGAGTTCATATTTGAATAGCTACAAACACACATTTATCAAATCTTCTAGTTACCAATTTAAGAAAGATATAATCAAAGAAACGCGAGACAACAGTTTACACGATCAAACCTCAACAGAAATTCAGTAAAAACTTTCGTTCGAGTGAATAAAATTTTACGGCACGTATAATTCAAACAGCAATACAATTAAAATTAATACAAATTATCACCAACGAAATAAAATATCTGCCAAAGAAACACACACACAAAAAAAAAAGAAAAAATACTGACAAGCGATTACCATAATCCTTATTAATTCCTTTGGTCGCGAGTCTGGGAAACTTGTGCCTCTTGCAAGGAAAGAAGAAAAACCTAACTATAATCCTTTATAATTACAAAACCAACGAAGGCGAAACACGGTCGTAACATTTGCGACGGCTATAAACGAAGGTTACGTGTTTTCGCGGATATTAACGAATTTTTCACTGCCCCGACCCCACCTTTCCATCATTTTCTATGCGAAAATAGAATTTACAGCGAACGTGCGCGCCTACGTTTCGCACGACCACTAACAGAAAAAGAAAGGCCGATTGTAATTATTATCAGTGGCTTCGACAGTGTGTGACAGAGAGAGAGAACGTGATTTCTACGGTACGAGCAAAATGTTGCTAACCTAACACCTTAAGGCCATCGTAAAATGGCGGTTGTTGAAAATTCTGAGGAAACTTTATCGCGCATAGATGGCAATAAATGATAGCGAATTTTTCCGAATGAATACACGTTGTATCTTTTTCATACGCGGTTTCTTGAAATTTATATATTTTGCTTAAGACGCAAGCTATATTAAGCTATTATTATATTTTGCTTTTTACGCAATTAATTTTGTTTTTCCTTGATGAATGGCTCGTTGAAACAATCAATTAAATAAGTTTACGTTTCCCTCGATAATCAATTCAGCAGACATTTTTTTCTCTCCTTTTCTTCGTTTCAACGTTCACGAGGATTACGAAGGAGTAACGTTGGCGAAGAAATATTTGATAGCGATGGAACATCGGAAGCACGTTGCTCGGTGAAATGACGTATGTTATGGTATTTCTGAATGAGCGAAAAATTCCGTCATGGCACGGAGAATCCTACTGAACGGAAACTTTCTTTCATGGAAACGGTACTCGCGCGAGGAAAACCGTTTTAATGAAAGCAGCGCGTCGTAATAAAGTAGTAAAACCACGACAGACCGTGGTAACTGTGAAAATGGTATAACAGTACAGGATTCTATATTAACGACAATGCGATCAACGAAATAAATAAAACGATAACTATACCGGTCCAATTCGTTTACGTTCACTTGTACAAGACAGCATAAGACACATTTTTTTTACTTCCGAAAAGTCGTAACGAGATTTCTCAACTGCTGTTCCAAACGTTAACCCTTTGGAATCCTGCGTAGAACTGGATTCAATACTCCTATTTTCCCAATCATTATCAACTTTACCGTATAAAACATATTCTCTTCTATTAAAACTTAATTCGACACGAATTTATCAACGAAATATATTAGCGATTACAAAAATACGAAAATTTATCTAAACAAATATCACCTTTCGAAAGTAGCTTATCAAATATGAATCGAGATAAAACGTTACGTATTCGGAAAGAACCGTAAAGGAAAAAGGAACAACTATATGTACAAAGTTCATTGAACTAACCTCGACCTCTCCTTACAAACATTTCCCAAACACTTTTCCCACTTTCCCCGTCTTATCCTTTCCCCTCCTATTGCCTCGATCCAAAAAACAGTCTTTTTCTTTCCCGAATTTCGAAAGTCGACTCTCATGGAGCCGCCTAAGAAAAACCTTGTCCTTCCCGCTCACGTACGCTAATTTTAAACTAAACGCTGCTCGTCGATTACGTACCGGCGTCCAACTAATAATACCGTCCATTACTATTCCGTTCAGGCGCTGCTCGAACCTTCGTCCCGACCGCCAAGAAAGAACGTGAAAACAGAAACAAACAAAAAAGAAAGAAAAGAGAGAGACGAGAAAAGAATGGAATGTTCGTTTTCAAGCGTACGCACAAAGACATGAATGAGACGAGCGGTCCCTCGACCGATTCTTAATTACGCTTGCACGACGTGCTAGTAGTTACGGATAACGTTAGGGCGGACTGCAGCGGCCCGGATAATTGGAATGCACCGGTGCAACACGGTGCAACGCGGTGCAACAGCTGCTTATTGTTCCTCGTTGGCTCGTGCACTTTTGCTCCTTCTATCTTCCTCATCCGGATGTGCGTGAAACGGTCGCTGGTATCGCGGAATCCGGTCGCACTTGGACGTCTTACGTTCGAACGTCACAGAACATTAACCGTAAGTATTACTCACCGATCTATTCGCGCATGCTTGTATATACGAGGCTGGCTTATTTACCTGTATGCTTTCTAAAGATGATACAGGCCGCGAGAGCCTGTGCACGCGTGTTGCATGATGAAACCATTCATTCGATCGATTAATTGATTTTCCAACGTTATTAATGGGGCCTTTTCTAATGCTTGTAAATTTGTACGAGGGCCGCTCATTAGCCTCGATCGTGTGGCGTATCTTATTAGTTTCGCGTTTTTTTCTTCTTTTTTTCTTTTTTTTTTTATTCATTTTTCTGTTTCTTTTTTTTTTTATGAAATCGTTGGTTCGCGGTAATCGCGGATGATTGTTGGGTAACGTTGCTGGGGATGATGAGAATTGGGATCGAAACGCAAATTTATTACTTGTTTGAAATGAAGAATTTAATGTTTTTCTATTATGTGATGGGATTATGTTTGGAGAGATGATTGTAGTTTATTATAGTTAGGATGAGTGGAAGGTTTATCAAATTGTGTTGAGACCTTTGTTTCTTGTTTAATTAAACTGGTTAAACTGTGAGAGAATTCGCTTGGTTCGACGAAGCAACTAAGTAGGACGATCGCACGGTCTAACAGTAATTGCGATGAATTCATGAAATTTATAAAATTTAATAAAATACAGTACGATTTGGATACTTTATGTACTCTGTGCAATGTTGCAATTTTAAATTTCCTATGAATGCATAAAAGTTCGCAGTCCACTAATATTATACGGGACGAAGCTTACAGGAACGATTCGATAATTAAAAAAGCAGAAAAGTACAGATTTTTTAATTCGTGAGAAATTGAATGAATCGCGATATAAAAATATACAAAATTTGAAAAAGTACAATTTTAACGAAAAGTAGATTTATATGATTGCGAGAATCACGTGAAAGGGATAGATCAACGATGCTACCGACCAGCTGCGAATCGATTTGTTAACATCGAATTAGCGGCTGAAATCCGTTTACGAGATGCATCCACGCGTATGAGAACGCTTCGCTCGGGTCAATTGTCGGCGAGAATTCCGTGTAATCGCGTAAGATGAAAATGTGTGCGTGTAACAAACGAGGTGAAAGTAAGAGACGGGCGCCAGTGCAGTCTAGATCGAAACAACAAAACCTTGAATGTATCACGAGTCGAAGAGCAACGACGTTTCGTAAATGATCGCGCGCGTTAGACGGTATCTTATCGTGTATGATTCCTGTAATTCTTGAATTAATAACGCGACTATTCCACCGAGCTGCGTACGATGCTGACAAACACGCGAGAAAAGTACTGAATGAGTTATTTCGAGTGAATGAACGCGGAATGAAAATAACTTTTAACCAGGTGCTCGTTTCTACATTCCTTTTTTTTTTTCAATTCAAAATTCGTACGTAACGTTAATTTAATACTGTAAAATACTGTAAATTTGTTTTCCGAATATTTTAGTAACAACTTGTACAAAATTAATATGTATTATTTTTCTTTTTTGTTTTCAAATTATCAACTAGGTTTAAATCTGATATTCTAATTTAACAGAAGGTTAAACATTATTTAAAAGTGTGGTAACAAGTATTTGGTGTCTGTAAAACATCAATAGGATAAAATATCTTATTTTATCTTCGAAATAAAACTTCAGTCGTTTCCCTGGAGCCCCTAACTCCCTGGTTCTACTACTTACACTCGTCGCCAGTAGTAAGGGTCAACGAAAAATGCTACGCTAGGGAAACACAGACGCGTTAGGTCTCTTGGATTCGTTCTATGTTAACACAAAGAGGCGACAGCGATTCTGCGTGAAATGTATTACGATATTGAAGAGGAAATCAGGTTGGTAGTTACAAATATTTACCAAACAAAATTATGGCAATAAAGAAATGTGTATTTTGTTAAATAGTTTCAATCTTGTTAGGCTTTTATAGGTATGAAAATGATTTCTTAAGTATCGTAGCTCGTTTCACATAGAATCAGATTAATGTGGAATGATTCTAAGAGACATATCGTTATGTACTGTGCGTTGCTGGAAAAATATCTAACAGGACGACATAAGGGCAGGAAGAGTACTCCGTTAATACTACGGTTATCATCTATGACCTATCTGTGACGCGGCTTGTATAATTTATAGATATCACTGCTTGCTGTGAAAAGTATGGATCAAATTTTTAATTCTCTTCAATTTTTTATTTTCTTTTAAATACCTATGATTTTGATTTCTTTGATAGAAGCGCTATACAGAGCTGGAAATATTTCTCCCAGGATAGCAGAAGGGCAAGAGGTTTCTCGCTCGTCTGTGGTGATGCGATCCGATTAGTATGCGTGACCGTTTTGGTGCGTGTGAAAAGGAGGCGTGCACCTTTTATTCTAATCAATCGAACTGACATTCCTGACAGAGGAAATTTTTCTAGCTCTCGACAGTAAGTACGCTTCAATCGTGGATGGTTTTAAAATCGTGTCACTATCAATGCCAAGCGGAAATATAAGCATTTCGATGATTGAAAAAAAAACGTGTGTCCTATCGTTATAATTCTTTTAAAAGCTGATTCTATAAGAATATAATTTTAGGAAAGAATATAATAATGTCTATATTAGTTATATTCTGTAAGAATCGTAATAATATTTTTTTTTTTTTTTGAAAGAAGGTGATTCCATGAGAATATAATTTTAGAAAAGAAATATAATAATGTCTGTATTAGATACATTCTATAACAATTAATATTTCTATAAGAATATAACTAATTTGTTCCGCAAAACGTGTGTCCTATCGTAATAATTTTTTCTTTAAAGAAGGTGATTCTATGAGAATTTAATTTTAGAAAAAAATATAATAATGTCTATATTAGATACATTCTGTAACAATTAATATTTCGATAAAAATATAACTAATTTGTTCCGCATTACTTCCGTTTGCCATCCTTCAAACGATTCACACTACATTTCATTCAAGTTTTCCGAAGAATCAACAGCTATCTATTACATCGATGGTACGACCACCATAGAAAACGAAATCAAACAACGATCCATTCTCGCGAATCTCGCATTAGAGGTGAACACACGAGGCGAGCAAATCGTTTTCGCGGGACGTGGATCCCCAGGAGGTAAGAGCGTTGTTCGCGCGCTGCTCGCCGCGGCAACAAAGTATATTTTAAAAGCGGCACAGAGCCGAGCGAAGAGAAGTGGACGCGGTTGAGCGACAAGACAAAGAATATCAGCTCGTAATGGCCGCTGTAAATTTCGCGTTACCGAGGCCGAAACGATACATCGGCCGACGGACAGACGGATGGACGTTCACGTACGACACAACGCGTTAAAGGGACTCGTTCAGCCCAGGTGGAGAGGAGATTGTGAGAAACGCGAGTCGACCAGCGATCTCTTCGTAACCTCTGTTCTACAACGAGATCCGACGATCATCGGGGATATACGTTTCCGTTCGTAAATCATTTAAGAAATTTATAATAAAGAAAGATTTATGTTACAGTTACAAAATGAATCTACCATACAGATCTTTAAATTATACCATTTTCTTAAGACCGCAAAATTTTATACATCGAACTCGCTGGTTGCCTTTAGACAACCAGTTGTAAATGTATTATACAAGAAAAAAAAAATCTTACCGAAAGTTTACGTTGATAAATATTTTATTCAAAACTTAAAAGTAGACGTCAGATTTTTATGCTGACTCGGATTTTTATGTAGACTCACATTTATATGTAGACTCACATTTATATGTAGACTCACATTTATATGTAGACTCACATTTTTATATGGACTCACATTTTTATATGGACTCACATTTATATGTAGACTCACATTTTTATGAAATCTCAGATTTTTATGTAGACTCACATTTTTATGGAATCTTAGATTTTTATGTAAATTCAAATTTTTATGTAGACTCACATTTTTATGGATTCTTAGATTTTTATGTAAATTCAAATTTTTAGGTAGACTCACATTTTTATGTAATCTCAGAGTTTTGTATAGACTCAGATTTTTATGTAAACACAGATTTTTATGCGGACTCAGATTTTTATGTAGACTCATATTTTTATGTAATCTCAGATATTTGTGTAAACTCAGATTTTTATGTAGACTCAGAATTTTATATAGACTCACATTTTTGATAATACAAAAAAATAAAAAGAAAAAATAAAACTTCGGTAGAATATTAAATTTCAATTCCTTCGCTAAAAATAAGAATATTTTAAAGGTCGATACTCCTACTGTTAAATGATCAAGTAGCTACTATAAACCTAACCATCAGAGGTTCGAATATACCATCGTCGAAAACCTTCTCTTCTCCAAAGACTTAAAAAACCGCCCTGTTTCATTCGGGTATCTATGAATCAATCGTATCGTTACACGATACTTTAATTTAGGGCCTCGCTACATCGTCGAGGCTACTATATGAATAATTCTTCGAAGGCGTCGCTGGAACCGACTTGATTCCACGGCGAAGGACACCCTCGAGAGGCCGGTCTCTTGGACGTTGTTTTACAAACAAGTGTCGTATGGACACTTTGCGGTTTGTCGGGCGGAGCTGCGGTGCGGTGTGTACTCTCGGTACACGTCGAAGATGTAGGACTTTTGAAACGATTTTTTCTTTTTTTTTTCTTTTTCTTAATTATAGTTAGTGTTGATGTATGGTAATGAACCAATGATGTTACTACGGTGATCACGTGTAATTACAGGAAGTTAATATTACAGTGATTGAAATTGCATATTTATCGAACAGCTTAAAATTGGAGGCACTTTAATTAATTGTCTGCGCCCAATGGTGTTCAGAACTTGATAAATTACATAGTTCAATCATTTTCTTCTCCAATAAGGATAAGCGTGATGCATCTAGAAATCTCGAATATTGATTGAACATTCGATACGAATATTACTTCAATAACGATATATTTACTCTCCGATGCTTTGGTTTATCACTGTTAAGTGTTTTAATCGTGCAATAACGATCCACGTCAAACATCAATTGCCTTTCGTAATTGCTTAATCACCGTTTAATCGGCTAAATTAAATTTTAAGAAACCAGGTGGATCATACATTTACACAACAAATTATATGAATACCAGAAATACACAATTTCCTAATGGTAAAACTGGACAGCTTTTCTATAATTATATCGAACCTATTGTAAATGAACGATAAATAAATCATCACTATAACACATCAACGAAACCATCTCACCTTATTTTTATCACCATATTATATCACCACCAGAAATATTTAATTAAAACGAATCCTACATTTTTAACAACCGAACCTATCGAAGCGATTCTACAAAACACTGTATAACTTAAAAATGGTACACTCGTGTGTCATTTTATTTATTTACCATCGCACTGTTGTATTTTATTAACCACCGTGTTACTGTACCAACAGTCTACACAAATTATTACTTAACATCTATTTATATTATTGATTTCCAATTTTCAGATCAAATTAGGAAACAGTCACCGCGAGTAACAATTTTTCTCAAAAGTATGCAAAATTCCGGTTGCAGAAATTGAACGATAAATCAATCACAGCCAACACAGTACCCAATCCGCGAAACTACCTCGTCTTATCTTTATCACGGTATCTTCCAAGCCAGTCTCGGCAGCGCTAGACATATTTATGCAACTCGCGTTTCAATTTCATTTCACACGCGGAGAATCGTGAGAAACCTTGCGTTTTTAAGCTTCTTAGAAGCTGCGCGCTGCTTTCTTTTTTTCTTCTTTTTTTTTTCCTATTTTTCTCCCACCCCCTCTCGCCGATCGATCGCCGCGTGACTTTCTCGATGCGAGCCCGAACAAATATCAAGGGGCGATCGACCTTTGAAAAGTTGCCTTTCGAAAATCGGCGCTCTCTCGCCTCGGCGAAGCCACGACCTCGCTCGATTTATCTCTGCTACGTAGGATAAAACGCGTGTATTGATCATTACCACGATTTGCGTCAATGCTGACCACCCACGTGCACGCACCGAACGCTGATTAATGCCCCCGATTTCGGGCCCCGGATCGTTACTAGATCGTTGTAGATCGCGGCGGGCCGACACGCGAGCCGGCGTCACTTTTGCTACACGTACCGCTCGATCGTAACGGTTGTGCAAGGCCTCGCGCAACGACTTTNTCGAAGCGATTCTACAAAACACTGTATAACTTAAAAATGGTACACTCGTGTGTCATTTTATTTATTTACCATCGCACTGTTGTATTTTATTAACCACCGTGTTACTGTACCAACAGTCTACACAAATTATTACTTAACATCTATTTATATTATTGATTTCCAATTTTCAGATCAAATTAGGAAACAGTCACCGCGAGTAACAATTTTTCTCAAAAGTATGCAAAATTCCGGTTGCAGAAATTGAACGATAAATCAATCACAGCCAACACAGTACCCAATCCGCGAAACTACCTCGTCTTATCTTTATCACGGTATCTTCCAAGCCAGTCTCGGCAGCGCTAGACATATTTATGCAACTCGCGTTTCAATTTCATTTCACACGCGGAGAATCGTGAGAAACCTTGCGTTTTTAAGCTTCTTAGAAGCTGCGCGCTGCTTTCTTTTTTTCTTCTTTTTTTTTTCCTATTTTTCTCCCACCCCCTCTCGCCGATCGATCGCCGCGTGACTTTCTCGATGCGAGCCCGAACAAATATCAAGGGGCGATCGACCTTTGAAAAGTTGCCTTTCGAAAATCGGCGCTCTCTCGCCTCGGCGAAGCCACGACCTCGCTCGATTTATCTCTGCTACGTAGGATAAAACGCGTGTATTGATCATTACCACGATTTGCGTCAATGCTGACCACCCACGTGCACGCACCGAACGCTGATTAATGCCCCCGATTTCGGGCCCCGGATCGTTACTAGATCGTTGTAGATCGCGGCGGGCCGACACGCGAGCCGGCGTCACTTTTGCTACACGTACCGCTCGATCGTAACGGTTGTGCAAGGCCTCGCGCAACGACTTTTCAAGTCTCCGCGAAACGGCCTTTCTATTGGTATTTAGAGATGCCATTGATATTCGTCAGTCGTCGATAGAATCGGGTGTTAGCTGGCTTGATTAATACAGATAACCAGTGGCGAGTTTTGTTAATCTTGATACGGTCTTTGGATTATTTTCCACCAAATCGTGTTTACTTTTTATTAAAAATTTTATTATTTTGAGAGAGATGCTACTAAATGTTAATTTGTTGGCAACAAAATTTGGTGTTAGCTAGTTTTGTTAATCTTGCTACGGTCTTTGGATTATTTTCCATCAAATCGTGTTTACTTTTTGTTAAAAATTTTATTATTTTGAGAAAGACTCTATTAAATGTTAATTTTTTGGCAATAAGATTGGGTGTTAGCTGGTTTTATTAATCTTGATGTGGTCTTTGGATTATTTTTCACCAGATCGTGTTTATTTCTTGTACAAATTTCTTATTTTGAGAAAGCCGCTATTAAATATTAATTTGTTGGCAATAAAATTTGGTGTTAGCTGGTTTTATTAATCTTGCTATGACCTTTGGATTATTTTCGAGCAAACCGTGCTTACTTGTTAAAAATTTCCTAATTTTGAGAAAGATACTATTAAATGTTAATTCGTTGATAATAAAATTTAATCTTAGCTGGCTTGATTAATACTGATAATGAGAGGCGAGTGTTATTAACCCTGCTATGACCTTCGGATTATTTTCGACCAAATCATGTTTACTTTTAATTAAAAATTTCCTAATTTTGAGAAAGACGCAATTAAATATTAATTTGTTGGCAACAAAATTTGGTGTTAGCTAGTTTTATTAATCTTGCTACGGACTTTGGATTATTTTCAACCCAATCGTGAAATAAATTTCTCAAAGTTTTAAATAAGTATAGAGAAGCTTTTCTTAATATATATTAAAGATATATTTTTCTCGCAATTAGTAATTTTTCTTTCAACCAAACAAAACTACGATGCAAAGGAACGAATACTAAATATTCCAACTTAACATTGGTATTATTTTGTATAATTATTTCTGTTTAAATAAAAAATTCACCAATGATACAAATATATCCAGAGGATTAATAAATTTAACTGATAATTTACAATATTTACAATAAATTATTACCATTTATAAGTAACGTTCATCGACTATCCAAATAATCGGGGTAGATTTTTACGATCAACCTCGGATACACAAAACTGACTATCGATGATTAAAGTTCTAAAAATAAGATTGTACTAAATCTCACCCGACCACTTTTCAGGCCTTGCTCAAATGACCTTTCTATCGGTGTCTAGAGGTGCCATTGATCTTCGATGTGGTCAATACCACAAACTCGAGCAACACTCGATTTATTAATATCGTGTAAATCAATACGACTTTTTATTTTGCATACCGATTGTATCGATGATTTACGAATCTCGCAACAAGTATTCAAGGATAAATGTAATTTAAATTTATTATACCGGCTCGTTATAAACAGACCCATAAAATTACCAATTATCCGTGTTCCAATTTAAAAATTTAAAATTCAAATACACTCCTATAAATTCTACCTCGCTAATTTCAACTCTTTCAAAACTATATCCCTAACCACCTGCGTCGAACACCACCTATAACTATCCTAAGAATTTTGAGCTGGAGTGTACAATGTCGATGTACGTATATCGATTGTATCTGGTTCTCTACAAAAAAAGTAAGAAAAAAAATAAATAAAAAAAAACAGGAAAAAAACAGACAAATCTCGCGTATGTAAATCGGCATTGTTCGCAGGACGTCGCAATGATCGCTGTATTGTACCGTATGCGTGTAAATCCATGCGGTTCGGCTGAAAAGTTCGCAACGTTCGCCGGAGAACAAAGGGGGTAGACACCTGAGTAACGCGCGGAGAAATGGTTCCGTCGGTGCACTTAAACATTTTTTCGCCGGAATAATACCGGCGAATTCTTTGGTCCGCGTGGCCCCGAAGCCGCGCAAAAGGACGGAGGGTGAAGAAACGAGCGAAAGGGCGAAAGGGGACAGACGCGATGCGGTTCCAGGAAAGTCGGGAAGGTCACCGCGAACTGTTTCTCGGCTACCAGAAACGAACGAAACAACGAGTCGCGAGGAAGAATTGAGTTGGACCGTAGTGTTATCGAGTTTATCTACGGTGTTCCAGAAAATATTGACCGTTTTCAGATTTCATTTGAAGAGTTTCGGCTCGGAATCAGTGAGACGAAAGTTATAACGGCAAGTGTCTAAGAAAATATCGGGGATCTAGAAATTTTATTTTGTAGAAGCGAAAAGAACAGTGTTGGATCGATGCGTTTGAAATATCGTTTCTTCGAGGTTTGAATTCGATGGATTATTTCGAAGAATTCTTTGATTTTTGTAGAATTGGAATGATGAAATTGATTGCAACGAAATTGAATTTATTTTAATTGAATACGTGATGATTCGAAGAAAGTACTGAAGCTTTTCACGCGTATCAACGTAATAATATAAATAAATGAAAAATATAGTGCCCCAAGGAGTATTGAGCATCTCGATACTTCAACTTAGAATTAATATCAGATTCGTTAGAAAGTTCGTGCAGATTTTAACCGTTTTATGTAAAGAGAAAGCGATTTTTTATTTATCATAAAAAGAAATATTTTTATTCAATAATACATTGTCCGTGAAACAAGTCACCGTTTGTTTTTAAGATTTGAACTGAACTCAATTACATTTCAAAACTCTGGAAGACAATTATAGTTAAAAACTGTACGAACTTATTGACCAACCTAATAAAATGAAACGAATAATGGTACAACAAATAAATAAAAAAATATACTGTCCTAATCAAACGTTATTACATACAATTACCTCAACAATTTACCCATACAGTCCTCCTTAAGTCGACACAAATCGAAATAAAGTTTACTTCTACACAAACATTCCTTCATAAAATTGAATACATTTAATCCTTGCGTTTACCTTCTTGACACTATACATTTCCTAAATTAAAATTATTTCAAAACCAAAAAGAAAAAAATTCGATAGAAACAAGGATACCAGAATTAAAACAATAAAAAAACTCAAAAAATTGAAACCTATTTCCCTAACAAAAATTAACCAAAAGCTCTCCAATTCTTCCACGTCTCCGTAACCACAGAACAATCCCCGTAAAACCTCCTACAATGTCCACTGACGATAAAAATCGCTGGAACAGCCACTCGAATTCGGTCACGCTCAGCTACGCGAAACTCGTTCAAGGACTTCGGTTATATCGTTTATCAATACGGCCCAGGAGAATTCTATTAATAAACACCGCGATTTTCTTTTCCCCGTGCCTCGACAACGGTACTCCTCTATGCACCGAGACTCGCGAGATCGTAATTACAATCTCACGAGTCCAGTTATATAACAAACGCTCCTAACGCGTTTCGATGTCGCCTATCTCCTTCGTTATCCGCGTTTGATTCGCCGCTAAAACGTGGAGCAAAAGTTTGGTACGCGAGAAAAACCATGGGATGTAGTTTGTTTGGTAGCGAACCAGTGACGCGGAGGTATTATTGAAAATAAACAAGAAGGGAAGTGAAATCGAATTGGCAAAAGTCGTGTCATGGAAACGAGTCCGGTGCAATTACTACGAGGCTGCTATCCTCGGACCAGGAACGAACCGACCAACCACGCCCTCGCTAATGCGAGACCGGGACAGGATTTCGAATTGCCTCGGCAAGGACATCAACTATACACAACACCCGACACAAAGACCGGCTAGTGAGATTTTTTAATTACACCCTGTTTACGCGGTCAGTCGCGAGAGAGTATGCCTGTTTGTCTGCCTTTCGTGCTCCGGCCGTTCTATCTCCGTGAATTTGATTTTCAGTTGGTTCGGATGTTTTCGATCAGCCTTTTGGCTGATTTGATATTTTTTTGAGACTTGGTAGAGAGTTGATAGGGAGTCGGTAGGGAGTCGGTGGTGAATCTGTAGAGTATCTATAGAGAATTGATAGAGAATTGGTAAAGAATCGATAGAGAATCTGTAGGGTATCTATAGAGAATCTGTAGAGAATCGATAGAGAATCTGTAGAGAATCGAATCTGTAGAGAATCTATAGAGAATCTGTAGACAATCGGTAGAGAATCTATAAAGAATCTGTAGAGAATCTGTAGAGAATCTGTAGAGAATCGATAGAGAATCTGTAGAGAATCGATAGAGAATCTGTAGAGAATCGATAGAGAATCTGTAGAGAATCAATAGAGAATCTGTAAGGTATCTATAGAGAATCTGTAGAGAATCGATAGAGAATCTATAGAGAATCTGTAGAAAATCGATAGAGAATCTGTAGAGAATCGATAGAGAATCTGTAGAGAATCTGTAGAGAATCTGTAGAGAATCTGTAGAGAATCTGTAGATAATCGATAAATAATCTGTAGCGAATCGATAGAGAATCTGTATAGGATCTATAGAGAATCTGTAGAGAATCTGTAGAAAATCGATAAAGAATCTGTAGATAATCGATAGAGAATCTGTAGAGAATCTGTAGAAAATCGATAAAGAATCTGTAGATAATCGATAGAGAATCTGTAGAGAATCGGTCTCAGGAAGGGGCTAAATGCGTCCGCTCTCCCCATATCCGTGTTGATTTGTAAACACGGGATTTGAAAGGCAGAAAATATTATGTAGAAAGAACATGTTGCATGAAAAGAAGTTCCAATGAGTTTCTTGAAATTTTAGACGTATAGCTGAGCAAAAAAATTTATATACTCTTTAAATCGAAGATCCGATTTGGAAATACATTGTTTGAATAAAAGCTACGGAACGAAGGACGCACGAATCGGGAAAAAGTATCGAAGCTTTTGAAAAATGATAATGAACAAGACTCGTACGTGAGTTATATCGCAGCTTTATGACTAATTTTATGGGCACAATAAGAATATAATCATCATTATTGTACTGGCTTGAAGAGAAACTTGAAGAAATGTTTTACGAAGGTCGCTGATATGATGGAACGTTGCTATTTAAGTTTGTGGCAAGCGAAACGTATAAAATAATACCTTTGTATTAAATTGATTTATGATAATGCGTTTGCAAAACTAAATAAATAAACAAATAAATGGAACCGTCGCCACCATCATTACCGTTTATGATATATCAATACGAGGCATAATCTTATTAAATATTATCGTATAAATGTAAATAACAATGTAATCGTATCGACGATGGAAAATTTTGCATTGGAAAGATCGATAAAACTCGAAACGATTTAACCGAGACAAGAGACACTTAATTATTCTTGGAATTTCCACGCTAACTTTGCGAATGATCGATCGAGTGCAAACATGGAACAGAATACGAAATTAAGTATCTTGTGCGAGAAGAGGGAATATTTTAATAAGAATAGATCGCGATTCGAGCTTAACAGCCTGTTAAAAGACTCGAAGAAGACCGAAGGCGTCGATAGCACGCGTCTAAGCTAAGATAAAAAAAAAGAAAAAAAAAGGAAAAAGAAGGAAAAAAAAATTTTATACGCCAGAATCGAAGGCTGACGATGACAGTGCGGAGTAACGAAATTTTAGATACATCTAATACGTGAACATGGTAATGTAAAATTCATGTCGTCGGGCCTTAGAAAGCTCTTTCTTGAATACATAATTCCATTACAGAACATACGTATTAACCACTCAACGAGAAAAACAAAAAAAAGAAGAATACGTTCGAGAGACGAGATAAACCAAATTCGCGCATGAAATAATTATTCACGATATAAAAGCGATACAAATTTCCTACGAGCATCGTATAGAGAATTGTGAAGCAGAAATAGGTCGAACGTATCAGTTTCGCGCTGCAAATGAACAGTTATACACGACACGGGGAAGAAATTCAAAGAAGAACTGCAATTACTTCTTTTTCGAGCAAGGTAAAAATAAGTTGTGAAAGCGAAATTCTCGGCGGTTCGGTTATCTGGTATTTACAAGGCACGTCGGCGAGCAACAAATAACTTTAGCAAACCGCATCAACACGCAAAGTTCATCGTTGAAGAAGAGACCGGATAAAAAGAGAAGAAAAAAAAAAGGAACCAATTAATCTCTCCTATCAATTCTCACGCACCGCCTTGGCTCGTTCTCGTGAATATCGCGAGATAAAAATTGTGTATGCCTTGAGAATAATTCGAATGNAAGATAAAAAAAAAGAAAAAAAAAGGAAAAAGAAGGAAAAAAAAATTTTATACGCCAGAATCGAAGGCTGACGATGACAGTGCGGAGTAACGAAATTTTAGATACATCTAATACGTGAACATGGTAATGTAAAATTCATGTCGTCGGGCCTTAGAAAGCTCTTTCTTGAATACATAATTCCATTACAGAACATACGTATTAACCACTCAACGAGAAAAACAAAAAAAAGAAGAATACGTTCGAGAGACGAGATAAACCAAATTCGCGCATGAAATAATTATTCACGATATAAAAGCGATACAAATTTCCTACGAGCATCGTATAGAGAATTGTGAAGCAGAAATAGGTCGAACGTATCAGTTTCGCGCTGCAAATGAACAGTTATACACGACACGGGGAAGAAATTCAAAGAAGAACTGCAATTACTTCTTTTTCGAGCAAGGTAAAAATAAGTTGTGAAAGCGAAATTCTCGGCGGTTCGGTTATCTGGTATTTACAAGGCACGTCGGCGAGCAACAAATAACTTTAGCAAACCGCATCAACACGCAAAGTTCATCGTTGAAGAAGAGACCGGATAAAAAGAGAAGAAAAAAAAAAGGAACCAATTAATCTCTCCTATCAATTCTCACGCACCGCCTTGGCTCGTTCTCGTGAATATCGCGAGATAAAAATTGTGTATGCCTTGAGAATAATTCGAATGTCGATCGGAATGTTACGATCGGAGGAGAATAACGAGAACAGTACGTTTCTAAGAAAAAATATTAACCTCCTTGAAAAAATGTAGAAAAATTTATAAATACTCCGAAAATGAAAATGTTTGATCAAAATACAACATCGATCTTGCGAATAACGCTGGATTTTAAATTGAATAAATTGAACTAGAAAAATCTGAATTGTGTAAAATTAGCATGCATAAAACATATTTTCTCTAACGATTTTAACCCTGGTGTATCGTTTTCGTGTTCGTATCCTTTGATATTTTTCTTTTCAATTTTAAAAATATTTTAGACTCGCAAAATATATAATATTGAAGAAGTAAATGCAGAAATTAAACACGCTAAATTTAAAAGCACAGTATTTACGTAAAAATAAACTTAATTTAAGTTTGTATAGATTTAAGAAACAGGTTAAAAAAAATGTAAAGTAGTGTGGACTACTGCTAAAAATAATATCCTTCGATATTTACACTGTTATCAGAATTGGTATCACTTTCGATAACACCTTGTATACACCACCACATAGAATCCACTACTAGTTATCGATTTATGTCCCTGCAATTTCACCGAACGATCAGAAAGGAATCTAAGAGAGCCACGCGATTCGGATCTATAACTTCTTATCGATTTCTTTACCCAATATATTTTTAATTTACGATACATTGCATGTACAATTGGTCGCTAAAATGCCCTAGATTTTAAACGAATTTTATAGATTTGCAGACAAAAAGTAAAATCTTAAAAAGATCTGCTTTCGACAAACATTTGAGAGCTTATCTTACAATAATGTGTAACACTTTTTAGATAAATCAGAATATACAGAATGAAAAGAATTATATTTTAAAATTGGCTGGATAGTTTTTCGAGCAACTTTACGTATCCGAATAAAATTTCGTGTAATAAATTTAATAATCGCATGGACCACGGCTGAAACCATGCTGAAAATCTAACCGCGATCGATCAAGAGTTCCCTAATTGGCAACCGGAATCGATGATTGGAGTTTAAGGAGATCGTCGGTATCGTTAGAAAAGAGTCGCATCCCTTAAAAAAGTTTCGATGAAAAGAAATAGCGCGTTTCGCTTCCGTTTTTACTGCAAAATTTTCCATTACGTACCAGCCGAGTGAATTTCTCGTGCCTGGCTATCCACAGTTTAGTGGTAGTAGATTCGAAAGTTAACCTTCCACGCGACCGTCTGTTTGTGTCTTTCTACGACACAGTGCCGTATCTACTTAAACAAACTGGGACAATGCGTTCATAACAGCGAAACTGCGTTTCCATCGATCCATCAGGAAGATAAGTCGATTGAATAATTTCAACGATACTCGATCACGATCACATTGTAAGAGAATCGTGTCTGTTTTGACTGATAAAAATGTTAGGATGGAGAAAATGGTGCTCATTTGCATGGAACGAAAAGAGACGATCAAAATTCGATGAATGTAAATTGTGCATGAATAAAGTAATATTTTTCGAGCAATTATTGTACCGAAGCACTATTGGAACTATTCCTATTGCTATTTAAACAATTCCTATTGAACTATTGCTGTTAAAACTATTGCTATTAAAATTATTCCTACTGAACTATTGCTATTAAAATTATTCCTATTTAACTGTTGCTATTAAAATTATTCCTATTGAACTATTGCTATTTAAACAATTCCTATTGAACTATTGCTGTTAAAACTATTGCTATTAAAATTATTCCTACTGAACTATTGCTATTAAAATTATTCCTATTTAACTATTGCTATTAGAATTATTCCTATTTAACTACTGCTATTAAAATTATTCCTATTTAACTGTTGCTATTAAAATTATTTCTATTGAACTATTGCTATTAAAATTATTTCTATTGGACTGTTGCGATTAAAATTATTCCTATTGAACTATTGCTATTTAAACAATTCCTATTGAACTATTGCTGTTAAAACTATTGCTATTAAAATTATTCCTACTGAACTATTGCTATTAAAATTATTCCTATTTAACTATTGCTATTAGAATTATTCCTATTTAACTACTGCTATTAAAATTATTCCTATTTAACTGTTGCTATTAAAATTATTTCTATTGAACTATTGCTATTAAAATTATTTCTATTGGACTGTTGCGATTAAAATTATTCCTATTGAACTATTGCTATTAAAATTATTCCTATTGAACTATTGCTATTAAAATTATTCCTACAGAATTATTACTATTAAAATTATTCCTATTGAACTATTGCGATTAAAATTGTTCCTATTTAACTGTTGCTATTAAAATTATTCCTATTTAACTGTTGCTATTAAAATTATTCTTATTAAACTATTGCTATTGAAACTATCTAGGTAACTAAACTTTTGCTAAAATAAAATTTAATATCAAATATCCCAGGAATCATATTCGAAAATATGATTGATAATAATGCAGGTTAATAAATTTCGATGTCGTTTGTTAAAATGAAACTCGTACTCCGATTGCATCATATAACATACGTGTTACCTAAAGTATTCAAGAATTTCATCCAAAAGATCGATAAATACTGTGCGCACTAAGTATCATGAAAAAAAAAAAAAAAACACTGATCGCGAGACAGAAAGGCGAAGCGTAAAAATATATGAAAATAAAACGTTTTCTACCTATCCTTTTATCCATCAACATAGATATTCAAGGTAGATAAATCTATCTCGCTGATTTGCAAATAAATCTCGAGAAGCGCAATTTTAAAGGCAGCCAACCAAAGGACAGATGCTACGCGCGCGTGCGAACGATTTTAATCTTAAGAGGAAAAATCATCCGGGCTCTGGTTGACGGGTCGACGAGGTTTTTGCTCATTATCGTCAACCAGCAGGTCTGGGATGATATTTTACTTGTAAAACACCCGTTCCTTCCAGAGCGACTTGGTCAAATTAATTCTAACTTCCGCGCGAGCGTCTCGCGTGTAAATAAGATTAATTTGCCTCGAGAGACTCGAGTTTTGACATGGTCGACGTTGAAAATCCGCGCAAAATTCGCTAACTCATTGTCGATGCGTCGTCCGTGCGACAATCTTCGAGAAACTGCGAGATTTCGGGAGAAGAATCACTTTGGAGAGAACAGGTACGTTAAGATGAGAGATTCTACATATTGAAAATGAGTTCGTTGGTTGGGGAATTAATTTTTCACGATTTTTATCGCACCGAACGAATTAAGGTGCGATAATTAAATTGGAAGAGCGTAAGGAATAATTATTAAATTTATATTTGTGCTCATTTTACTATCCAATTGAAAATGTTGATGCAAAAACTTGGTAAGTCCAGTTTTTAGCAAAATTGTACCACTTTTAACAGTAGAACTAGCGGTGATTAAAATAGACTTATTTATACCAAAGAAATCAAAATGAAATGTGTTTGAAAAAATATCTATAATAAGGGTAACGATTCTTTGCACATATTTCTTACAAAAAATCCCGGAAAATCCCCAAAACTACATTATTGTAAATTTATAAAATTTCTACAAGAAATTATGAACCTTTAAAGTTTTGTGTATTTTTATAAATTGCAGATTGTTTTTATCAAATTTTCTACAGATTTCTAAACCTGAACCATCTTTTTCACCCAGATTTTCCAATCGCTGTTCCAAGTTATATATAAGCTAAAATGTTTCCTTATTTTCTTCGATTATTTATTATTCCGAAAGCTAAGCGTACACCGCTGCATACGTCTCGCGCTTAATAGAAATATCAGTGTGTCCCAGCATGCACAGCGTTAACTGTTTCTGGTAATTTATTTCAAAGCTCGCGTCTAATTCCAATTGTATTCGTGTCGCGCGTAACGAACGTTTGAATGGCGACAGTTTTGGCGCCAATTCCTCGCACGCTATTACGTATGTATTCAGAACACGATACTTGAAATACCAGTTCTTATTGAACACAGTTTCCTCTTAGACGAATCTTAAAATACAACCTTACACGTGTAACGCTGTTATTTCAAGAATACACCAATCGCATTCTTTCCCGATCGATTTACGTAGCGACGCAACAACATGTTTCTTCTTCTTCAAAAAAAAAAAAAAATCCACACGTTCCACCAACCGACTCAACAAATAACTTACAAACGGAGTATGACAGCGCTTCGTATGAATTCGAATAAAAAAAAAGAAAAAAAAGAAAGAAAAAAAAAAAGAACAGAAAACAATTGTCACGATCAAAGATTCCTCGATTTCAAAAGAATGCAACGGTACACGCATGCGCCCGAGAGCAGTTAACTCTGCGCACTCGAACGCGCCTATCCGCGCTTTATCCGTCGCGGAAAATAAACAAAAACAAAACTCACCGTTTCCACCATGTCGAAGCCTCCTCCATATACCATCTCGTCCTTGCCGGTGTTTCTGCTGACTATCACACTGTTGACAATTTCTCCTCCGTCTGCCCTCAGGCGCTGCCTCGAAGGGTGGCAGTCGATCTCTCGGATTGAGAAGAGAGATCGACTCGCTCGCTAAAGTGGCTCCAGTCTTCACGCGAATGCAACGCGCAATATTAAGATCCCGCTGTGTCGTCTCCTTGACCTCTGCTTTTTTTTTTTTTTTTTTTTTTCTTCGAGTCACTTATCGTTTCGTCCCTTCACCTCGTTCAATGTCTCTCTCTCTCTCTCTCTTTCTCTTTATTATTATTCGTTCGCTTTGTTTTCTCGCGTGTCGTCGAATCACCCTCGACGTCTCGAGACCTTCGTTTACCGCGTGCGACTGACTGACTGACCGAACAGCGAGCGCGCGGTCGCCGCGAACGAACTTCGAATTCGAGCGTGCCGAGCCCGACCGAGCGCGACCGAGTCCCGCCGAACGACGCTCGCGACCTACTATCGCGCGCGCACCTCTCTCGCGCGCCTTCCTCCCTAAACTTCCGACGATCCTTGCGCACTGACAATTTACCTTACACAGAGCCGGTAATATTTCTACGGGTCACTCGAGCGATTATTCCCAAAGGCTTCCTTTTCCTTTCCGTCCGTGTCGCGTTCCTTCGAAACTTCTATACGTTAATCTCTGCAGGGTTAACCTCGAGAAAGAAGCAGATACGACACCACTCACTTGGCACATCCACGTGTCGTCGAAGCTCTGTCGATTCAGGAATCGCACGATTTTCAGACTCTCGAAGACACTCACGTGGGGGGGAGGGGGAGGGGGATAATTACAGGAGTCGTAGAATTGATGGTACTTCGGTCGATTATAGCGATTTATGCGCGTGGTATATCTCGAGTCACCTTTGTATGACTGGTCTGAACGAACGGCGCGGGACGAGTTCGTTCAAGCCGTTGACGCGACCTACTAAGGATTCACGCGCATGCGCAGTGACGGAAAGTTTTTACCGATGATACCGACCACCATCGTTCGATTTTCTTAACGATTTTTTGTTTTAATTCTGATTAACGAAACAAGAGAGATTAAATAATTTGGAGAGTCGAGAAATATGAAATGATAAATAAGGGATTGTAATTTAATTTTGTCAGTTTGAATTTAGTTGAAATTATTTGGACTTGAAAATTGTAGTGTCTGTGTCTTGAAGATTGAATAATTAAATTTGAGTGTAAATGATAAATTGTTGTAAAAATATATTTATATTCTGGATTATTGTGTGAAATGTATATTTTGATTGACGGTCAATAAAATGTGTAATAAATTGTATCTAATATCTCGATTAGCTCTAATAAGCTGTCATTTGGTGAAATACTTATCATTGTTTGGCTTTTTCCTCGTCTTGTGTTTTTCAAAATAATCACGATTTCTACATCTTGTTATACACTTTCTAAAGAAATTGCACTGCTCGTAGCTTAGTCATTTCTGCTGATTCTCGTCTTTTACTCGTACATACGAGTGACGAGTAACTTCTTAGGTATTACAGAATCAAAAACAGAAGAACCAAAAGTTATTAAATATCAAAACAAAGATACAAATTTAAAATCACATTCTAGCCTACACCTACACCAAATCCTCCCTTATTTTCTAATTAATTAAAAACGAATAACTACTTTCTATATTTTGATACATTTTTCGCTACAAAAGTGTTCCTAAGTAACTCAATTCTAAATTTTCTTTTTCCATTTCTTCAAACTCTTATATTTCTCAGAATGCGTAATACGATTCCAAACTTTCGACCGGTAATATACAATTCTACAGTCGTTAAGGAAAGAAATGATTCCATCGTGATACAAGATACAGCGGGGAGAAAAAAGAAAAGAAAGAAAGAAATCGAAAGATGTTATCGTAAGGAGCTAAAATAGCTGATGAAAAGCTTTGTTACGGCATTCTTCTCGCGCGGGACGAAGCGTAGAATCCGCTACCAGCCTTGATCCGACAGTAAATATCCCGGTACACGCGTAGCGGGCTCCTTGGAAACGCACTCTAACGATCCGCGCGAGAGCACGCAGGTATTTGCGTGGGCGATTAGTCGGCGATTAGATCCGCGACACGCTTTATGGAGGAAAAGTGGACACAATGGCCCTTTCTGACTTATGGCGATGCAGGACGATGGCGCCGCTCTGGAGGATTGTGAAACGGATTCCAGGCCAGACTTTTCCGGTTCTAACGTAAAACTTTCTAGAAATTAAGCTGTCTGAGAAAAACCGGAAATTATGAATCGTTTGTGTTCGATCGTGTAAATCCAGTGACACTGAAAATAATAATAAGACGTTAGAAGACATCGTTCGTGGACAATGATTCGGCCATTAAAAGAGAGAAGAATTATTTTTAAAGAATACGGTAGATAATTACCTGGAATACTTGAAGAATAAATCAAATTTCAGGGAATTTCAGAGACGAAGAGATATTTTCTATCGTGGATTATTTATTGGGTGATTAATTTGAATCACTGGAAATAGATGGATGATTCGTAGACTTTTTTTCGCTTTATCGAAGGCTGCTTGGATTACGATTACTTCGAGTTGAAACGAATAAAATTGTTGTAGAATTAATGTTATCGCGATAAGAAAATTGTAAATCATGAGGAATGGAAAGGATTCGTTTGATCCGACGATGAATCTCGTGAAAAATGATTTTACAAGATAAGGATTGTAACGTCGTTTCTATCATTACACGACGCATGCACTCGTACGAAACAAGAAATGCTCAGGATTCTTTAAATGTTTCGTGGCAACAGAAGCAAAGACGCGTGCCAGCATTCATTGCAGATAACGCGAGCGGTGACTAATCGGATCGGTAGAGGAACATTTTTAAACACGAATTTAGGAGTAAAAAAGATCTGTTTAATAAGAGAAGAGAAAAAAAGGAAGGAAAAGAAAAATGAAAAAGAAAGAAAAATAAAGTAGCGGAAATTATAAATTATCGTTACGTTTTTATTCGTTGCAAAAGGAAATGATTACCTTAACTTCACTGTCTTCGAAGGTACAAATTATCTTTTAATTGTACGGTACGTAATGTTGCGCTGATTAAAGGAAACGATCAATCATGAGTATCCACGTGCGTCACATATGTTAATCTGTATCTATCCTCCCTAAAAAAAGAAAAAAAAAAAAGAAAAAAGCAACAAATGAACAAAGCTTGCACGAGAAATCGAACGGTTACGTGTGTCTTTTGAAATAGGTAGCATTCGTTCCTTTTTTCCCATTTAATTCCTTTCTTTCGACTGTGTTCCTGAATGTTACGTCAGAAACTTTCTGACTTTTTTGCCCAATGATTCATACCCGATCCTGTTAAACGTCACGAGAATCATTTTCTTGGATATAGAATATATTCATTGATCGTTCATTCCATTGTCAACATCGTTGAGTCGATGTTATCGGTATCTCGGACAGATTTTTCTGAAAAGAAATGTTCAATTGAAACAAGAACACTGACTTTGCTACTAGAGAATGCTACGCGCCTACACAGAAAGAGTATGAAATAATGAAAACTATTGCGTATAATACTTTGCGTTGATGTAGCTTTCAGTCCTTCTATTCCTTTAATAAATACGACTATTTCTAATTTCAATGCTCACAATAATTTTAAGATACTTTCAGATATTTTTAAGACACCAAATTGTAAATAATTTTTTTTATATAATATTTATCATGGTGCAAAAATATTAATTACTTCGCTAAATTCAAGTAAATTTATTTCTCTGATAAATACGACTATTTGTAATTGCGATGCTCACAATAATTTTAAGATACTTTCAGACATTTTTAAGACACCAAATTGTACATAATTTTTTTTACATAATATTAATCGTCGTAAAAATATTAATTACTTCGCTAATATTCTCTTCGCTAAATTCAAGTAAATTTATTTCTTTGATATATACAACTATTTGCAATTGCGATGCTCATAATAATTTTAAGATACTTAAAAAATTTAGTGTCTTAAAAATGTCTGAAAGACACTAAATTTTAAATAATTTTTTTTACACAATATTTATCATCGTGAAAAAATATTAATTACTTCGTTAGTATTCTCTTTGCTAAATTCAAGTAACAAAAGATGTCTAACTTTTTACAATTGTAAAATATGATAATATCTAATTAATTATAATAAGGTAGGGTGATACCCATTCATGCCGTCTTGAACGTAACTCCACTTTGGTCGAGGAAAAAAATTCTTATGCAAATAAAGGGGATACGTACCAAGTGAGATGATAAATTTTACTGCTCTATTGATCTATCGATTTCAATGGCTCTTATTACCCAATAAAAACACTTTGAGCGTTATTGTAGAACCGTTCACGGGCTAACGATCAGGTCTACCAGTCTAGAGCACTGTTTACGTGGCAGTGCTTGAATCGGTCTTTCCCCGTTGCGAAAGTCTGTATCCGGCTTGAAAATTAATTCGTTTGCACTTGTGGAAAAAAATCGATTTACGTTCATCGATGTAAATTATAACGCGTAGGTACACTTTTCTCCCCAGCGATTTATACATATTTTAACAACGCCTTCCTAGTCTCACTGTGCTCGAATTATTTTTATCAACGTTGCATAATATCGGCGAAAGGTGAATTTAGTGAACGAATTGATTGAAACTTTTTAGTAAAATTGTGGGACAAGTGTAGAAATATTCTAAGTATATTCTATGAAAAAAAAAATATTTACTGTCACGTTAAATCATGACCATGAATATAAATAAGATTTCGAAGATATTGAGGCGCGAAAAATTTCTTTGCAGTTTGAAAAGAATAAAAAGAAAATGATATCGTGTGTCGAAATAAGTAAATCAAATGCATTTCAGAGCTATAAAACTGACATTAATAAATACTACTAATACTACTATTACTTAAAATAAAAATTAATAAATACTACTAATACTTATAATACTATTAAAATTAAAATTAATAAATACTACCAATACTACTATCACTATTAAACCTAAACTAATAAATACTATTACTATTACTACAACCATTGAACCAAAATGAAATACTACTACCACTACCGCTACCAATTATGCAAAACACATTCTAAGATACAATTTCTTCTCACGCCTTCGTTGTATTAAAACTAAAAAGGGTAAACGTCTCTTTTTAACGATCATCGTACTCATAATCATCTTATCGTTCGTCTGATTGGATAAGCAGAATTGCGTCACTGGAACGGAAATCGGGGGAGCTTGATTCAGTGAAAACAGTCTCGGCCGTCTCGTGGCCTGTTTTGCGCATCCCCTTTCGCGGGAGAGGATCGTGTGAGAATCGCAGAAGCGAGTAGAAAATAAAAGCGGTCGACTGGCAGTGACGTCGGTGTTCACAGCGTTAACGTCGTTCAGCTGTGAGAAAGCACGAAGAATGAAAAAAGGAAGAGGATTTATGTCGGGAAGAAAAGAACTGCGGCTCGTATGCGGCTGCTCAAGTACAAGGGCACGTACGCCCTTTTCGCAATCTGCGACATTCGTGGCGGATATGCGGTATGAGCTGACGTCGAGCACACTTTCTCTTCTCTTTTTGGAAACGAACGAAGCGGGATAGAAAGTGTGCACAATTGGAAAAATTGCACGAACCGGACTGATTTTTATCGTATACTCTTTTTCTTTGCTATTAACATAAATAATGGAATTTAACCCTTTGCGCTCTCAGTCGTACTCAATATTTTATCTCAACCGGGTCGTATTTGATAAACTGTTTTCAGAAGCTTACTGAATTTGCCTTGATTATGATATTTTTGTAATCGGTAACATATTTACATTGATAAATTCCTATAAAATTTAATTTTAACATGAAAGTATATGTTATATATACTTACATTGATAGATTCCTATAAAATTTAATTTTAACATAAAAGAACATGTTTCGTACGTTAATATATTATTTTATAATATAATAATATATTAAAAAAAATTTTTTTAAGACACAGTCTAGTCTTATCCTTGTACAAAAATTCAGAACCTTATATTCATTTTTTCTCAAATAGTAATTTTAATACCAGGTCAAAATAATCGATCAGTAATTTTATACAGAAGTTTCATAAATTAACTACGGTGCTTTCCAACCATTTTCCGTGATTTTCAGCTAAAAATGTGAACAGAGATTATTCTCCTCACAATATGTATTTTTTTCTACCTTTTATTCTGATTTTATAATATAGTTCCAGTATTAATCAAGTCCCGAATGCTTTATTCAAACTTCTAAATAAATGGAATATACGAAAAGCAGAATTTTTGTGAAATTATCCATCTATAATATACTATAAAAAAATTTTTAATTACAGTTCTAGTACTTCAATATCTATATTAAATATATCGTACATTTACTAAACGATGCAACGCTAAAATAAAAAATACAACCGATACTCATACCGAAAACTTTGAAACAACAATTCCGAAGTGGAACGAGTCAAGAATAAAAGAAATTGAAAACCGTAAATCTTTCGTTTCTTCACACTTCGTTAAATAAAAGAAGTGAACACGTTAATAACCAAGGAACCTTTTAAACCAGCTTATTGATGCATTAACCTGTAACCGTTCGATTAATGTTCGAGGCAGATCATAAAACAAAACGGCGAGACATTACCGTATCTCAAGTATGGCAAGGTTCACGAGGAAAGTGAACCAGATCACTTTTCCTTTCTTCAAAATTTATCGGGCCCCGGTTATCTGCTAGAACCATGGTACCCAATTATCGTGATGCCATCGGTAACCGAGGACAGAAATAATTTACGGTCGCCATTATCGAGGAATTTTCACATGTTTTCGTCCGGCCGAAAGAAAATCATTATTTCATCCACGATGAAACATTATCTTCCGGCAATCGAGCAATAATTGTCCACCGTAACCGACTCGGTCCCGAAGATATCCCATTGTTCGAGGGATCTTGGCTTGAGATACCAGAGATTTTTCATCGTCCCGCATCTTCGTAACGTTCGCGTATTGCGACCACCCCGTGGTATCTTGCATGAGGTCTCCGGAGCATCTTTAGGCACCGTACACATCCGTCCACAGACGAATAATACGATGCTTGGTAATCACTATCCGTGGTATTATTAAAATAATTCATTTTCCGATCACCGAAGTTAATTCTACACGGCTAACTTAATTATTGAAAGATAAATTAAACCGCGGGTATAAGTGGAATAGGAGTTCTGAAAATATTTATAAAATGATTTGCAAAATAATGGGTGTAATTTATTTCTAATTAAATCGTGTTCTAAATATTTTTAAATTCCAAGCGATAAATATAGGATATCTATTTTCTTCCTACTACTTTCCTCTGTGTTTTATCCAAGTTATTGTTAAATAAACACCTATTTATTAATACTTTTCCATACTAAGATAAATATTTTTAAAATCTTTGTCGCTTGTCTACTTGTTCTCGATCTTAAAAATTTCTGCAGAGTTCGTACTTGCTTCTAGGATTAACTTTCGGTGGTCGCAGGATTAATCAGTTTATTAGTCCCACGGATCGTGATTACTATTTATATGAAATAATAATTTACACGAAAATACAGATATTTTCTCTCTTACAGTTTCAACGACACAGAAAATTCCTATCAGTTCGGATAAAATAATCATCCGACAATCGACTGAATCGNACATTCTATTCTCCTAACCGAAACCACACCGCTCGCACTCTTCCCATAGCGAATTTTGTTCCTACCGTTGAAGCTTTCCTAAAACACGCCAACTCGATCGAGCCGAACGAACGAAGCATTCAAATGATTGTTGTGAGTCGATCTTAAGGCGATCGGCGCTTATTGAAGAGCAACCTGAGTAGGGGGTGGAGAAAAAAAAGGTAGGAGGAGAACTGTAAGAAGTAGACGAAGAGAAGGGGCTGGTGGAGCGAGAGGAGAAGGAGGACGAGCAACGAAGAAGGAGAACAAGAAGCAACGGCAGCATCGGTGGAGGAAGAAGAGAACAACGAGGAGAACGAAAACGAAACGGTGAACGAAAGAGAAAGAGACGGAGAGAGGTGACCACCTCTTCAGGGTGCTCTTACCGTGCGTAAATATAGGGCACACCACGTAGCCGAGTGCACCGTGGAGGGTGACCTCGATGACCCTTGGTACCCGAGGCGGCCGTACGATGAAGAGGAGGCTGAGGAAGCGGGAGGAGGGGGACCAAAGGAAGGAGGGTAAAACGAACGGGAGAGAAACAAGTCGCCGAGCTGGCGAACGGAGGAAAAAGGAAAGCCAAGCAGGGAAGCTCGACCCGTCGAGCTGTGCCAGAGAAGGATCGCGCGAGAACGAACGAGGATAAAAAGGAGTCGAGTCTGAGGGGGTGAGGGAGAGGTACGCTAAAGAGACGTACGTTCCCACACGAACCCCCCAAGATGCGTCCTGGCATCGTCGGGCCTGAACCCCCGATGCCCAGAAGCTGATAAAAACAGCTACAAAACTGCCTACCGGTGTTTTCTGCCTTTTGCTCCTGCATTACTCCCACCACGGTCCCCCTAACCCCCTCGTCGACGCCGTCTTTCTTCGCCACCTTCCTTTACTCCTCTTCTTTACTCCTCTTTCTCGCCTTTCGGTGAAACGCAGACCAAGGGGAGAGTCGTAGCCTAGAGGCCACGAGCTTGCGGAACCCGAGTTATGCGCGCAGCTCCCTCGATTGACTCGTTTTCCGAATGCCCTCGCCATGCTAATTTCCTGCTTGCTGGTCCGATCGTTTCTTGAGAACCATTCTTGAGAATATTCTTGGAAAGTTAAGAATTTTCAGTTTGTTCGTGGGTTGAGTAGTTGTACGGTTTGGTTAAAGGTGCGGGGTCGCTGGTGTTTGAGATGTAGGAAAATTGTTTCGATTATTGTTTTGATAATTCGGTCTACCAGGTGGACTGATACAGATGGAACTTGAGGTTATTGCTTGAAGGTTCAAGTCTTTAAGGGACACGGTGATGAATTTGTTCTCTCGATTCTTATCGGTAGTGTTGAACCTATTTTTTTCTGATACACAGAGCGAACTGCCTAACGCGAACCTCTTTAATTATTCCGCTGTTGGTGAACTGGTTAAAATTCTTGCCGATCTACAGAACTAAGAGAATGGAACGCCTACATATAACCGTCTTGAAGGCCTATCTAAAAGAAATTTCAAATTAATCTACCGATAGAACAATTTAGTACAGCATGTCCCACGATACGCGGTGCAATAAGAAAGCTAGCAATCCCTCGTGAAAAATAAATCTAAATCGCACTTATATATCTTAGCTCGCACCTTAGAAACTATTGCATCGAACAATTGCAGAAATCCTGCATAGTTTCGAACAATTTCCATAGCTCGCAATCACAGAACACATCAGTCCTATCTCCCTAACTTCATAAAACGAGCATCCTCGATATTACCCATACAATTCACGAGGCATGAAGAAAGAGCCCATACAGGGATCACTCCCGACGGCTCAGATCGCGTTTATCGGTGGATCGAATCTAGTATCGCGTAACATCGAACAAGAAACCGGCGATACCCTCTCGTCCCGATTCCAAACTCTTTATCCATACAGAATTATAGCGATCGATCTCGGCCGAGAGATACGATAAATATATACGAGCAAGGACGTCCTTAATTATCCGCCGATCGGACAGCTCACCGAGCCAATTTGCGGTTAGCCGTGTGCACCGAATCCTTTCCGCACTGAATCATAGAAAATGTGTAGCAATGCACACGCGATGCTTAACGGGGCTGAGTCAGCCTGTCATCTCTGGAATCGTTGGTTAAAAGAAATCGCTGTACCGTTCCCGCGCATTCCCACGATAGATCGGTGTCGCAATCGCGACAATACGAGGCTCGATTGCGCACACGTGGGGAATCGAATCGCAATTACACGGCCTCCGCTCGTTCGTCTCTCGTGTACTACGCTGCTACGATCGTGAACTTTCGTGAAAAGTTCCCCACCAATCAATGAAACGATAAATCGTTCCTGCCCGCTGATGGACGACTTCGCTCTTCTCTGCTTGATTAGCAGTTGCTCTCGTCTTTTGTTGCTTTTATCGTTAAAGTTTGTTGTTCGGCCAGTGATACGGAGGGATACGCGATCGCCATCTTGACGGTGGTAAGGGTGCTGGTATCTGGATGATGAAGCCGAAAATTGATGTTTGGGAATTTAATTAATATTGCGCGGCTCGGGTTTGGTATCGCGATGATCTCTCATGATGCGCTGAGCGAATGTTCTTGAACTTCTTCTTTGAGAATATTTAACCCTCTATGGTTTTGTGTGACTTAAAAGTTGCGAACTAATGTATCTATATTTTAAAAAATTTGTTTTATCTAGTTGTCACTGTTATATTAAATTTGATTATTGTATTAC
>SMSQ01025876.1:0-23468 GCA_019453375.1 Ctenoplectra terminalis | reverse complement strand
TAAATACCTGATAATTATATTGTACGACCTGAAAGAATTATTTATTATTTCTGTCAGTGCGTACAAGAGAGGAAGGTCCCCGTCACTTTCTACTTCTTCATACTTTGCATCCTATCTAGTCAGCTGTCCCTAATGACTGTTAAATACGTCATAGCGTGTGATTAATATTCCAGACCGACCCTCGGCGTTGTTCTTGCCGAAGAAGGGGAATATACGAAGCATAGAAAAAGAAAAAGAGAAAGAAAAGTTGCCGCGTGCAATTTATTCGCACTGTCTCCTTCGTTTGCTCGTTCTTCTTTTTTTTTCTTTTCTTTTTCTTTTTTTTCTTATTTTTCTTTTTTTTTCTTTCTTTTTTCGGTTTCAGTTTTATAAGAAAAAGGTATCTCCTAGTCTGTTATAATTGAATAATTTCAAGCCGGTATGGTTCTTAATAACTGAAATCGTATCTCGTGCAAACCGATCATGCTAAACAGCGAAACAAGTTTATCTTCACACTCTGATTATGCCACGATTACGGACGTTGTATCTGGATCTATTTAGAATAACAATTTCCGTGCCCAGTCATAAGTGACACGAATAAAATTATCGAGGCAAAAAATGGCGTAGAACATGCGTCATAAGTTGTTACAAACGAAAGTAATGACGTAGCTTGTCACCTAATCATGCATTTGGAAGAATTTTATGCTAAATTAAATTAATCTAAACGCAATAACCCTCTATAATACTATGAAAACTAGAGTTATCTATTATTCTATCATATTCTATCGCTGCACTGGTATCGATCAATTTATAAAAATTATTAATCGTACCAGATTACGCGTTAAAGGGTTGGGTTAAAAAATTCTACTCAACTGTACTTTATTTTCCTTTCTAATAAGCAAACAAAATTCCAATTATAGAGAATTGAATAACATCTCTACGATTCCCATCTACGAACTCTATATTTCTATACACCCATGCAGAGCTCCGAAACGTATACTTCGCAGCTTATAAATTATTCATAAGGAAGGTTTTTACACACACGCGGGCGCGCACGCACACACAAAAAAGAAAAGAATAACTTCGTTTCCCGGGTCTACGTTTCCCGAAACGTTTATTATAATATAATTAATTTACAAACAACGCTTCGTGAATCCTACAGTTAACAATACAGCTGGACCGGAAAAACAAATGACGGATCTTCGAAACAATTACAATTCCTCCTTCTACGACCAATAGACAGTTTCGCGCGATAAAAAGCAATACGCTGACGTCGTTGCCACGGAATGCGCAATATCGTTAAATTTCCCATAGGAAAATACCCGTCAACGTTTCAACCCTTAACACGGTCGTTAAGTGACCGAGCTTATTACTCAGCGCTACCGTTACCACCGAGCTACTATACATACGAACGAAAGACAAACAAGACCCAAGGATCGTGCACCATACGCGCGCCTCCAACTTTATTATATATATATATATATATAATAAAAAAAAAAAGAAAAAGAGGAACGCGACGCACCGACAGTGAAAGGTGGCCGCGAACTGTACACACAATGCTCCCTTCACGCTGCTCTATGTACCCTTGTCTTATTCTCTCTCTTTTATACTCTCTATTACTTTGTTTCTTTTACACATATACAGACACACGTGCAACCATTCTTTCTCATGCTCGCTCCCATTCAGAGACATACGTTTAAGTTACCACCTTCTTCTTAAGCAGCATCGTCGACGAGGTCGTGGTTGAATCGATCTTTGTGGGTGGGCCTCGCAAATCGATCCGCGTTTCACACGTAGGACGCCGCGGATCGTCACTGTCTCGCGAGATCGTGACGAGGCGCGTCGCCCCCCTCCCTTATTTAATTACTTTAATTGCGACGAACGTTACAAATGTCTCAAAGAGGTACGGTGCCGTCCGGAGAGAGGACCACCGTTCGGCTCTACCCCGAGAAACGTTTGCAAGGCGTCGAGAGGATACTCGGATCGCAGCTCCTATCGCAACTCCTATCGCAACTCCCATCGCTTGAGACTTCGGATTGATTTTGTTCATCGATGTCGGACCTCTCTTAGCGAGAGACGCTCTTTGTCGCTTAAAACACGGAGGGGAGATCGTTTGTTGTTCGATCGGAGGCAGATTTGAATCTGGTAACTTAACAGATTGGTGGGAAATTAAATTTTGGTGCGAGAAGGATTGAAAGACTTTTTCTTTTTAACGAGGGTTAAAGCTTTCTGAAGTTTCTGTAACGTTGCTTGAGATTTTTTGTTCGCGAGGTATTATAGTTTCACGGGTCACTCATCGTTCACGAATTTAAAAGAAAATACAATCGTTGGAAGTTTTTATAATTAGACTTATCAATATTTTCGCTGCCAATTACGAGATATCTCGTTGCGTACCGCGGATATCGACCACGATATATCTCGTAATATTGATTCGTTCTTCAAATCGTTATAAATATCTCTTCAAGATTATATTTGCGATTATAAATATTCAATTTGAAGAAGTTTCGCTGTTTTCTTTAAACACTTTCGATACCTAACAATCTGCTTAATTTTCTTGCCAGTCAACGTGTTAACCTTCAACGGTATTGAATATCGTTTAATCTTTGAACTTTGGTTGTTTCTTTGTTATATTTTCTTGGGTGGTGTTTTAGAAGAAAAAAAGATTCCGTGTTTTAAGAATTAAGAATCGAGTCACGTTTGAAACGTCATGCCCACTATTAGCTAGATTGATTAAAATAAAGTACGTAATCACCCAACAACTATTACACGTAATACTACGGTCTATACATAAAAAGGATAAGATTCGATTAGTTTCCTAATTTATAGAATACTTAATCTGGTGGAAAGATTCTTTTTTTTTTTTTTTTTTTTTTTTTTCAAATCTCTGATCTGATTTATAGTGAATAAGTACTTATCCAAGGTATCGCTATCACCGCATCCTTCGAAGCAAAGGTATTTCCTTGTAGATCGTTCTAAATTATCACACTTGCACCATACTAAATTCTCGCATCAGCCAACTCATTTCTTATTCTATGGATTATACATTAATTTCCATTCCTTTCGATTAGTTTTATCCCACAACTTCGGACACGATTCTAGTGCCATTTCTGACTAACGATTGCAGCTGTTGCGCCGCTCCCTGAAACATAAAAGAGCGAACAAAAATGTCATTTGCATCCTGCACAAACGCTTTAATCATCAAAATTATTTCGCAATATTACGAATCTTTAACCCGTCGTACAATTTCGTTGAAACTTTAAAAAGAATCTTACCAAAATATTTATCAAGCTTTCGTTTCAAATCTTTTTAATACTAAACTTTCACTTTAATACTAAAATAAATTCTCCACCCCCGATAATTTTCTAATCATTCCCAATTTCAATTCATACATTTATATCCTAACAAAATGCAACTAATGCATTCTAACAAAATGCATATAATTAAAAATTCGTTTCTCTTGAATCATCTATTTTTTCCAATACCATTAGAATTTCTCTGTTTCAAATATATATACTTCAATCATCCACAATTCTACTATTAAAATAACAAAACACTCTACGCTCCACAAAAATAAACACAGAATTCTCCCATTTTATCATACAACATACACGATCGCGTACAAAAAAAAGTTACGATATTTATAGCACTGGTAGGAATTCGCATCACACGATAGTTTCCTGTACCTCGACTAGAAAAAGATAAACGAACAACCATAATGAGAAAATAACTTACGCTTATCGCAGCACCTAGAAACTGGCTGAACGCTCTGGTAGCACCGAATAACGCACCATTTCCAGAATTATCGGCACCGGGTGACTGTGCCGGAGTACCGTAATTGGAGAACGAGCTGAAGAGAGAAGGTGGATAAGTCGAGCTCGGCGACCACGTTGTTGTGCGTATCCTTGGTCCTGAGGTTGGTCTCGGTGTCACCGTCTTTTTCGTGCTATCCGTAGGTCGAGTCGCGGTCGATGCCGGCCTTGTCGTAATTGTCGTAGACTCACTGGCTTGGGACGCGACCGGAGCAGAGGTGATACTCTGCCCGAGGCTCTGTTACAAGACGAGCAATTATTTTCTTTTATCGCGTCCCGCTCTTTGTTGGCTCGCGCTATGCCCTTGTGCTTCGATTAAGTATCGCCATAGTAGCGTTCGAGTTGACCGATTTATGAGAAGCGCGATAGAATTCTTGTCTCCGGCGATATTTTCCTGTTCAACCCTCGTCTATCCCTTGTTTTCTCAATTTAATTTGTTGGTTGCCGATTGGCACCGAAAAAGGTAACTTTTTTTACCGGGACCGATAAAATTAAATTTATGTATTAGCAGGAATAAGATTTTAAGTAATACGGTGATGAGTAAGGTACGTTGCTTTTTCAGATTTGCAATGTACGCTTTTTGTGAGAATGCGTCGAATTGATAGAAGAAAACGAATGAGAGTCAGAGATTTGTACGAGTAAAGGTTGAGATAGTTTTTGAAGAAATAAATGTGGAAATTTGTGTAAACTGTGTATGTGTGGGGAATATTTTTTTATTGCTTGATTGTAGGTTGAGGGTGAAACCGAAACGGTAGAGTCTGATTCGTTCCAGAAAGAGTGTAATTTATAATTTATTATCTTCAATTTAAGATTTTAGTATCTTTAATTTTATTATATTTATATATGTGCTGATTTCTCACTGTACGTTATTTTCAATTGAATTTTGTCATAGACACGTATGTAGAGGAAAAATTATTTATATGTAGGGTTTGCTTCTATCCATGGTTTTGAGTGATAATTTTCTTGTCAAAGACTTTATTGTAAATTTAATAGGAATTGAATTTTCTGAATGCAATTAGAAGAATTAGCAAGAATAGGATATGCAGGATAATTAGTTGAAATTATAGAAAACATGAAAGATAGTTTAACTATAAGTTAAAGCATAATTTAAGCAGAAAATTTTTAAAATATAACTTCTTTCCAAACCCGGCTAGATTTATCGAGATTTATATCTTATTTCAAATATTAATAATAATTCTACTCTAAAGTTACGCTATTTGATAAGATTTCAATTTTTTTGTTGTACTTTAAAATGTTAAAAATAATATTTCATTGACAGTACTCACCGCCAACAGCAATTGCTCTCTAATATCAGCGGCCGGAATTTCTGGTTCTATCCCTTGAGACTTCAACAATGCCGCTAACAAGGCAGCGTTACTAATTTCCGTTGTCGGTGCAGGAGTCGTTGTCGTGGGTGCTCGTCCGCTCAAGATCGCTCTTAGAAAGGATTCATCATCCTGGATTAACCCTGGCGTTTTCTTCGAGGCGCTAACTTTGTTATCTACAACAGACGTAACGCAGTTTCTAATACAATCTATTGCTTTAATAAACTGTAAAACAATATCTGACCACTTACAATCAAACAAAAAGTTTTAAAATCTTTTTAAGAATGGCACACAATTTTAACCATTTTATTCTCGATAAAATATTTTTCATTTTGAACCTCCTATTCTAATTAATTAGCTTTAATGCTCTCTAAAATCATTTACTTATTGTAAAAAGTCAAATTTGTTCTATTTTCAGATCCTAATTCCATCCGTAAGATATACATTTAATGATTAATGATTTGTGACCAGAGCATTTTTCCCAATAATAATTTTTTAAAACTGTATGCGACAAATACATATATCTCCGTAGTATTTGTCCCAATATTTATTCACCACAGTCTGCAATTATATTATTAATAATCAATATAAACATAAATGCGATATTAAATATTGATACTGAATACAACGCATAAAATAAAATCTTTGTTCAACACACTCTAAGTTTAATTTTTCACACTAATTAAACCCTTCTCAGGATATCTGCATATCCTATCAATTATAAGATCCTTGATCTTTTTTATTCCTCAATTAGATAACTGATTTAGATTAGATAACTTTATTTATTGTTATTTAGATAACATTAGATAACTGACCCTGTTGGGCAGCACGCAGAAGCTCCACCAAAAATTTCGCATCGTCTTCCGGAGAATAAGTCGACGTGACCACATTGGGCAACCTCGGGTTCGGATTATTCAACAACGGTTGCTTGGTGGTAGATATAGAAACCGGCGTGGTCCCTGACTTCTCTTGTATAATCGAATTCGGAGTGCTCACGTGAATCTTCGAGATATCCACAGTTCGTAGTGTCGTGGTGGAAGCTACTACCGTTGTTGTCTCCGGTTTCTGCGTGGTTTGAACCGGTTTCGGCGTAATATTGACCGATTTTGACGTAGTTTTCACCGGTTTAGCTTTCAAAGGCTTCGGAGTCGTCGTTGGTCCGAATAAACCTCCGCTAAGAAGCGTCTGCCATAAAAGACCAGCGAATCCTAACGGCGCCTGAGTGGTCGTTCTGGGTCGTGGAGTAGTGACTGGTTTAATTGTCAGAGGAGCTTTTGTGGTGCTTATCAAAGTCGTTTTAGCCTTAGTCGACGAAGAAGCTGTGCTTAGTTCGATGTCTCTTCTCGTGGTGGTGGTTGTAACTGGTTTCCATGTCACTTGCTCAGGTGTTGAACTAATTATTGCTTTTTGACTCGTTGGCTGATGTGTCTCCGTCAGCTTCAATATTGGCGCTGAAGCAGTCGATGATGGAGATAAATCGATTACTATTGGCTCTGATGGAGACCTTGTCGGGGATTGTAAAATCGAATTCGGCGATGCATTATTGACGTTGATAGCTTTCGGGGCTCGAGTTGGTCCTGGATTATTCAACGCCAGTGACAGGATCTGAAAAAGGAATATACGGTGTGTTTTTTTAAGATTTGTCGCAATTTTTTTGTCAGAAATGTGAATAAAAATCATTTTTTCCTTGCATTAGGTTGACCCAAAAGTTTCTTTCGTTTTACTAATAAGTATGGGATGCATAATATTTTTTATTTTACAATATATTATTATTTTGAATAGAATCCATTTGGCTCTATTACCTTCCTCCATTTCTCCTTTAATAGATAAATTTGTATATTTATATAAACAACACTTTGTATTTCTTTTTTTTTTTCGAACATTTATTACTTTGATTTCTTTGGTACAAATTTAATATTGTTAACCCTTCGCTGGCAACATAATTTTTCACTAAAGTGGTCTATATAACAGGTTCCTTTATTAAAATACAATTTTTTTTTAAACACGTAATTTCACTAATTTCACAGACTTAATAAATTTTTATCAATAGAGATTTATTTAATTTCACAAAAATGAAGCAACGAAAGTTTCTTCTAGAACTCAACGACGATCATATCAGCGAAAGATTAGGTACAGAAACGAAAGTCACGGGTATTTCTAAAAATGAACAATTATCTTTCACAGTCAATTACCTTTTACAGAGCATCAAGCAAAATGTCCAAAGATACATTGTAAATTTATATAATTTTTAAAGAGGATACAAATTGATGATTTTTTACCACTTTGATAATTCTAGTGTTTAGCTTTATCGAATAACGTTATCGAGAGATAACTTATCGGACAACTGTTGCGCGGAATAGAGAAGGCCGTTGGCAAGGTTGTTCCAGTCCATTCACCGCGACTGGTCGATCATATGATTACGATCGTTGTAGATCCGTCATTATGTCTTTCTAAGAAGGGCGTGACTAAAGATAATCTCCGATCTACCGAATTTTTCTTCTCGCGTGACTCGCGTCGTTGCAATTTTATTTATCCGCCGTGCAGAAACGCGAGAAAGGAGTTTAGTCGAGAAGGGGGAAAAAAAAAGTGAACCAACGCAGCTTCCAGCTCGGTCGCGTTAGAAACGGAACACAGTTCGTTGCATAGTTGTGCAAAGGAGTGNTGTTAACCCTTCGCTGGCAACATAATTTTTCACTAAAGTGGTCTATATAACAGGTTCCTTTATTAAAATACAATTTTTTTTTAAACACGTAATTTCACTAATTTCACAGACTTAATAAATTTTTATCAATAGAGATTTATTTAATTTCACAAAAATGAAGCAACGAAAGTTTCTTCTAGAACTCAACGACGATCATATCAGCGAAAGATTAGGTACAGAAACGAAAGTCACGGGTATTTCTAAAAATGAACAATTATCTTTCACAGTCAATTACCTTTTACAGAGCATCAAGCAAAATGTCCAAAGATACATTGTAAATTTATATAATTTTTAAAGAGGATACAAATTGATGATTTTTTACCACTTTGATAATTCTAGTGTTTAGCTTTATCGAATAACGTTATCGAGAGATAACTTATCGGACAACTGTTGCGCGGAATAGAGAAGGCCGTTGGCAAGGTTGTTCCAGTCCATTCACCGCGACTGGTCGATCATATGATTACGATCGTTGTAGATCCGTCATTATGTCTTTCTAAGAAGGGCGTGACTAAAGATAATCTCCGATCTACCGAATTTTTCTTCTCGCGTGACTCGCGTCGTTGCAATTTTATTTATCCGCCGTGCAGAAACGCGAGAAAGGAGTTTAGTCGAGAAGGGGGAAAAAAAAAGTGAACCAACGCAGCTTCCAGCTCGGTCGCGTTAGAAACGGAACACAGTTCGTTGCATAGTTGTGCAAAGGAGTGAAAGGATCGTTTAAGGTTCGCGTCGCGAATCGTTTCCCGGTTTCACAGTCGCAAATCGACCCATAATTGCGTCTAGTTTTCGACAGCGATCGCATTATTAGTCCGACGAGAATACTATGTTTCAAATTCCTTGTATTTTGAGTACGGACCGCGGGAGAGACCCACGCTAGAAAGTTACTAATACACGTCGAACAGATATTAACACGTTTACCGCCACAGTGGTGATATGTGAGCGGAGATTGTTTCTCCTGTAGCGCCATGGTGGTCATCGGTGACCAGAGTGCTTCAAATGTTTATGTAAAAATTAAATGTAGATTTAGAATAGAGATCTCTCTATTAGAGAATACTTTGAAATAAAGTGTGCGCTATTCAACGATTAAAAATTTTTATTAGGAGATAAAAAATGAGAGATTTATTTTTATCCAATCTTCTATCTACCGGTGTGGCGTTCTGAGCCATGGCGTTCTGAGCAAAACATGTGATTTCGACGTGGCAGTCAAACGTGTTAACCGCTTGCGTACCACGAGCCACTTTCGCGCTCCTGAGATTTTGTGTCGAGAAAAGCCAGCGCGTTTAGCCGATACCAACAACTGACAGCGCACCGACAATTTGTCGAAACGCGCTCAGCCTTTCAGACGCATGTACGTCGTACCGTATTGAATATGACAAGCGCTATCGCGGTCTCCGACTTTTTTCGACGCGTAATCAGAGGAACGCGTTCGCGCTCCTTGGCGCTTCTCGATCGGGTTTTTTCAAAACTCTCTGATACGCAAACGGTTAAGTTACTGTTCTCTGTAATTTACTGTATGTTTGTCATTTTACGATTTAATTTTTTCTTATAAGTACTATTGCTATAGTATAATATACTTGTATCGCTGTGTGCGTTATTGCTGTAACGCTAAAGCCAGTGGGTCTCGAGCGACCCGGGCATAGGAACGCGAGGGTTAAAGAAATAGAACATCGTATTTTGAAGATGTAACTGAGTCTACGAGTAATAAAATCGGTGGTACAGTATGTATTTTGATCGATACTGTTACTTGGATATTTTATTTTTATATTTTGTGCAAAAAATACTAGTCGAGAATGCATCGTCGAATAGCATACGTAGTACTGGGTAATATGTTTATAGAATGACTATTTGTATATTTTATTTATGGGATACCTTATAGAAGAAATATTTTAACAAGAAAATATAAAATGATATTTGATAGCGCGTGCACTCTTACCTTGTTTGCCAAGAGCTGCTCGACTTGTGTGAGTGTCTTCTGAGTGGTACTCCGTGAATTACTCTGTAACTAAGCAAAAAAAAAAATACATGTATATTTTAATAAAACTTAACAGATTATAGGATCGTATAATCATATCGAAATTATTGTAATCAAAGTTTCATTTAATTGATTTTAATGAAAGTTTCATATGCACCAAGCTAACATAAAATATGTTAATTAAAAACAATTTACACACCAATGAATTTAAGAAGACCAAGTCATCGAACGAAGTACCAAAAGCATTTTGTTGCTGTGCGTTCAATAAATTTCCTGGTGCATTGAATGGAGTCGTCTGAGATGGAGGAGCCAACGTTGTACCAGAAGTGACTGCTGTTTGCGATACAATATTCGCTCTTTGGCTAATTGTTGCCGGTGCTGAAGCGATGGTGGGTGCTGCCATCGTGGCAGTCGTTGAGGCCATCGTCTGAGCTGTTGGTGCCGTTGTAGTTGTGGTTGTTGTTGTCGGTGCCATCGTAGTCGTCGTAGTCGTCGTAGTCGTCGTTGTTGTAGTTGGTGCCATCGCGGTAGTGGTAGTAGTACTACCTGTAGTTGTGGATGCTGCAGGGGTTGTTGGTGGTGTTACAGGAATGGATCCTACGCTGCCTCTTGGAACACCTATCGCGCTTGAAAATGGAGTGAAAACCTCGACAAATGGGTTGATCGGACGTGGCAACACACCGCCATTTTGATCCGACGAATCGTCCTAAAAAACAAAACCATTTATTTAATTCTAGTGCATTTCTTGTTTACTCTACACATTTCTTAAAAAGATTTTCTTATTTTAATATATTTTAAACTTGAAGTAATGGAAATTTAAAAAGTCTTTTGTATAAAATCTATTATAAAATTTTTATATATTTTAAATTGAAAATAATGGAAATTAAAAAAATCTTTCATATGTTTTAAATTTTAAATAATGGAAATTAAAAAAATCTCTTATATAAAATCTATTATAAAATTTTTATATATTTTAAACTTAAAATAATGGAAATTAAAAGAATCTTTTATATAAAATCTATTATAAAATCTTTATATATTTTAAACTTAAAATAATGGAAATTAAAAGAATCTTTTATATAAAATCTATTATAAAATTTTTATATACTTTAAACCTAAAATAATGGAAATTTTATTTTAATATCTAGATTAATATTAATCAACGTTTCAATAGAACAAGGAAAGCACCATAATTTTTGAAGTTTACTTCAGACAATCCTGATTCAAGCGATAAAGCAATTGACAGTGAATACGAACCAGCATGTTCGATGCCACCGAAGCTGTTATTATCGGCGAGGAGGTAGTTATACCAAAGATTTGGTCCAAAGGATCCCTCCATGGGAATCCGGGCGGAGCTGTGATTCGACCTCCTGGCTGACCGTTCAAAAGATTTTCAAACGATGGTACGGACGGTGCTGGTCCCTCGTTTGCGGCAGTCTAAATAAAACGACGGATATTGATAAATACCTTGAAAATTAAATATCATTATTCCAAGAACAATACACTTCGCTTTTCAATCTTAAATATCTTACAAATGAAGTGACACTCATTGGTTACAGAATAAACAATCAACTCTGAAGGTTTCCTATAACAAATTTAAAACTAAACCACAAAATTCGAAATTAAAAGTTTGCATCTTATAATTCAAAATATAAGCTAAAAAAAAAATACGAGGTTGCTGCACATGCAAGTTTTCTCAAATCGAACTTCAATTAAAATAATCTCCACAAAATTATACAACTATTAGGTTGTCCCGAAAGTTTCTTTCACTATCTTCACGAAGTAGCTTCGTCTAACAGTGTTTATGCAAACATGTTGCCTTATTTGTTAAACGAGAGATAAAGAAAGGTAATAGAGAAAGAATCCTGTGTAAAATAATAATATATCGTAAAACATAAAATATTATGCTTCCGTTACTTATGAATAAAACGAAACAAACTTTTGGGACAACCTAATACTTTTATTACTTCAAATATATGAAAATCATCAGTTCTGGAATAAAAAAAATTCTTCCAACGCTGCTTTTACACTTCCTTCGTTCCGAAACAATTGATCAAGTTCAAACTTCGAGGAAACATTCCATATGCACCAACCTAATAAATTTATCTTCGATTTCAATGCTTCTTGAAATAACGAAATTCTTTCATCGATACAGAAAGTGTCTTAATAAAAACAAACACAAGATAGAAAAATCCGTTCGACTCGCATTTCGTTTAACTTACAGCTACTGAATTTATATTCACGCTGAGAGCGCGTGGGTTAGTGGTAGAAGCCCCATCGGTCCAATAATTGACGAACTTGTCCTGAAACATTCGACGTTGCTCTTTTTTTCCCTTGCAGAGATATGTTGCAGCGCTGAAAGAATCAGCCGCGGCGTCGTTGTAAATCATGTTCTGTCTCTCTTGCTTTCTTACCTGTCCGATGTACACGGAGCTGCGTTGACCTCCGGCCTCTTTCGTCCTGGTGGCCTCGTCCCTCTCTCGATCTTGGACGATACGACCGCCCTGCGAATCGGTCGGCGGTCGACCGGTACTTACTATCGGCGTCACCGACGCTGTCCCCATTTGCGTATTCAGCAGGGCATTGCTCTAAACAATGCGAAATTGTATAGGTTTTTGTTAAACGTTTCTAAGCTGGCAAACATTCTGACGATATTACATGAGATTAACAGCGAAATATTGATCGATTGTTCTGAAACGTTTCACGGTACAGGAAAAATTGAAATTGGCGAATTCTTCGCGAATAATCACAGTTTCTTTGGTGATAGACTTTTTTTTAATCCTGGGTTTATTAGATGAATTCTTTGTGAATAATTATCATTTCTGTGGTAATAGACTCTTTTTTAATTCTTGGTTTACTGGATGAAGAAATTGTTGAAAAATTAAAATTAGCGAATTCTTTGTGAATAATTATAATTTCTTTGATAATAGACTCTTTTTTAATTCTTGGTTTACTGGATGAAGAAATTGTGGAAAAATTAAAATTGGTGAATTCTTTGTGGATAATTACAATTTCTTTGGTAATAGATTTTTTTTAATTCTTGGTTTACTAGATGAAGAAATTGTTGAAAAATTAAAATTAGCGAATTCTTTGTGGATAATTACAATTTCTTTGGTAATAGATTTTTTTTAAATCTTGGTTTACTAGATGAAGAAATTGTTTAAAAATTAAAATTAGCGAATTCTTCGTGAATAATCACAGTTTCTTTGGTAATAGACTTTTTTTTAATTCTTGGTTTACTAGATGAAAATTTTAAATATTAGATTTGCGAGGGTTCACATGATACTTTGATATAGTAGATTTTTAAAATGTGAGATGCTTAGAAATAGAATTATATTTTTTACTGTGTGTTATACCGAATGTATCGATGTATAGAATATACGGAAATGTGTAAAGAACAATCGATTAATGTTTCACTATATTGGGGCCACGCGTACAATAAGTCGATCGTTGGGAATAGATGACGAATGATAATGAAATATTGCTCAAATTCCGAAGAGTTTATCGAATACCGTTCGTAAAATTATTTGTATCTTTGTTTTTTCGTTTAATTTTCGCATTTAATATCCACCTGTTATATTTTAAACGTAGAATTTGAATTTGAAATAGAAAAAAATTTCAAAAGTGGCTAAAGATGGTACAAAATATAGAGTTCTACAAAACATTGAGTGCGTTTCAAAGTGCGCGGTGCATGAAAATAACAAACATGCGNATAGATGAATTCTTTGTGAATAATTATAATTTCTATGGTAATAGACTCTTTTAATTCTTGGTTTACTGGATGAAGAAATTGTGGAAAAATTAAAATTAGCGAATTCTTTGTGGATAATCACAGTTTCTTTGGTGATAGACTTTTTTTTAATCCTGGGTATATTAGATGAATTCTTTGTGAATAATTATAATTTCTTTGATAATAGACTTTTTTTTAATTCTTGGTTTCCTGGATGAAGAAATTGTGGAAAAATTAAAATTAGCGAATTCTTCGTGAATAATCACAGTTTCTTTGGTAATAGACTTTTTTTTAATTCTTGGTTTGCTAGATGAAGAAATTATGGAAAAATTAAAATTAGCGAATTCTTCGTGAATAATCACAGTTTCTTTGGTAATAGACTTTTTTTTAATTCTTGGTTTAAAAAAAATTAAAAAATTAAATGTGTAACAAAAGAACCTCGAGACAATGAAATACGTTGAAGTAGGCATTTGATAAATTCTTTCAACGATGAAACCGAATCGAAGAAACGATTTGAAAGAACGTAAAAAGAAAGACAATTTCACACAGTACAATTAATAAACACGAAATTGGAAAATTAGTACACTACCAAAGAATCTACTTCAACAAAACCAAAGCGTTAAACAAGAAGCAAGTACACATGTGTCATTGTCAGCATAAAAATAACACTACGCAACGATCTAAAAAACGTACAACAAAAACCGACATATAAAAGATAAATAAAACAAACTAACGAATAGAATCCTCAAATTTCAAGTATGCACAGAATATAAACACTCGTTAATTTCATAACGATCGATTATCTGTTGCGATGCAAATATGACAAAAATCTGCGATTAAAATAAAAGAAACTTTTCAGAATTCTCTTCATCTGAAGAAAATATAACTCGTTACCTTTAAATAAAACAAATATTTAAATAAAATAAATATTTAAATAAAACAAATATTTAAAAAAACATTCACAATGGAACATTAAAAAAAAAAACAAATCCTCATTGAATAATAAACACTATTTTCTAACGCAATGATCAATAAATTGCCAACTCTGATATCCAAATATCACAAAAAATTACGAGCATTTATATCCTCCTGAACTACACTTTCCAAAACATTTCCAAAACATTTCCAAAACATTCATCCTCCACCACATTTTATGCAACAATGACACAATGATTCTCTAGAAATGAAAGAAAAAAAAAAAAAAAAACACGACCCGTTCTCGAGCGAACCGTTTTCTCGCACGCACGGCTAACGATCGATGATGATGAACAGGTGGAATAAGAGATACCATTTCGTTGGTGCTCGGGACGCTAGCAGGGGTACCAAGTGGCCCCGTATTATCGGGTCCACCTCCGTTTGGGCCGACGATCGCGTTACCAGTAAGGCCAAGATCAACGTTGCTGGGACTTTGGACATTTCTCATCTGCTCATCGACAGGTCTACCGTTATTATTGTACACCGGGCCTTGATACTGATTGTAAGTGCCTTGGTTAGCCTGGTTATAATACGGTCTGGGTGGTGGCCTGTTAGTGGTAGTGGAAGTGCTAAGTGAGAAGACAACCTCGACCGGGCTCCTAGGTGGATCCGGTATTATAGTTCCATTCGGGAATTTCCGGACCAGCCTGCCGTCCGGGAAGATACCGAATATGACGTACGGGCTGTCCACGTTCCTGGCATCGATCAGGTTGTCCTCCGGCCGCTTCCTCACGATCGTTTTGTTCGGATAAATTCCGTACACCAGGTAGTCTCGTAGAGGAGCTCTGGTGGTGGAGCTCTGGCTGAAGCGTGGAGCAGGTGTCAGTCTGCTGCCACCGAATCGGCCTACGTACGGTGTCGTGGGTGTCTGAGAAGCTGGACCAGGCGAAGGCGTCGTGGCTGCTGGCATGGTCGTTCCAGGAGTAGTTTGCGCGGACGTGGTTGTTGTATCGTTCGCACCGGTTCCAGGAGTAGCGCTCGTGGAAACGTTCATGCCAGGTTGCCCGGTGTTCATCGATCCAGACACCGTGGTCGTGTTAACCGACGAAACAGTTGTTCCAGCTTCGGTCGATACGAGATTCTCTTCCATACTGACGGTCGTGACCATGATCGGAGCTGTGGTTTCCGTCATAGGGGTGACAGTAACGACATCCATTGTGGTCGTCTGAGGCGTCGATGTGCCCCTGTCAGGAACGCGTCCTATACCCGTCGACGTCGCCGTCTCAGTCGTCATCGTCGCTGTCGTCGTCTCGACCGAAGATGAAGCGGTTGTGATGAGAGGAGAGTCCGAAGACGGTGAAGCGGAGGATTCGGGGGACGGTGACGGAGTTGTCGAGGAGTCTGGGATCATGGGTGTATTGATTTCGGTCGTTTGGCCGATTCCTGAACCTGCCGTCCCTTGGGCGGTTGCTGATGTCGTATCCTGGAAACGGGCAACAACAGTTGGAGTTTCGTTCACGAGGTTCGGGGTTGTTTGGGGGACGTTTGTCGTTTCACCGGGCGTATTAGTAGTGGTTTCCATGGCGGGTACTGTAATCGATGTGGTTAGCGGGGATTGGTTAGTAGTGACTCCCGTTTCATCCATGGAATTAACATCCAGCGGCGCAGTGGTTGTAATTGGTGACGTGGTTGCTTCGAGGGTTTCGTTAACAACGGTATCAGCGGTAAACGGTGCAAACCGAGTCGTAGACTCTGTTGTTTGGTTAGTTTCCACATCCTCGTCATTTACACGTTGCGACAACGCTACAGTGGTGGACAACACCGTGGTTTGCTCGGTGTTGGTTTCGGGAGACGGTAACGGTGTGGTAGTAATCGTATTTACAGAGGAAGGGGTTGTCTCGGGAGCTATCGTAGTTGCTTCGGGTTGATTAGTGCTGGTGTCTGTCACAAGCTGTGGTGTTACGGTTGTTAATGGTACAGTGGTTGTTCCGATGGACTCGGTGATATTCTCTGTTGCTTGTTCAGAAGCTGTTTCGGTCGTCGCGATTAGATTGGATGAAAACAAATCGAAGGTGCTGGTTGTTAGTTCAAAATTGCCGACAGGTGTGATTGTCGTTTCTGAGGTTTGTGTTGTGACGGTTGACTGTGGTTGAGTTGTGGTGTTAAGGCCAGTATCGAGATTAAACGATCCTCTGTCTGACAGGGTGACCTGTGACCCGGTTTCTGTCGTGAACGAGGGGGTCGTCGACTCTAAGTTTTCAACAGAAGGTTCTAACGCTATCGTTGTGGTTTCAGTCGTCTGTGCATTTTGTATCTCGTTGTCAGATATGTTATTTCGAGAGGTTGTTGTTGGTGTATCTGTCGGAGTTTCTGATGATACGGTCGTAGTAGGTATCGTTGAGTCCACTTCGTTCTGGGAAGGATCAACCGAAAAAGTAGAAAACTCTGACATAGCTACAGTTGTCGGTGTTAATCGTATCGATTCTGTCGTAACATCTGGTAGAACGGACGACGACTCTGCGGCTTGAGTCGTTGAGCTTAATACATCGTTCGAAGAACTTAAATTTTGCTCGGGTGTCACTTGCTCGGTATCATTCATCTCTTCCGAAAATAGTGTCTTGGCAATGGACATTAACTCTGTTAGTAAAGTGTCATTGGTGGAAATGGCCGTCGGCCTGGTGGTTACTTCAACGTCTAACGGTGGACTCGAAGAATCGTTTGAATCGTCTACAGTTGTTGAATCTGTGTTCGAAACTGTCTGAGAGTCTTGTGTGCTTGTTGTAATTATTGTTGCTGGTGTTGTTGTTGTGAATGCATTTATTTCGTCCTGCGTGTTGGCTTCTTGAGTGGGTACCATTGTGGGTAACGAAGTAGTAATTGAACCTACTGCGCTCTGGGTAGTCACTTCTTCAGCCGTTCTTAAACTGGACTGATCCATCGTGACCGACGACTGAGTAGTCGTCCCCGAATCTCCTTGATTAGTCGTCGTTTCTTCCCTCAATTGCGATAGTGTCTCCAAATTATTATTACTACTCGAATCTGGTATCACGTTCGATATTTCAGTCGCGGGGGATATCGTCGTCGTTGAATCTTGACTGGATACCGTCGTTGTGGACAGAGACGCTTGCAATCGGGACAGGATATCTTGAGCAAAATCTATCAGTCTGCTTCGAATCGTCGACGTTGGTATCGAAGTGGTCGTCTCCACGTCTATCATATTGTTCGATTCAGATTCGGTGGTAGGAGAATCGGTCGAACTGGTGTCAACTGCCTGAGTGGCGGTCGTTTCGGACAACGGTATGGTATTGGTCTCAGGATTCTCAGACGTACCAACATTCGGGACATCGTTAACAGTTGTTGAAGCAGTAGTCGTTTGAGTCGCCTCGTTGCCACTAACAGTGGAACTTGTACCTTCATCAAGCTCGGTACTACTTCCCTCAGGTGCAGAAGTCGTAACCACAGGGGCATCGGTGGAAGAAGTTACGAGTTCCTGATTCGTCGAGCTGTTATCCACTGGCGTGGAAGTCCGAACATCTTCTGCGCCTCCGACGCTCGTCGTGGTTGGATCTGTAGGTCGTGGTGGTAACTCTGTACTCGTTTGTTCGGTCACAGGCATCGTATCGGCATTCGTAGAAGACGAATCTGTACTGGTGGAAAGTTGCTCGGTACCGGAGGCCGATCCTGTGCTGGTGGATGCTTGTTCGGTACCAGTGGACGGTTCTGTGCTCGTGAAAACCGGTTCGGTCGTCGAAAGGGTTTCAGGGGCTCCTGTGGTAACCGCGGGGGTGGAGTTCTCCGTGTCCTCGGGTAATCTCGGGGTCTGTGTACTATCCTGAATTGTGTTCGCGGTGGTGTCTGGGGTCTGTGGGCTGGTGGTCGCTACAGTGGGACTTGTGGTGTCATTGTTAGCATTATCACCGATGACGTTAGCGACAGTGGCGTTAGAGTCTACCTGGGGAACCCTGCCAGCCTGTTCTTGCTGCATCGAGCTCGCGTTTCCCTGTAACTGTTCGTTCTTGACATTGGCCGACTCCAACGCCTGATAAAGGGTCAAGAATCTCGGCTCGCCAGGACTCGAGACATCGATCGGTGGTGCCGAACCGGAGTTCTAGAAACAGAAATTTCGTGCGTGCAGGGTGCTATACATTAAACTCGGTGCCGAGTGATTTTCTTCTATCGTACAGTTTCTACGTTAACACTCATTAATTGGTGTATTTACAGTAACGGGACACATTACAAACTACGCGTTGTTCGTTCTTCGGAACAGGGTTCAGAATTGGTGTGAAATGTACAGAGTCTAATTCTAATTTTGTTCTGGTCAGTTTGATCCATTTATATCGTTTAATTGATCTCATAATTGAGTGAGCATACACCATCTCTTGGTAGATCAACGAACTAGCTAAAGAAGAGGAGAAACCGAGGCTGCCTTAGTGCACCAAGAAACAGTGGTATTAGCAAAGCTCCGGTGAGATAGAAACTCGTTCCTCGAGCAAAGTATCGCTGATATAGGCAATAGAGAGACTGGTTGCCCGCTCACTTTGATTTTTTTCTATTCCATCGGGATTTCTCACAGCTGTTTATCCTCTCTCACAGAGGTCTCCAGTGATATCTCTTTAACAACATGGAATTAGAACAACATGAAAACGGGATTCCGTTTAACAGCGATTCGAAGCGTTGTTCGAATTGTTACAAGTTGTACGAAAACACGTTCGAGATGTCAATGATCGAATTGATTGGAGAAAGAATATAAATTCCTATTGACATTCGTAGATTATTACAAGTCGACTGAGACGTTAACAAGTGGCATGAAACTAGTTTAAATCATGGATTCAAAGAACTCGTTGCTGAAATACGAGAATCGAGGCTGTAACGAGGAAAAGTAAATTCGTGGCCTTAAATCGAGTATCTTTTTTTTTTTTTTTTTTATTTTTTCGCTCGGAATTATTCCGATCCACCCACATGCCCCAAATACCGTCGCGTTAAGACAGTTTTAAAGCATACACGTTACGCAGCATCCATTTACTTTCACTCGTTACCGCCTCGAACACCGTGAAACATACGGATCACGAAAATTTGCCTATGTAATCGGAATGCGCTCGTATTAGAAAGTCAAGTCTCGTTACGTCGAATTCAAATAAAATATTGACCCGGCCTGAAGCTTAGTCATGTTTCGTTTATTCAAATTTTCACAAGTTCGTGGACACAATGGTGAGGAGCATTCTTTGAAGACGGAATTCCATTGACTTAAATTGTAATTGTTAAGATATTTTGTATGGGTATGACGATGGAACTTTATTTATTGGAACTTTTACTGAATGATTTAGAAATAGAAATTTCTACAAAATTAAAATTAGAAATAGATATTTCTACAAAATAAAAATTAGAAATAGAAATTAAAATTTACCGAAATTTTGCTCAGCTTTTATTATTGAAACTCGTGACGAATATTATTCTAATTATTAAGAACTCTAAGAATTTTTAACTAACAAATTTTACAACTATCAATGCCAAACAGTGATACGAACGATGCAGTTATCCAAACTGTTCGAATAAATGGAGTTTCACCATACAGTATTTTAAAATTCTAGAACTTTCTGAAATTGAAACCACTTCTATGCTTAAGATAGAAATCAATACAAAACAAATTCTTGTAACACGTTAATCCGTAAAAAGAGCTGACGAATAAAACACATTTTTAAGAGAATCTTTCGATGCTCCTCAATTACGGTATAGAATTATGGTTATCTACATTAATAATTCTCACAGTGATTGTGATACGATACGAAAGAATATTTATGGACGCGATTAAATAAGAACGAACAACTGCATGTCGCGTGCGATCCAAGAACCAGAACATTTATTACCAAAAGTATATATGTATATGTATAATCTTTTATAACACAATATATGCATTATGGTGATAGTAACAACGTAAGTACCTGTACACATTAGTAAATGCAAACCCAAGATAAGAAATAGCATAAATCACAAAATTAAACGTTAACGTTAATCACAAATTAGTAATTGTATATATTTTTTTTTTGTTCGTTTTCTCGTGTTATTTATATCCTTTTTTTTTTTATGTGTATATAATTCAATTATAGAATTGTATCTTCTATACGAGAATTATTCACAATGTTCGACTTTATTGCTCAATACTCGTATCTATATCGACAATACATTACATTAGCTGCGTGAAATGGGTTAAGAAAAACGTTTTATAATATTATTAATAATATTTGAAAGAAAGCTCGATAAGTATGACAATCCTTCGCGAACGATGAATCGCTAAAATATTAATGAGAAGAAAAGAAAGAAAAAAAAAAAAAAGATTAATAATTATTAGTAGCACATCGGATAAAGTACAGTTCGAGTGATTAGTTCAACGCAAATTATTTGTATCGACGTCGTTAGAATCGAGACTTCCTGATGGAGTTGTGATGACACCAATGTGATCGGTCCACGATGGTGGTGCGACTGCTTCGATCTCCTCGGCTACCTTCGTGGTGAAAACCTTTTAAGCATACAAAAAATGACCACACTGACTTACTGTTAACCAGCTACAACTTTCTTCTGCCACGTAATCTTACCTCTGTAATCATCGTCACGATCCATTTCTTTCACATACGACCTTTCATCATTTTTTAACGCTACTTTACGGGCTTTCTTTTCTCAACAACGAATTACACGAAACTTATAATACTCTACTAATGGATTTTCTTGTATCGTTGCAAGTTAACGGTATCGAAAGAACTTGCTACGACTGACGAAAGAATTTTCGAAGAAATGAAATTCGATGAAAAATGTAGCTTCGAAAACAGTGTTTTGCTCGAATTAAAGAAACAATTTGAAGGACCAAGGAAACCTCTCTTACCGATCAATAGACTGCGGATTTTTATGAATGATAATTTGAAAAATAGAAACTAGGTAGACTAATTGTTTTATTCACTAAATATTGTAATGAATATTATATTTCGTGTTTGCATTTCGTATATTTTTGTACTTTCAAATTTTCCATGAATGCATAAAATTCTACAGTCTACTTAAATTATTAGGTATGCTGGGAATTATAAGAAAACGTTGAATTATTTATTACCTTATCAAATAATTAACCTAGATGTCCTATAATTATTTTTAACAATTTTTTTTCTTTACTATTAATATAAACATTGTGCGAATTTGCTAATTTTCTTATGCTAATTTTCTTTCTATTCATGTTATCATAAATTAATCGTTTGTTAGTACTTTATGAATATACGTAGTTTATGTTTCAATAAATACTTTATGTTTCAAGAATCTTACCTCTACAGGTGTAACTGGAGTAGTAGACGAACTAGTGACCGATGGCACGGTGGGCTGATAAATATTATTTTGTTTTCTGACAAACAATTCTGCTCCTTTGTACCTCGCGCTAAATCGGGGTGGTTGTCCATTGGGGGTGACTCTGGGAGGCGAATTCTGTTCACAAATTATGTTACTGATTACTTCGGAATTAAGTATCAAAGTTAAATAAAAATACAAATAATCGCACAGCCGATGCGAAAATATCCTCTAAACGATATATCGATACAACCGCTTTATTTCTATAAACGGATTAAAAACAGCTGGAAATAAAATAACCAACGCAACGTAATATTCTATCGAACACCTTAATATTACTCCGATACTTCTATATTTAAACCAGCATCCAATAATATCACCAAAAGTGATTCTAAAATAAATTCTTCGAGTCGCTAAAAACTATTAAATTACCTATTAAATTCCACTACTTTAATTGAAAAAAAAAAAAGGAAAGAAAAAACAAGGTATGAGATAAAAACTAAGAAAAAATAAAACAAAAAAAAAAAAAAAAGATTAATAATTATTAGTAGCACATCGGATAAAGTACAGTTCGAGTGATTAGTTCAACGCAAATTATTTGTATCGACGTCGTTAGAATCGAGACTTCCTGATGGAGTTGTGATGACACCAATGTGATCGGTCCACGATGGTGGTGCGACTGCTTCGATCTCCTCGGCTACCTTCGTGGTGAAAACCTTTTAAGCATACAAAAAATGACCACACTGACTTACTGTTAACCAGCTACAACTTTCTTCTGCCACGTAATCTTACCTCTGTAATCATCGTCACGATCCATTTCTTTCACATACGACCTTTCATCATTTTTTAACGCTACTTTACGGGCTTTCTTTTCTCAACAACGAATTACACGAAACTTATAATACTCTACTAATGGATTTTCTTGTATCGTTGCAAGTTAACGGTATCGAAAGAACTTGCTACGACTGACGAAAGAATTTTCGAAGAAATGAAATTCGATGAAAAATGTAGCTTCGAAAACAGTGTTTTGCTCGAATTAAAGAAACAATTTGAAGGACCAAGGAAACCTCTCTTACCGATCAATAGACTGCGGATTTTTATGAATGATAATTTGAAAAATAGAAACTAGGTAGACTAATTGTTTTATTCACTAAATATTGTAATGAATATTATATTTCGTGTTTGCATTTCGTATATTTTTGTACTTTCAAATTTTCCATGAATGCATAAAATTCTACAGTCTACTTAAATTATTAGGTATGCTGGGAATTATAAGAAAACGTTGAATTATTTATTACCTTATCAAATAATTAACCTAGATGTCCTATAATTATTTTTAACAATTTTTTTTCTTTACTATTAATATAAACATTGTGCGAATTTGCTAATTTTCTTATGCTAATTTTCTTTCTATTCATGTTATCATAAATTAATCGTTTGTTAGTACTTTATGAATATACGTAGTTTATGTTTCAATAAATACTTTATGTTTCAAGAATCTTACCTCTACAGGTGTAACTGGAGTAGTAGACGAACTAGTGACCGATGGCACGGTGGGCTGATAAATATTATTTTGTTTTCTGACAAACAATTCTGCTCCTTTGTACCTCGCGCTAAATCGGGGTGGTTGTCCATTGGGGGTGACTCTGGGAGGCGAATTCTGTTCACAAATTATGTTACTGATTACTTCGGAATTAAGTATCAAAGTTAAATAAAAATA
>SMSQ01025875.1:102081-133663 GCA_019453375.1 Ctenoplectra terminalis | reverse complement strand
ATTACGACGAGGACGTTAACTGTCGGATTTCAATGAAGGCTCTAGGAAACTCGTTCCGCGTCAAACCCGTTTGCACACCGTCGAACGGTCCTCGCAGAGAAAAGGGAGTCCATTAGGCGTGCGTACGCGTCGGCACGTCGCCGTCACACGCGACGCCGTACGTCGTTTCAGCGATTCGTAATTTCCTTTGGCACGCCGCGGTTACCGCCACGGGATCCATTCTCTTAACGACGCCGCGGGACTGGTTCTCTGGCGAGCAATAAAAAAAAAAAATCTGCGAAAATTGCGGCACCACCTGGCCACCTTCTGCGGCCTCTCGCGGATTTTTCATCGACTTTGTGTATACATGAAGGCTTTTATTGACACCAGATTTAAGGAATCCGTCAATTTGATGCAGTTCAATTTCCTGTTTAACCGTCCAAGCGTATATATACCATTATAGAAACATTTTGGTAGTTTTAGTGTTAAATTGTATTTGTCATAACTTAATTGTTAGGATTTTATCGAGCAATTTTTGTGATTGGTTCACTTAACTCTAATTAATCAATTATTATGGACTTAAATGAAATATAGCAAAACTAAGAAAAGTAATTCTACAAAAGGTGGAAAGATTCCTTATTGGAAAGTAACCGGAACAAAAGGAGGAATGCCGCAACCGTAGCGGATAACCAGGAAGAAACCTATGCGATCTGTCGGTGGCCATTGTGAACCTAACCGAAGTATACAAAACTATCCACCGAAGACCGTGTCCGAAAGAAGAGAAAAAGAAGCGAACGGAATAATGGTTTCGCACATAATGAAAGAAGTCAGAGAGTTTCGAACGGAAGAGTGGTCGATGCCGAGGAAAAGTAGCAGTGAAAAAGAAGAAATATCGAAAAAGAAAAGAAGTATTAAAAAAAAAAAAATACAGAAACAGAGGGGTCACCGAACGAGAATCGGAGGAAAAAGATGAAACGAATCGTAACAGCGATATTTCACAGAAAGAAAGAGAAACAAAAAGAATAAGAAAAAAAATAAATAAATAAAAAGAACAAAAAATAGGTAGGTGGAAAAAAGAAAGAAATTGGGAGACAGAGTGTGTCGTCGCAGCCCTCCCCAAGAGCCATCCTCTTCGTTATGACAATATATCTGGGCCCCGAAGGAAACATTGGCCGAGAAGTCCTGAAGGTATGCTCCGAAAGCTTACGGCGGTCTCCTTTGTCGGAGATTCTTCGAGCGTGAGGAGGAAGCCGCCCGTGGAAGAGCCACAGCCAACCCCCCCACTCCTTCCGCTCCTCACCGATCCACGTAAAACGAGAGGTACACTGCAGAGATCGTAAGTTGTCGACGAATCAAATTAACCCATTGACTGCCAACTACGAGATATCTCGCAGTATGTGTACCAAAACTGTCAGCTACGAGACACGTAGTGTGTGCTGCAATTTTAAATTAATTATAAATGGCCATTTGAATTAACAATTATTAGTGGTTTTTTTTTCAATAAAAATTACCGTAAATGCCATTAGAATATTATATCGGTAACTTAATATTATATTTTGTAAAATTTCATGTATCCCTTAACACGTTGACTGCCGCGCGCATTTTACGTGGTTCGTCCATGTCGCCAATATGAATTTCTTATTAAGCGATGTACATTATGCTGAAAAAAATAAGATGTATATTTTCCTTGTATTGATAAAATTATTTTTGCATGTTCTGAATGGCATTAATTTCTTCAATAATAGTAACAGTGGTACTATTTTAAAATTTATCAGTATCCATATTTACTCTTGTAAATTACTACTTCGTGTATTTTACTATTGGTCGCGTCACCGGTCACCGATGGCCCCCATGGCGCTGTAGCCAAGTCGAGTGCCGCCCACCGGTGGCCCCCATTAGCAGTCGACGTGTTAAAATAAAACCTTGGCACCCAGGGAAAGACGCTCTAAATATGCCTGACAGTCAATTAACCCTTTCGCTACTACAGGCGAAGTATAATGACTATAGTCGCCCTTCATAAGATGCCACTGTGATACCACGGGCGACTAGCCGCTCTCCGTAAGTATCTCACTCTAGATGTCAACTCTCACTAGATAATTTAGAATACAAAATTATTCTTAACCCTTTGACTACTGTTGACGCCTATTGGCGTCCGAAACATATTATGTTAATTTTTGGTTTGACGTCTTAGACTCGTCATCCGCTCCTAGGGGAAAAAAGTGAATGACGTGTCTCAGACGTCAAATGTACCCAAGGGGTTAATCTTCCTCGAGTCACATCGATTCATTGGTTAAATCCAACCTTACTTGAACACTAACGAGCAAATGGCCGATCTCGAGAGAACTGCTTACTTAGAATCGACAGTGTCTTAGATTCTGTGTGATTTTTATTCCGTTCCACACCTAAGACACCGCTCTACGCTTGAGAATTCTTCAAGAGTTTGCTTATCTCGTCTCGATTGTCCCGATTCGATATCGTCGGCCAATCGGATCGTCGGAATAGGTTACGCTCTTCAAACAGCTTATCCAGATGACAGGAGGGCGCGAATCGACGAGGCGATCTTAATTGCCTCGCCGATCAAACTGCACCGATCGAGGGATTCCGCGTCTGTTATGGTTCGATCAAACGACTATAGGTCGCCAGACAAAAAGATCGGACAACGCACAGCTTCCTTCTGCCACGATCCGTGGAGAATGAAGACACCTAGCCTTTAAAGACTCCCCGTCGCTTTTTGTCCGCCAATGTTAAAGGTCCGACGTATATTACACCGTCAGAGAGTTACCTTAACTGGTACACCATTTTTGCGCTGACTTACGGTCGCGAGGAGAAAGCGGCGAGGAACGGTGCAACTTCTTTTTTCCGGCTTGCTTGCTGGCTATATTTACTTTCTATCAGCGGGCTCGTCTGACCGAGAGTTTAATTATGGGGACACGCGAGGGGATGAATCTTGGGTTCGTTAAGATGGCAGCTGTGAACGGAGGTAATCGACGATTGGCTGGTGAAAATGAGGTTTAGAGTTTTTGCCGTTCCACTGTAGTCTCGCTTTATTGCTAATGACGGTATTATGAGAGTATTCCAAGATATTTATAGATTCTTATACGCTAAGAACGAAATACTGAAAGATAAGTGTCTAATGCAAAAAGTTTGTCCAACAGGAGGGCCATGGAGTTATGGCCGCCATTTGTGGAATCACTGGTTCGGGGTCGACAACATTAGAAACACGGATTTTTCCGTCTGGAAGCCACTTTTAACTATTCTTTTTCGATCATAACACAGTGAGCACAGGTACCATACACACGATCAAGGAATAAATAAAAAATGTCCATAGGTGTGCAAAGCAGAAATCTTATTTATAATTTTTTGTAAATCATAGGAACAAAAATACTAAGTTCCAAAAAACACGGACCGCTGTAGAAGATCTTAGACGTCTTAAAAACTACAACAAATCCAAAGAAACCCGTAGAAACGGTAGCATCGCATCAATCTATCGCGAGAAGTATCAATTTAAGTAATCCAACATGGCGACCAATATACGAAAAAGATGAAAACAAGGTGCAACTCGAAGACTGAAAACCTGATCAGCCTCAAAGAAATCCCGACAACCGAAACAAATTTTATCCGTGGAAACTTATTTTCGGTCCTTTCTCGGAACTTATTAATCAAGCAACGAATCCAAACACCCTTATCGGATCGTGCGAAAGCAAATGTCCGCCATATCCGCCAGACGACCACCGCGTCTGCTTCCATTACTTTTCCGCCAAGGGCAGAGGAGAACGGTTCCCGCGAGGGAACCTGTTATCGCCAATGCTGTCCTCTTTTACGAGACACCGAACTCGTATATACGTTTCGGTACTTTTTATACTAACCTTATAAAAAATATTACGACGGATTGGGGAGAAGGATGACACACGAGGATGGCTTTAACGGTGTCTCATATTGGAACGTCTTGTATATCACAGAATGGCCGCTTCGGCTGTCTATAAAGCCATCCTACCGCCGCGAAAAACACCGGCTTGTATAGGGTCATCTAACCTTATCCTGGCATTGAATCTCGTAAGAAACCGCTGTTTGGGGTTCGACGGTGCTCCCATCGGCGGCGCGTTGCGAAGCAATTCGTCGGCGTAAGAGCGCGCCCTGTTCGTAAACCTTTTTCCCCCTCTGCCTCGCTCTCCGCGATTTCGATCGGATCTATAGAAAGGTAGCCCGTTTGCTCGAGTTACGAGCGTGCATTAAACCGATGGAAGCTCTTCTTTTCCATAGGCGAACTTACGACGGTCAAGGCGGCCGGGTACGGCCGGATAAAAGCTCGCGAAATAAAGCAACGACCGAGAAGAGCTTTAACCTCTGAGAGACGGAGGACTGAAACGGAAAGAGAAAGGTAGATCGACGTTCGAGAGGTGACCGACCATTTTAAACACACATTGCTCGCTGTTTAGGGAGATTTCCAATTTTCCACTGGACCGTTGGTAACAAATAATACGAAGGTATAAGGTTTCTGTGAACTTTTAACGGTGGAGATGTTATTTGCGTCGATTAATTTATTAATTTATTAATTTCTCTCTTTACAGTTATGGATCAAGATGTAAGGTTACACTTTTAAGAAAGTGTTAACACTAGAACTACAGAAGAAATGAAATGATCGGTTCGTGATTTTTTATTGAAATTCTATAGATCTCTAACCGTGCATTTTTTTAAATATTTTCTATGATCTGTTATGAAATAGATGGTTTAAAATTTCTCTTACATTATGTATTTTCTCAAATATCTGTTATTCTAATTTGATGCAAATGGGTATACTTTAGTCATCCCTGGTTTTAGTATTAAAGTATACTTGTTTCAACCGGAGTAATCTGTATGAAAGGTACACTCGCGTCCAGAAGTCGCTGACCGTTTATATGTTTTTAACAAAATTCTTATTAATGTGGACTCGCGGTAAAATTTTCAAAGGACAATATAAATTAAAGCTCTCTATAACCTAAACGATTAGAGAGCAAAATGCAACTAAATGGTATTTGTTAAGTATCCAATGATTTATGGAGTGTATACTGAAAACGTACATAACGCAAAGTAGACACAAACCTTGTACAATATTTCTAGCAAAAATTGTAGTGGCTCTGAAGGGTACCAAAATTTATAAAATTTCTATGATAAATTATGAATTGTTGATTCTGACTACTTTGGTAGTTGCAGGGATAACGCGCGTTGTCGACTACGCATTTTTGGGTGAGAAACATCCTTCGGCCACCGTCGATCACCGTCGTCGCGGATATATCACTGTAGGCTTGTTATTGAAACAAGTTTCTCCGCGGAATATCATTAGCATTGTTCGAAAGTTTATCGTCGTTCGTCATCGTAAACTATTCTTTTGTGTAATATCCTTGCATGATTATGAATAAGAAAAGTAGGAAGAGGGTATACGTCAAGTGATTCGCGTTTGTTGATATTCTTTAGACCACGGTTAACGAGTATGTAGACGCGTACCAATAACCTTCTCGCCAACACGCGATTTATCGTTAATTGCCAGGTTAACGCGAAACAAGTGTTTCCTACAAACAACTGTCAACATAGAATAACATATTTCTTTTTCATTAAACTCTCGTTGGATGATTTTTGTTTATTTTAAAATGAAACACGCGAACTCTTACAAGCGATAATAATAAGAAATCAGCAACGACAATGCTTTTCCTCTTTAATAAATTTATCCAAGGAAACATAACAATAGATATGTACTACCAATGATAAATTAATTACATCATAAATATGTTGCATATTTTCAACACGACGCAACCAAGAATTAAAAACAAACTTTATTTAAAAATTGGCTACAAACAAACCCACTTAGAGACCAAATAGAACAATATACAGTCTTACCATAGATGTAAATTCGAAATCTAATCACATTTAACACTGGAACTACCGAACAAGTCAAAATGACTTATTCACAATTTCTCACAGAAATTTTAGAAACTGACAATAATGAATTTCTGAAGATTTTCCGCATTTTTTTTTGTAAAAAATGTGCATAAAGAATTGTTACCCTTATCATAGGTACTTTTAGAAATACCTATCATTCTGATTTCTTTGCTGCAAATAAACATTAATCTTTAATTTATTCTTTTAGGTACAATATAACGTGATCTAAACGGAGAAGTAAACAAGAATTGCGGATAAAGGCAACTGCTTTGAAAAGACTCATGAGGTAGAAAAAAAAAAGCAGTTCGCATAGATTTGGACGTGCCATCCTAACAATAAACATAGAATAATATTTTCAGATCGAAACTAGCGACACCTCGAGCGGTCGAGTTTTACAATACCCTGTACTGTTACGATAGCGTCGGTGCCGTGCGGCCTAACGGTATGGCAAAAAGAAGTACAGGGTCATTAAACAAACCAGTTTGATATTAAAGAGCGTCTTACGCGTCTAAATCCTCCGGCGGAGCAGTCGGAGAACGGAAACGATATCAACGACCAGGATATATCGGTGGTGTTCTTTCAGTCGTCACGATCACCATAAAGGGGCACAGGACGAACAGTGTGTCGTAAACCATCGAGGTTTTTAGTGCGGCGTAGGAACAAAAGCGGGGGAGGAAGATAAGATGGGACACAGAGCATCGACCAGGAACGACAAGATTTAATAAAAGCATCTTTATTACCCGAACGCGCGAATCCACCCTCGGAATGGTACACGCGCGACCTCTTTACGACGAGCGATTAAAATTCGTATTAACGGGCGAACCAGAGTGGCGACCTTTCTTTCCAGTCAGAGCCATGTTTCCCCGTTAACGATAAAACTACCCATGATTAAAGTGTACCTGTTTGTATCGAATCGTCGTAACGGATGTATGAAAAAATACGTGATGCGGGAGAAATAAATGTTTTAGAGAAAATTACGGAAAAGTACTGAAAAATGGAATGTTAAGAGTTTATAGAATTTCTGTGAGAATTCTTTTGGTAGTTTTAATGTTAAAGTGTCTCTGTACCAAAGATGTTTAAAAAAATACAGGAGACAAGAGAAGCAAATTTTTAACCACACATTTTACAGAAAATCACAGAAAATCATAGAAAATCATAGAAAATCACAGAAAATACTAAAAAATACAACGTTAAAAATTTATAGAATTTTAATGAGAGATTCTTTTGGTAGTTTTAGTGTTAAAGTGTCTCTGTTTGCACCAAAGACACTAAAAAAAATACACGAGACGAGAGAAGCAAATTTTTAACCACACACTTTACAGAAGATCACAGAAAATACTAAAAAATACAACGTTAAAAATTGATAGAATATCTATGAGAGATTCCAGGGTCAAACTGTACCTATTTCTACCAAAGATATTAAAAAAAAAAATACCCGAGACAACATAATCAGAGAAAACGCTAAAAAACGCAGCGTTAAAAATTGATAAACCTCGGATGAAAAACAACGAATCGTTCGTTTGACCGCTTCGGTAGTTTTAGCGTGAGTCGTTGGTGGTTCTAGTGTTAAGGTGGATTCACTTTGAGAAATCGCCTCAAGGTGGTACGAGCAGACGAACGCCCAAAGTGGCTGTTAGGTGAATGCGGAGGGGGGATGAAGCAAGAAAAGCCCAACGACTATTTGTCCGTTAAAGCAAGGCTAACAGGCGCGACTTAACGTGAATTATTAAGCGTTTGCAGTTCACGCGTCGCGTGTTCGCCGACCTGAGCAAGATAAAGCGACAGGCGAAGAGGCGCGAGCGGTATATATACCGGAAGGCTGGTGCCGCCAGCGGGGCCGATTAATCGCCCGGGGAACCAGTTTGTCGGAAATAAAATCTGCCCGGTGGAATCGTTGCTTGACCATAGGACGTCAACGTGGCGGCCTTCTCGTTTTAAAAGTGTGCCCTGCAGGGGCGCGTCGACACCACCGGCGCGCTTCTACGGTGCATCCTCCACTGGTCGTATCATCGGCTATCATCGGGGCTTCCCCGATCGTGCGTGCTACTCGCGTGTGTCCGATCGAAGGGGATTCTTCGTCTATAAGGCACTTTAGACTGGCCAATTTTACGTTTATTTATTTCCCGACCTATTCTGTTCAACTATTTTAATAATTCGTGAATGTTGAATATTATTTGTTCATTTATTTTCGTTCACTACCGATGTCCAGTTCTTGGACACTTAAATCGTGAAATTAATATAATTTCGCATTAGAAACTTTCGACACTGTAATTTAACTAATTGATATTCAATAATATACTTTTAAAAAGTATATATGGTAATAATTTGGCTGAATTTTCACATTTTCATTATCAGTAAGATATCTGGATAGAAAATTTTCCATCAAGTAAGATTTTAACGTGAAAGAATACGTTTCGTATCCCAAAACTGAAAACAATGGAACAAAGTAAAAGGGTTAAGTTTATGGTAAATAGGACTTAGAAGTAAGGGAATTGAAGTGTATTTATTTGTGTTAAAAAAATAAAAATAAATTGTATATGAAAAAATTTTATAATGGAATAGAGACGAATCTCTATTTACACTTTCAACAAAAAATTATGAAAAATCCTTGGAAGGCTAGTAGATTTATAAAATTTCCATGAAAAATTAGGAATCGATCATTCGACCGTTTCGGTAGTTTCAGTGTTAGGAATAGAGACGAATCTTTATTCACACTTTCAACAGAAAATTATGAAAAATCCTTCGAAAGCTGGTAGATTTATAAAATTTCCATGAAAAATTAGAAATCGACCATTCGACCGTTTCGATAATTTTAGTGCTAGGAATAGAGACGAATCTTTATTCACACTTTTAACAAAAAATCATGAAAAATCCTTCGAAAGCTACCATGGTATATTTATAAAATTTCCATGAATAGAGACGAATCTTTATTTACACATTTAACAGAAAATTATGAAAAATCCTTCGAAAGCTGGTAGATTTATAAAATTTCCATGAAAAATTAGAAATCGACCATTCGACCGTTTCGATAGTTTCAGTGTTATGAATAGAGACGAATCTTTATTTACACTTTCAACAGAAAANTGAATAGAGACGAATCTTTATTTACACATTTAACAGAAAATTATGAAAAATCCTTCGAAAGCTGGTAGATTTATCAAATTTCCATGAAAAATTAGAAATCGACCATTCGACCGTTTCGATAGTTTCAGTGTTATGAATAGAGACGAATCTTTATTTACACTTTCAACAGAAAATTATGAAAAATCCTTCGAAAGCTGGTAGATTTATCAAATTTCCATGAAAAATTAGAAATCGACCAATGGACCGTTTCAGTGGTTCCAGTGTTATGAATAGAGACGAATCTTTATTTACACTTTCAACAGAAAATTATGAAAAATCCTTCGAAAGCTAGTAGATTTATCAAATTTCCATGAAAAATTAGAAATCGACCAATGGACCGTTTCGGTGGTTCCAGTGTTAGATTATGAAACCTGTTACTAAAAGTGACACGGGACAATACCGATATTACCGATCGGTTAGATACGTATCTGGTCGAGAACATAAAGCGCGACGAATACAAGTAAATAACTATCGCGCGATATCTACGAACAATAGGAGAAACGATCTGCAGAAAACTGTCCTTCGAGACGTTTCGTCATCGTCTCCTCCGTACGAGCGTGCCTTTCTATGTACGGAAACATGATCGCGCACCTTCATGCCAGCGAGTGTGTCTCGCGCGATTCAATAATGTGTTCGAAACGCTAAAATAAACGCTTACGCCGCGAAAACCTATATCGTCGCTCTCGTAAAAACGCCACCGTAATCTCGCGCGCTGACCGCCTATCAAACATTGCGTTTCGCACTGAACTCGATCGGTTACGCGCGACTTTCGCGTCGTTCGTTCTTTCAACAACCTCGCGCAGGATCTTGCAAAATAGTCTCGCGATAAATTTCTAACCGTCTAAACGGTGTACATACCGGGTCGTTAATCATACGAAACAGGACCTCTCTGTCGGAGGGGAAAGAAAAAAAAAAAAGAAAAAGAAAAAAAAAAATTCTTTTCATTACGGTAATACATTTCATAAGAGTAGCTACGATAGTCATGGTACAGCGGCGATAATTAATTGCCAATTGCACCAAATTAAATTACACGTAAAAGCGTATAATACACAGGGGAAACGTTAGTCAGGCAAATCAAAGTACTCTGACGTAATCAACGGAATAGTTTTTTTTTTTTTTTTTTGCTCGACACCAGAACTAAGCAACGCGATCGAAACGATCGATTCGTTTTTTTTATCATGGAAATTTTATACGTCGACTTTTGACGCAGGGTTTTCTGTTAAAAGTCTGTTTTTTTTTTCGTTAAAAGCGTGAATAATTTATTCCCCTTGAAATAAGTACCATGTTTCGCGTTGATTTCTTTGGTAGAAATGAATAAACTTTAATGGAATGGTTCGAGTGTCATTGTGAGGTTATCACGTTCGAGAAAATTAAGTTCTACGTTGGGAGAGTACGAGATTGTGCAGGATTCGTAAACGTATAATTTAATCCCTTTAAATTTGACCAATGAGAATTATTTTCTAGTACCTAGCGTTTATTTGTTATTTGCTGCAAAAAGTAATTTTATTCTGATTCTATTCTAATTCAATTCTGATTCTACTCTAATTCAATTCTAATTCAATTCTAATTNCAAGGTACGAGACACGTAGTGTGTACTGCAATTTTAAATTAATTATAAATGGCCATTTGAATTAACAATTATTAGTGGTTTTTTTTTCAATAAAAATTACCGTAAATGCCATTAGAATATTATATCGGTAACTTAATATTATATTTTGTAAAATTTCATGTATCCCTTAACACGTTGACTGCCGCGCGCATTTTACGTGGTTCGTCCATGTCGCCAATATGAATTTCTTATTAAGCGATGTACATTATGCTGAAAAAAATAAGATGTATATTTTCCTTGTATTGATAAAATTATTTTTGCATGTTCTGAATGGCATTAATTTCTTCAATAATAGTAACAGTGGTACTATTTTAAAATTTATCAGTATCCATATTTACTCTTGTAAATTACTACTTCGTGTATTTTACTATTGGTCGCGTCACCGGTCACCGATGGCCCCCATGGCGCTGTAGCCAAGTCGAGTGCCGCCCACCGGTGGCCCCCATTAGCAGTCGACGTGTTAAAATAAAACCTTGGCACCCAGGGAAAGACGCTCTAAATATGCCTGACAGTCAATTAACCCTTTCGCTACTACAGGCGAAGTATAATGACTATAGTCGCCCTTCATAAGATGCCACTGTGATACCACGGGCGACTAGCCGCTCTCCGTAAGTATCTCACTCTAGATGTCAACTCTCACTAGATAATTTAGAATACAAAATTATTCTTAACCCTTTGACTACTGTTGACGCCTATTGGCGTCCGAAACATATTATGTTAATTTTTGGTTTGACGTCTTAGACTCGTCATCCGCTCCTAGGGGAAAAAAGTGAATGACGTGTCTCAGACGTCAAATGTACCCAAGGGGTTAATCTTCCTCGAGTCACATCGATTCATTGGTTAAATCCAACCTTACTTGAACACTAACGAGCAAATGGCCGATCTCGAGAGAACTGCTTACTTAGAATCGACAGTGTCTTAGATTCTGTGTGATTTTTATTCCGTTCCACACCTAAGACACCGCTCTACGCTTGAGAATTCTTCAAGAGTTTGCTTATCTCGTCTCGATTGTCCCGATTCGATATCGTCGGCCAATCGGATCGTCGGAATAGGTTACGCTCTTCAAACAGCTTATCCAGATGACAGGAGGGCGCGAATCGACGAGGCGATCTTAATTGCCTCGCCGATCAAACTGCACCGATCGAGGGATTCCGCGTCTGTTATGGTTCGATCAAACGACTATAGGTCNTCGAAACACTTCTCTTATCTCAGAATCAAAGTAAATTTACCGAAGAAATAAGAAATCGTAAACATTCATAATTTTCTTTCCGTCTTTCCAAAAGAACGCTTTAAGTTTTCTTAACTTAGGTCCTTTGAAACTTAAAAAAGTCTTCCAATGCAAAGGGTTAATAACGGGGGTTAGGACTTTAACTAACTCTTCAAATATATATACTTTCCATCTGATAATGAATCAACAAACCATTGAATTTAAACAAAAACTAAAATCAACTCAGCGGGTAGTCGAATAAGAAAAAAAAATAGTATAAAAGTTAAAAAAAATAGGTAAAATTATCGACGAGAAGATACCACGCTTCCGAAGNACATTCATAATTTTCTTTCCGTCTTTCCAAAAGAACGCTTTAAGTTTTCTTAACTTAGGTCCTTTGAAACTTAAAAAAGTCTTCCAATGCAAAGGGTTAATAACGGGGGTTAGGACTTTAACTAACTCTTCAAATATATATACTTTCCATCTGATAATGAATCAACAAACCATTGAATTTAAACAAAAACTAAAATCAACTCAGCGGGTAGTCGAATAAGAAAAAAAAATAGGTAAAATTATCGACGAGAAGATACCACGCTTCCGAAGTATTCCGACCAGTAAAAAGATGTTCGACCACCGGTCCTCGAAAAGAAAAATCAAAAAACAAATAAAAATATAAAGAAAAAAAAAAAAATTCCCCGGTATAGCCACGGCAGTCGTATCGAGGCCGATTTAAATAATTGGCGACAGAAGGCGTGCCCCCTCGAAGGCAATAATACGAGCGCGCAAGGAGCATCCAGCCTCTCGAAGTCATGGACCGAGATTTTATCAACACAGCGGACATAAACAATCGTGCTGTACAAACTCACCACCAGTTGGCCTGTGCGCCGTTTTGCCACGCGACGAGCAGCAACGGTACGAGCATGAAGGTCGTCAGGACGGGTCGCATCTTCAGTCGCAATTCGATGGCTCGCTGACTCTCGTTGTTCGTTCGTCGTCGGTTCGATGGAAAAAAAACAAAAGACAAGGTTGTCCGTCGCTCCTGTTTCAGCCACGCATTCTTACGAGCGTCGATATCGATCGAGGACTCGAATCGACAATTGATCCCGAGGCTGACAGATCGAGATCGAACGTTGTCCGTGATCCGATCCGATCGCTGTGTCCGACGTACCCAGTTCCAGAACACGTCGGCTTTCTCTTTCTTTTCTTTTTCTTTTCTTTTTTTTTTTTTTTTTCTTTTCTTTTATTTCCTTTCCTCTCGACCGTGTTTCCTCTTACATGTTTATCGCGCCGGATGGATCACCGATTTCCTGCCCGATGCGCGGAATCGTGACGAGACGCGCTTCTTTTTCCGTGCACTCTTTTTTTCTTTTTTTCTTTCTTTTTTCTTATATCGGTCACACGATGTCGCGAAACCGCGCTTTTCAAACGAAGCCAAGCGCGCGCAACGTTGGTTCGATTTTAAAAGATAAAGGATGAAACGAGTCGCGTCGGGTGAAAAAATTGGAATACACGTTGGAGATGCGTCGCAACAGGAATAACAGGAAACCAGTCTCGAAAAGTATAAAGCCGACGCGAACGCGATGACACCCCGTGAACGTTCGCGTACGTACTGTGGCCGGTAGTCACGAGGAAAAGGGCAACGGGGCTCTCTCGATGGGCGGAGCCTCCGGTCACTTGCGAGCGCGCGATTGGCTCTGTCGTCGAAGAGCCACCGAAGCTCCACTCGCGTTAATTAAGCATTTCGGCACTCCGTCCCGTCGCCGAGGTTCACGCGTAAGCTCGCTTGCTCGCGATTCGTTCGCCAACCGCGTTTGTTTACGCGACTCGTCTCCGAAACCTTGAAAACCTATTCGACAAATATTTTCGTAACCAACGGTTCGGATCGCGAGGCAGCGAGACTTCTACGATTCCTCGATACACATTTTTTTTTTTTTCGCCAACGCTAATTTCTGCTAATAATTGGGATAATCGAATCACATTTTGCCATATTTCTGTGTACTACGATGGGAAAAGGTTAGCGAAGGCGGAAAGCGGGTATAACAGCGCGTAGCTTTGTAATAGGATCACTTTCTCCGGCGATAGACACGTGTAAAACGACAAATTGAAATCGAGAACGTTGTTTACGTTACGCGTATCTTATATCACAGCCTTGTTCCTAGCGGGCGCGAGCTTCGATTGAAAACAAGTACCTGGGGGAAAAAAATCTTGCCGTAAACCGCGCACGATGGAAGAGAGTTTGGTCGAGATAGTATTGTTACGTTTATTTGCGTGTATAGGGTACGTGAGCTATCAGTCGCGTTTCGATTATCGATTTATGTGAACCGACAATGGAGGAACATTTTTGATCGACAGGATGGATGTCTCGTTTGAATCATTTTTATTGGAATCGGTTTTACTCGAGAAACGAGCTCGTTGAAGTATCGGAGAAAAATTATCGTATAATAAATGTGCTACTTAATTGATGTATATTTGGTTTCTATCGGTTCGAAAGTAAAATGAACAATTGTATTTTAATGCGATATCTCGATTAGTCGTACCGTTGTGCATGGAGGTTTGGGGGAAGTACGGAGAAGTTGAACGAGAGCGGATCGTAAAATTTTGTCCCGATTTCGCGGTTACGCGTTTCATGAAATGAAACTTTTGATTTTTGAGATAATGGTAATATTCTGGTAGGTTTTATGTTCGTAAAAATATCATATTGCGATATTTTATGAAGTATTTTTCGTTGCGTATGAGTCTGATGCACAAGCATGTTATAAAATTTTATTTAAAACTGCAGTTGGTTAAAAAAAAAAGAATTTAGTTATGGCGCGAAATTTTTTAGTAGAATATACCGCGTATGAAAATATATATCTGATTTTGGAAATATAAAAAATTAAACAAAAGAATTGTTATGGTACTATTTAAAAAATGACGCGCCACGCGATCGAATGAACTTAAAAATTTAGTTTTGTAGTACCGTATTTTTTATTGGGTAGACTTTTTTTTTATGACGAATTTGTATACAAAAAAGTCACCGGATGAGAGAGTGTCTCCCCCTAGGTATGAATTAATGGTCAGGTAATTGCTGGCGTGTCATTTCGTTACTCCGTCGATCACTGCTAATTTTGCACCGAAGTTATAATTTTTATAAATATTATTTCAACGTAACATATTGTTTCTTTAATGTAGAATGCTTGAGCAAAACTGAATTCATGTTGAAAATATCTAATTTCTTTATTCGTATTTCGCTTATCATTGAGATTTCAAAAATACCTACTGTAGATTATTAATTTAAAAATTCTTAAATGTTGGTTGTGGACGCATTGGATCTGTACGTATTTCTATATTTGTTATAATAGCACAGTAATATATTGAATAGTTGCTAGTTTTAAAAATAAATAAAAAATAATTCTCTTCATTATCGTGTAACATCAGTCGATAGATTCCCTTGAGAATATCGATTGATAATTGCCAATTACAGTAATGTAGAAAACTTAATGATTAAGTATTAAGTGTTTTTAAATTAAAATAAAATAGATTACAGGAAAAGGGATTGTTAACATATGCCATTGTTGTTAACGAAATCAATTTTATTTTGTGTGAAAATGAGAAAACCATTTTTCTTATGCATTCGCGACAAGTAGACAGGTACTACAGTCGTACAGTTATCATTTTGTAATCATGATACACAATATGTAGTACTAAAAATTACATAAATATACAAGGCACGTGTACCTGTAATTTCTGATTATATCACATCTATGTAATCAGTTTGACTTTTATTGCTCGAGTGGTTGTTGGTCAGAAACTCTGAATCGTATGCGATAATTAGACGAATCGATCATTAACTGCTATTCTATGTACAAAACTAGAGATAATTTTCTTGGTATTAAAACAGTCTGGATTCGGTCACACGGTCGTGAATTCTGTTTGCCGCTGTGAAGGATTGTAATATAAACCAGCTATTGATTCCTGTAAGGCCCTTAAACACGCAACATGTGCCTTGAATCCTCCCGCCTTTTCCGCAGAAGATTCAACGCGTACATGAGAAACGTAACCACGAGCTTGCAACTCTCTCCAACCAGGCGGTGTTGGACCATCGGTTGCTTGTTGAATAGGTGTGTAAGAATACAAAGGCCCTTCTTCGATCTTTGGTATGGGCATATAATTCTGACCACCCTGATTCCCGAATTTAATTCCTGTACTGAACTGAGTGACCTTCGCAGGTGCAGCTTTCGTCTCCTTCTTGGACGCCTGTATAGCAGAGGCGAAAGTTTCCACGATGTTCTTTGCATTCCCTTCCGAGAACGTCAGCTCGTCTATCAATGCCTCTTTCTCTCTGATTTTTTTCCTCTTAGCTTCCATCTCTTCTTTAACCATTTCCATTCTTCTCTCTTCCTCTTTTTGCTTCTCCAACTCGATCATCTCTTCCAATTCGTATTCGCTTCTACCAATCTTAGATTTACTCTTCGTTATTTGATCTTTGTTGTCTTTTTTGTATTGCTCTATTTTTTTATTCATCTCTATCACATCGATGTTATTAGCCAGGTTGTATATTATCGATTCGACTTCTTCCAAGTAATCATTGTACTCTCTTAACGTTGCGAAGTCCTCCTCCTTTTTGTTGAAGTCCCGAAGAATCCTTTTCCTTATGTTCACCTCTTTTTCCACCATAGGATCCTCGAACAACTGTACACGGAAATTTGCCCTTCTCAGAGGAATCTTACATTCGGGACACGATCCAGATCCTTTAAGATTGCACGGTAAGAGTTGAAACGTTAAACATGAGATACCTTTTTAAACATTGTAAAAATACCAACCTTTAAGAAACAACAATTCAACGCAGCTTTCACACAACGTGTGTCCACAAACGTTGACCATCATTTTTAACGATGGATTTCGGTATTTGGTAGTTTTGCATCTCGGACAAGCTTGATCGTCCATTTTTGCGAGGTATTAGAAGCAAGTAGTAAGCTTATAGGAACAACTGTTTTCTCTTACAGACCGATTGATCGGTTGAACGATGGAAAAATTCACATTACGACAAATGACATAATTCTAACATAAATTCAAATTAATCCAATCATTATACACAGTCAAATAACAAAAGTACGATAGCATTCTTACATTTTGACGTTCCGTTTAACGAATCGTAATGTCACCGTTCTGTAACATAACCTAAAATCAAGATATAACGCTATCATCGTACGGCATGAAGTCTGAACCTCGAACGATAATCGATAGCGGAGACTCGAACGTGTAGGGTGGACTATCGAGCTCAATAATATCGAAGATGTTCATAACCACGATATAAACTACTAAACGCTTGTAAAGCATAAACTGTAATATCCCTATAAATTAATGGTCACCCATAACACCCATGGTTGATTAAAACTTAACAGGTTGGGAATTTCGAAACCCACCTACAACGTTCCAAACATAAATCATGACTCTCGTTACGGTTATAAACGATCGTATTTATATTTTTGACAAGAATTTTCAAGTTAAATAATTCTAACCTACGCGAAAGATTTACATCAGCAGTTTCATTTTTACAGCTCGCTCGTTAAGCGTTCAAAGCGTAAATGGATTAAAAGATAAAGTTATCAGAGAAACGTGTCCTGCATATTTTATCATCGAACGAATTCGCGTTCTTCTTTTTTCTTTTTCTTATTTTTTTTTTTCTTTTTTTACAGGTTTCGATCATAGCGCGCCGTTATGCGATTACCACAGCGAAAGGGAAGAAGAAAGGAAAGGAGATCTCTGAGAAAAAACTGAAGTCGAATCCCTTGATACCGAAGCTGTACGTCTTTTGTGCGTTTCACTTCTAACGATTTGGGGCATCGATTTCTCTTTCAATTCTATCGTGTAATTTGTACATTAAAAAGCGACAAGAAAGAGACACGATGCATGTCCATTATACTCGAAAGAACAAAAGGGTTGGTATGCTTTGGTGCCTCGCAAGGCTTTCCCTGCATCTTTTTCCAACAACCGATGCTACGAACACCCATTATTCAACCCCTCTCGTAAGACCGCCTCGACGTTCGGTGAAAAATGTGCAACGACGTTTCTTAAGTAAACGAAGATATTCCAACGCCTGTTCCGCTTGCACGAAATTCTCGAGATTAGCTAAAATCTTGTTTCAGGGAGATTTCGTAAAGTGAGCATCTTATTTCAGTGTTTTCTCGTACCGGGGGAAATTCACGTAAGAATAACGCCTCCTTTGAACGGAAAATTTTACGAAAATTTAAACGCATATCTCGAGCGCATCGCACATTATACGACATTATACGTTGCTTAAACAATCTAAATTCAAATTTACAAGTTTGAATTTAAATTTAAAAATTCAAAAATCCCAGCTTGAAATTTAAACCTTTGGAAACGGTTAATGATTTCGCGGCGTGGCTTTATCTAAATTCAAATTCCAAAGATTGAATTTTAATTTAAAAGTTCAAAACTTAAATTCCAATTAAACAGTTTTTCAAAATCAATTCATCCTTCGCGACGCTACAAATTTACCACTAACAAGTTGCTTTGCTATTCACGCTGTTGCTATCAACTTACCTTTAAAAAAAAAAACAACAAAATTCAAAAATTCGAAAATTCAAACTTAAACGCGACCCATCCGCAACGCCTGGCGATTCCGACGTTACTCGAAACCTATTCTCTAAACACATCCGATTTAGAGAGGCATCGTAATAAAGTGGTGGTAGCAAACACCACGTAAACGGCAAATATTTGAACGTTTTTAAAGCGCGCATTACGCGGGACATTACGCGACATTCGATAGTCCAGTCCGAGCAATCCCAACGGCCAAAAACACTTCAGGAAACAACCTCGTTTTGTTTACTGTCTTTCATACGGGCCGCGATCGACGCGATAAGCTCGATCCAGCCCGTTTATGTGGAAAACGATGCGAAAGAGTGACTCCTATCGCTCTTTCCTTTTCCCGCTTCCTCTTTTCCCCCATCGCTCTATCCCTGCCTCTCTCTCTCTCTCTCTTTTTCTCTGAGCTGCGCTGCATGAAATTTGTTACGGTGCATAAGGTGTGTTAGTGCGTGTGACACGTGTACAACAATGACGAGGACGAGGAGGACGATCGGGCCGGCGTGGAATTCGATTCTTGACTAGGGATGCTGCACGCTCAACCGGCTATCGGTGTGTACGTGCCTGTAACAGAACTAAAGGGATACGCTTGCGCCGGACGATGTCTACCCCATCTTCCCGTTGACTTCGGGTGAGGGAAAGCGGGGCGTGTGCAAGGACAGATGGCAGGGCGTCTCTCCCGGGCCGTGTCGCATGCACTGTCAGTTTCGCTCGGATACTCGTACACGAGTTTTATCGCGCTCTCGTACGATCGTCGCGCTGCCCGAACGTCGCGAGACTCGCGAAAGATCGCGCACACAGGCGCAACACACTCCTCCTTTTTTCCCCGCACACGCGTGTAAAACGCACGTCCATCGAGCGAACCGAAATTAAATCGTCCGTGTTCGCTACACCGTTTTTCCTAACGTTTTCGTTTGGTCGATTAAATAGTTTGGTTCAAACGATACGAATTGTTGGGTCGAATAGTTGGATCGGACCGCGAGAATATTGGCCCCTATCGGCTGTCACCGTCGCTGTGAGATAAAAATAAAATCGTTGAGATAGTTCGATTCGTACAGAGGGATATATTTCGGTAAGGAAACGAGACGGATGTATACATTCGTCGAATGAATATTCCCTCGTCCCTCCCTCTTGGTCGATTTCAAAGAACACGAACGAATAGGGACGACTGAGAGAAGGATAGTCGTCGTTCGCCGTTGTACCACTGGACAATTAAGCAGTTCACGGATAAAGGCATGTTCTAGCGGGAAGACAGAGAGAGAGAGAGAGAAAGAGAGAGGAAGTGGGTGTCACGACGGTGGAAGCGAGACGGACGATTATGGGGAAGAAGTATCGAGGACGATTTCTATGCATGCCAACGCGTAGGTTCCGAATAGGGGAGACATAATGGCGACATCGAGTGAAAAAGCGACGGAAAATCGGATGCTTATCGATTCGTCCGATATTTTCAACGATTTTGATTTCTGCGCGCCTTTGTCGCTGTATAGAACGTTCGTTGTTGAATTATTGCGCCATGCCGGGGCGAGATTAACGAATCGCGGCTGGGATTACTCGGGAATAATTGATAAGTGAAAGTCGTGGAAAGACGATCAAGAAAATACGCGAAGAATCCTTTGTCTCGCGTCTACTTCCCTCTTACACCCTCCCCTCTGTCCCTTTCCTCGTCCACTTTCCTCCTCGTCCCGCCGGTGGAAAGCAGAGGAACGGTGAAAATTTTTTTTTTTTTTTTTTCTCGGAGAACGAGACAGTTTTATCGAAGCGACATCGTGGATCGACTATGAGAGAGAGAAACAAAAAATGAAGGGTTTATTTTTTACCCTGGCTCTATTGTTTTCGGGTAAGTGGAAATTCATCGGTCACGTGTTTAACGGTTTAGAAACGGATTGTTCTTCGAATCGGTCGTATAATCGTCGAGCCCGTGAAACGAGCCCCTCTTAACAGCTTTAATGAAATCTTTTCACGGGGAAAGAAATTGGTGTTTAAGAAAATTAAAAATTGTTCCGCGGGTATACAACGGTAATGAAAAAGTAATGAAAATAAAAAAGAAGAAGGGGGACGGGTGCATTGTTTCCGTCTATTTTGGATCACGGGTGTAAAACTGCGTCGCACAAAGTACGTCGTTTCACGTACGCCGAGCAACGCGATTATGAAATCGCGAGCCAAAAAGGAACGCGATGGAACGATAAAAATGTTGGGAACATTCGTTATAATAACGCGGCATCGTGGCGCGATACATTTTTCCACGGGCGTGCACACGCAAAGAGGTAAAAGTGACAGAACGGGTACCCTGCGATACCTCACTGCCACGTATTACGAGATAAAGTAGTTTTTGAAACTGCAACGTTGAAACTTCACCATCTACTTTAATACTTTACGACGAACCGTGGCAAGGTCTATGTCCGAACGTAAGAGTGAGATACAGATGCTGCTATTATATATATATATCGTTGGCCTTTCACCGCGGTACCACTTCGGTACACGTTAAAATGATTTCTTACCACTTCCGATCGTACATCGTGCACGCCCCCCCACCTCTCCGTCGTGCACGAGAGACTCGCGGTAAACACGAGGAGTTAACGAAATTCCGATAACGAACTACGAATCGTGGCGAGCATTTTCTCTTTTCTTCCGTTCGCCTCGCTGTTTCCGACGTTAAAGCGGCCCGCGGTGCGGCGGGGCACGGGAAATGTAGTCTTTCGGGTCAAAGAAGAATCCGGCGCAATCCGAAGATTGAAAACGGGTCCAACGAAACTTCTTCCGTCTGTTCATTCTTGGATGTGTATGCGAGTGAGTTTTGTTTTTATTTTTTTTATTTTTCTTAAAGTGCAAGGACTCGCCTGGAGCACGTCTGATCACGAGATGCACGAGAATCGGGTGCTGGAACCACTCGACAGGGGACCCTACTTCGACGTTTCAGCGTCGAGAAACGTGACCGCCCTGGTTGGCAAATCGGCCACGCTCAACTGTCGAGTACGAAATCTGGGCGATCGTACGGTAGGTAACGATATCTTATTGTTAAAAAAGCGAATCACGCGAACCCCGATGGGGAACGGGATTATCGGCCGTCAATAGCGATGAGAATTCAATAACTCGAGGTTTATTCTTCTCGTAATTACTTCGGCCGGAAACATCGATAAGGCTGCAACAACAACCACCGATATCGTGCGCGTGTTCGATGCAGAGAAATTTGCTTAGAAAACCGAGCCGAGATTAAATGCGGCGGAAAAAGAGCGAACAAATTCGGACAGCCGTGCATAATGCAACCGGAGGTTACAATTTAGGTTTTGGCCCATCAAGAGGTAACCGTGTAACGAGTCAAAGTTAGCCATAGCGGTACCGATGGGCGCAAGAGCGAAGCTTCTCGTTTCTATCCTGTCGTTCGTTTTTCTCCTACCCACCGTTTCCCTATTTACCGGGAGGAATTTAAGTAAAACAGAAGGCTTTGCTTTTTTACAATGCGCACGGCCGAGCAGTTTTTATTTCGCGCGCGCCCTCCCCTGGCCCCTTTAACCTCGTATCGTGCCCCTTGTTCCCTCTTGAGCTTTTTTTTCTTCTCTTTTTTTTTTTCTTTTTTTTTTCTCTACGTTCCTTTTCTCGTACCGCGTCAGAAGTTTCTCGTTGAAAAGAAGAATTACATTATCCTGAAAAGCGACGTCGCCGTAACAGACGCACGGACAGGCGGAAAGATCACGTGGCTCGGTAAATGCGCGCATCGTGGGTACCATCAAGCTACTTATGGGATCCGGTGCATAATTTATCGAGCCACGCGCGAGCGTGCCCTTTTTAAAAGCCACCGCTGAGTGTCTCTACTTACAGTTTCAAGCGAACGCTATAATTCGTATTCAAGCTGGCGAGAGACCATCTTGATTCAGTTTTAATTGCAAGCAACACTTTAAGCTCTACTTGAATTTTAAATGGCCTCCCCTTGGTCGGTCGGATGGTCAGGGTGGTAGCCTCAAGTAAGTGCGATTTATAAAAGCCGACGGTGGCTTTTCATCCGTGTATGTACGCCAGGTTATCCGTCGCGTCTGTCTCATTAATATTCCTTTGTGCAACGACGATACTGATTATCGGCGCGTCCTAAATACTAATTTATAGTCTATTTAGAAGTAAGCTCGCTCGCTCGCGCGCCCGCGCGCCCTATCACATACGAGGGAACGCGATTTAACGAGGCGGAACAACAAATGGCATTAAACCATCAGCGTGCAATCAATGACGGTCGCTGAAGGCGTGAAGTACGACCGTTTTACTAGACTCTATGACTACAGAGTGTACATGGAATGATGCATATTCAACGGTTCCTATACTTACACACACACACACACACACAGAGTGTGTAACACATGTGCCATTCACGCGCGCTCGTCACGTGTATGTGTACGTGTGCCGCACACAAACAAAAAGATTGTTATCCCACGGATAACGTTAATAATTATTTAGTCGACAACAATCGGTGTCCGACTGACGCAAATTGATGTTTGCGAACATATCAGGACGCGTTACAGAAACATTAATTACAGTTATCTACACTATCGTTGTTGTCCTGGTAACAGCACATTTCTTGCGGCGTGCCGTGTACACGCCGTAAATACGTGTCATCGACGCTGAATCTGCAACGAGCGGTTTTTTACGCGTCGGATAATACGAGTTGCAGGAGGACACGTTATACAGGTTTTTTTTTTTTTTACAAAAAATCGGTTGTAGCGAAACTGGCACGGTACGTTGGGTTCCGATTGTTACGTTTTTTTTCCGCCAGAGGAACGCTGTTCGAATTAACGCGGGAAGACACGTTAAGTGGTATTTAGAAAGAAGAAAAAAAAAAAAANTACTCTGTGTTTCATGTTTCCTAAAAAATGAAAAACAAAGCACAGTATGTGAAGAAATTACAGAGAAGTTTTATAGGTTTCATAAAATTTGAAACTTGTACGGAAATTTCATTTTTCTTACGTACAAAAGAATTGTAAGTTTAATTGTTCATCTTCTATATTTTTTTTTTTTTTTTTTNCGCTCGCCCGCGCGCCCTATCACATACGAGGGAACGCGATTTAACGAGGCGGAACAACAAATGGCATTAAACCATCAGCGTGCAATCAATGACGGTCGCTGAAGGCGTGAAGTACGACCGTTTTACTAGACTCTATGACTACAGAGTGTACATGGAATGATGCATATTCAACGGTTCCTATACTCATATACACACACACACACACACACAGAGTGTGTAACACATGTGCCATTCACGCGCGCTCGTCACGTGTATGTGTACGTGTGCCGCACACAAACAAAAAGATTGTTATCCCACGGATAACGTTAATAATTATTTAGTCGACAACAATCGGTGTCCGACTGACGCAAATTGATGTTTGCGAACATATCAGGACGCGTTACAGAAACATTAATTACAGTTATCTACACTATCGTTGTTGTCCTGGTAACAGCACATTTCTTGCGGCGTGCCGTGTACACGCCGTAAATACGTGTCATCGACGCTGAATCTGCAACGAGCGGTTTTTTACGCGTCGGATAATACGAGTTGCAGGAGGACACGTTATACAGGTTTTTTTTTTTTTTACAAAAAATCGGTTGTAGCGAAACTGGCACGGTACGTTGGGTTCCGATTGTTACGTTTTTTTTCCGCCAGAGGAACGCTGTTCGAATTAACGCGGGAAGACACGTTAAGTGGTATTTAGAAAGAAGAAAAAAAAAAAAAGGAAACAAAAAATTATACGCGGCGGTTATTCGATGTACGAAGGAATAAACAAATATTCGGTACGACTATTCGTTGGCCGATAGAGGATATTATTTAAACACAGTCCTGTTTATCGGATATCAGAGATGAAATCAATTTTCAGCCGTTATTCATACCAGCCGGAAATTCACGTGCGAAGTTTGATTTCGAGTTTAAATGGTTTCACACGCAAAATTACGCGCCGATGGTCGTTTTATTATTTAGCGTGTACGCGATAACCCATAGCGATAGTCACATTGATCCGCTTTCGAACAAGCTTTACGTTACATCTTAAGAGATTTGTGCTTACTATGTGTTTCTGATCCCTTCCGTATATGTATGTATGTGTGTACGTAGGTTTCCTGGGTGAGGCACAGGGATATCCATCTTTTGACCGTTGGCGTTGAAACTTACACGTCCGACCAAAGATTTGTGACATTGCACTTCCCCAGAACCGAAGACTGGACGCTTCAAGTGAAATACACGCAGCGCCGTGACTCCGGGACCTACGAGTGTCAAGTGTCAACGACACCGCCGATCGGTCATTCGATGCATCTCTCGGTTGTCGGTTAGTTCGGAATCTTTCTTCCTTCTCTTTTTTTTTTCCCCACTCTTTAATTTCCTTTTTACACTCTTTTTTGCGTGTTTGTGTTTCGCAATCTTCCCGTCGAGTCGGCTGACGCCCCTATTCGTTGCCCCGATATCCGTTAATTTTATTTCCGCCGGACGTCCGTCAGGATTCTCTCCAACCTGAACGTAAGCACTCAACGTGTTCTCTACGGATAATGTACAGAACGGTTTTCCAATTTCGACTTTACTTTGAATTTCAATTAAATGGTTTTCTTTTTTTGTTTTTTTTTTTTTTGTTTTTTTTTCTTTTCTTTCCGTCTGTTGCTTCCAGCCAATTTGTGTTCGCCCCTCCCCGCCACGCGAATCTGAACCTGACGAAGAACACCATCGTGTACGTTCGTTTCAATGTTTGTTTCCATGTTTCATTCTTTACTGCACGTCTAGTATTTTGCGTCGCTTTGTTTACCTTTTTGTTTATGTTATTTTTTTATTTCTTATCGATCCAAGGCGAAGTTATTACGTCCCGCAACTCACCGGAATATTTTTCTTTTATCATTCATTGTACAGAGCCCGTCACGACGATCATCGGAGAGCCAGAAATGTTCATAAACAAGGGCAGCACCATGAATCTCACTTGCGTGGTACGTCACAGCCCCGAACCACCGACCTCCATTTCTTGGACCCACGATCTCAAGGTATTTCACTTCTGATATATTATCGTGTACAGTTGCGAACGTGTGTGTATGAATGAGTACGCGCAAATTATTTTATGCTCTTTCCTATAAATTATCGCCAGAAAAGAAAAAGCTGAAAGTAGGGCGGCCAGAACGTTATTGATCACCATTAGCGTGGGACACGGATGAACGTAACTTTAATCCCGAACCGAGAACGGAACACTGTCTTTCTTTCTTTCGTTTTTTTGTTTTTTTTTTTGTTTTTCCATGTTTTTTTCCCGCGCTATACGTGTCCGGTGATATCAGATGACAACAACAACAGAAGAATGCCGTTAAAATCAGACCGACTAATGATAACTACGTTTAACGGGTAATTTTAACAAATTCAATTTGATGCTGGAAAAGTTTCGAAGTCGCGTCAGAACGACGAAGCGATAACGAGGTAACCGGCAGACGGGAGGGAGAGGGAAGCAGAATTTTCCACGTAGGTATGTACGTGAGTTACTAACATTGTTCGAGCGATGCAGGGACGTAGTCACGAGTGGTCGTATCGAATACTCGATTATACAATTTACTCTAACTGGGTTAAAGGAATATTTGGGGAAACTCTGTGCAAGGTTAATTTTCCACTTCTTTTTTCTTCACTCCCTTTTTTTCTCTCGCTCTCATTGTGTCGTTTCCTCCTGAAATTTCGATTCTTAATTTGCTTGCCGCTAACGAGTATCCTTTATACAAGTATTACCCGCCGAGACAAGCGAATTCCGCGAATAGATTCGAAATTATTCAAATTGTAGTTTATGAAATGAATTATTCAATTATTTCCCGAAGAAGCGGTTGCCATGCTACCAGCATACGGAACGAACCGCGTCCCCCGTCTGTGTCTTTACAAATTTACGCTCTTGCTGAATTTTGATTGCGTTCGAATACCCGAAAAGTCCTTTTCCATCCCTGTCCTCTTCCACGTTGTATTAAAATTTTCACCATGTTTCAGGTGTATCCCGAATCAGATAGTATTCAATTACGGAACGATTCTTTCTCCTCCCCGGCTGGGTATTTTGTATCATTGATATTCACTTAGCGGTAGCCCGTTTTATTATTCATTTCATTACCAAATCTTCCCTCTTAACCAACTTCCATACCCGTATCTATAACAACTCCCTATCTTGGGGTGGATTCTCTGCCCAAGGCAATGAATAAAACCATCCACCTATTCGCCTACCTAATACCTGTACCATCCTCCATCCAAGTCTTCATCCTCCAGTTACAGTTTCCTTTTTTATTCTACTTTTTCCTTTTTTTTTCTTTCTTCCGTTTCTTTTCTTTTCTTTTTTTTTTCCTTGAATCCTTTGCACACGCCCCCTTTGTCCAACCTTCTCTACATTCTTTTCTACAATTCCACCTGACTCTTTTTTTCTCCCCTCCCCTTTCATTCTTTCTTTTTTTTCTCCTCCACTCTTCCTCTATCTCTTCAACTTCCTCCAGCGTGTACCTCTCTTTTTCTCTTTTCTCTTCATCTCTTTCCCCCTCCTTTACACTTTCTCTCTATCTCATCCATCTCACTCCCACCCAACTCGCATTGTCTTTCCCGTCTATCCTTCTTAAGAGTGTCAGTTCTCTCTGGCAGCTGGCTCTTTGTGTACCACCGCGTCTGTCTTTACAATTCGCAGCCTTCCACTGTCTTTCACTCATTTTTACTCTCGTTCTCCCTCGCGCCCATTATCTCTGTCACCTTCCCTGCAACACAGCACGCCCACTTTCGCGTTCTATCCTTCAGCCTGGCACACACAATTTTCCACCGTCTCATCCTACTCTACTCCACTGTCCTCTCGTTTTCATCTTTTCTGTCCCACCGATCCCACCACCCCTTCCTCCTACGATCCCCTCTTCCCACCATCCCCTGTTTTCTACTCTATCGACTTCATAGTCTCTCTGTCCCTTCTTTGTCGCTCTATCAGCTCGTTCCTCTTCCATACCACCCCCTCCGTTATTTATCTCGCCTGTTCCCCCTTCAAACAGGCTGCTTCTGGTGTATCAGCTCGTCTCTCTTCCACGTATCCCTCGCTCAACGGCAGACAGTGTGTCAACACCTGCACTGCACACCCTCTCTGGTCTTGCTGCTACCTTTCTTCCTTTTTTTTTTTTTTTTTTTTTTTTTTCTGTTCCTCTCTCCATTGCTTCTTTTTTTCTTCCTCTTTTTTTCTTCCTCCTTTTTTCAACCCTTCCTTCAACGCTGTACCTGTACCCTTATTCCTCCCTTTTCTCTGCCACGTACTCTCACCCCCCACAACCCTCCCCAACCTGTATCTATGTCTATTTTTTCACCCATTTTCCGCTTCTTTCAGTCGTTCCCTTCTTTATGCCTCTCTCCATCGTTCCTTTTATCCAGGAATCGTTGCATGGACTTCTCTGTTGAAAGTTTGCTATCGCTAGAGGTGTTTCAGGGGTGGTCTAAGATTTTGTTAAGGTGGAAGGGATTGGGGAATTTTAAGTTCGGTTCGGTGAAGTTTTCAGCAGGATAATCTGGGAAAATTAAGTAAACTTCTGGAGTAATTAATTTCTGATCGATAAGAAAATTAGAAGGGATTTAACATCCCTGGAATCAGGGTAATTGTTGAGCAGTTTTAACCCGAAAATGTGGCTTCGATGCCTGTTACAGCGTTTCGCGCTTAAAATGTGTGAATTAATTGGAACTTAATAAGTGGAAGTTGCATTTCTTAGTTTCTTGTGAAATCGATTTTAAATTAGGATAAATAAATTATTTTAGAAATCAAATGAATTGTTACCGAATATTAATTGAACGATTCTTATTTTTCTCTATGTATCTGTTAAAAGGAAACGGATAACAAAATCAAATTGTTTCAGCTACGATTCAAAATATATGTTGCATAAAAAATAACTAGATACAGTTAATTTTTAAAAGAATAACGAACACTCGCAAGAGAAGCACTTTAAAAATTATTTCTCCTCTAATTGTACACCATTAAAGGATACAAAAGTATTTCTCGTGTTTCGCAACCCTTTTACATCCACCCGTCGAGCTTACTTCCGGTTCTCTCCCGGGGCGACAGAACCGGTTCCCTTTTTGTTATTTTTCTCCGCTGGATATCGTTTCTACTCCATTCGATAAGGCAATGAATCAATTAGTCAATAAAAAACTTTTCCACCCCCCCCCCGCCGCTCTTCCACCCCTCTTTTTTTCTGTCGGTTCTATTCGAGTTTCTCCCGCATTTTTTCCTTTTTTTTCTTTTTTTTTTTTTTTCGCTCGTCTCAACTTCGCCTTCGTTCATTTTTACTTCTTGTCAGAACTCGTCCTTTTGTTATTTCTCTTTCGATTACCCTTAAGGCGAGTTTCCACCGGGAGTTTCTTTTTCACGATTCACCAGGCGAACACCGTAGAATGGGTGATTGTGCATAACGATCGAATCGAATTTCTTGCCTTTTTTTTTTTTTTTCTATTTCATATACATGCACATGTATACGCAGTGCTGGAAATAATTGTCAGCTCATTACGTATTCATAATTATTTTAATCGATACATTATTTCCCAATATAAAATTTTGAAATATAAATTATGTAATATATATCTCTGTTTTTCATAGTATTAAATTATAAATAATTTCTCAATATAAAATTTTCAAATATAAATTATGTAATATATATCTGTTTTTCATAGTATTAAATTACAAATAATTTCTCAATATTAAATTTACAAATATAAATTATGTAATTTATATCTGTGTTTTTCATAGTATTAAATTATAAATAATTTCTCAATATTAAATTTTCAAATATAAATTATGTAATATATATCTCTGTGATCATAGTATTAAATTACAAATAATTTCTCAATATTAAACTTTCTAATATTTATTATGTAATATATATCTCTGTGATCATAGTAATAAATTATAAATAATTTCTTAATATAAAAATTTCAAATATAAATTATGCAATACATATCTCTGTTTTTCATAGTATTAGATTATCATCTGAGATTGTACAAGATACGTAAACCTGCTGAGAATTTAATTTCTTTAAATTTGAATTATTATCATTCAGAATTATTTTTGAACATTTAGCATCTATCTGTTTTTTTATTTTTTTTCTATTTTTTTTTTATTATAAAAGTAATTCTATTACAATTTAAAACTGCAAAACAACAAGGATACGTTGCACAATAAATATTTGCAAATTTTCATTTTCATTATCTATTGATGAAAATAATCTTATATAAGTAACGAGCTCACAATTTCGTTCACGGATTTGCGAATCAATTTTTTAATCACTCGGTCACACCAATGGTGTCTGGTCAGCTTCCGCTACAGACTCCTTTCTTCTACAGCCTATTACGTCATCCCGTTGGACACTTCGTTAAACTTCCACGAGACTTATTCCGTCTGTTACGATCTTTCTCTTATTTCCACTTACAGTTTCGTTACTTTTACCCCTGCAATACTCCTCTGTTAGTTAAACATAACTTTTCGCCCACCCCCTTCGCACGGTTGCCCCTTCTTTCTTTGTTGGAATCTCTTTTTGTTCAGTTTTTCTTTTTTTTTTTTTTCTTTTTTTTTTCTTGTGTTCCCCAGTGTACGGTACTGATGGAAAGTTCGGAAGTAGTATTACTGTTAAAAGATAGGATCTGTGGAGATGAGAGAGGTGGTTGTTCATGGTTAGGTGTGCATTAATTAAGTGAACAAAGAGGATGGAATATTGTATAAATCCTTTTTTTCCTTTATGTTTCGCAAGACTTGAAATTTGTTTGCAATTTATGTACCAACGTAAATAATCGTGTTCACATTATTTATGGAATATAAAAAGCAAGGTAATTACAGTGTAATTCCTTAATCAGAAACTTCTTCTTAGACAGAAATAAAAAATCAGTAAAACAGTACTAGTTTGAGTCCATTTTTATTCTTACAAATACAGACATGATTTTAACGCGTTTCTAATAGAAGTTTAACGATACATTATAATACAAAGGATTCCTAAGAAAATTATTCATTATGTCCAGAATGTCGGTAATTCGCCTGGCGAGTTAACTTGTTTTTCTCTGTTGGAAAGTTGAGTAATTTGTTTCATTAAAAACAGTGTTAAACTGGGACAGTTTTATGTTTGTACCGGATTGAACATTGAGTTGATTATAAAACGGGTGCAGGTACGATATTATTAATGTAAACTAGTTTTTTGTAAGGATGATATAAAATACATTTAATGAACCAATAATAGCGGCGATAAATAACGGTATACCGTGGTATGTTTGTAAACCAATATTATGACCCACCGATATTTTTACAACTTTATATCTGCAAGATATATTCACGGCTGGTTCAAATTTGTCGATAATGGGAATGTTTTAATTATTGGTGATACGAAGAAAAGTTGGTCCAGTATTTTAAACGCGCTTTTAATGAACCAAATAGAGAGCACTACTGATCAGTTATTTATAGGATACTGTTGCAACGGCGAGTATCAAGTTCTGCCTGTATAACTAGACAGATCAGATTTCTATAATTAACAATCTCACAAGAGATACGAAACTAATATATACTATCTTCTAATTGAAACAGCTTTTACACAAATATTTCATAAAAGTATGTAATCGTATCTGTTAGCTATTTCATTTCTCATCTTTACAGCAATGTTATTTTATCTCCAAGCAATGCTTTTATTAATAATTAATCATTTCTTGTAGTCAAACACAGTGCTATGAATAATTACTTGCAGTTCACTATATCTCTGAACAATGGAAAATTCTAAATTATAAATATGGTAATTAGTCTGTATTAATACCTTAACACTAGAACTACCGACAATTTGAGCATACCTGTTTCTATCAGAGAACTTGAAATAATCATTTGAGAAGAATATAAAATGCATGAGAAGTAAATCTTTACTCATATGCATAACAGAGGAGCACACAAAATTCTTGAACCTGCACCATTGTGAATTCATGGAATTTATACAAGAAATTTCATGTCAAACATTTTGACCACCTTGGTAATTCTAGTGTTAAAGCCTAGTGGTACATTTCACTAGCAGTATTATCGTTGGATCGTAGATTTTTGTGCATCTGTAGGAAACTTGAAGATGCAAAATTGCACACAACGCATTTGATATAAAGAAACATAGAAAAAATCCAAATTATAGTGCTTTTTATACATAGAAATAATTTTCTACTGCATTCCTACTTT
>SMSQ01025875.1:71409-91234 GCA_019453375.1 Ctenoplectra terminalis | reverse complement strand
GGTAGTTCCAGTATCAAACCTCAAAAGCTATTTTTATAAAGAAAACTAAAAAATTGTATATTGTAGACCATGAACTGTTCCATTTTTTAAACCGTTTCTCATAGTCCACTGAACATTACAAATATCAATAATAATATCATAAATCCACCTGTATTTACTTTAACACATATATTACTTTACTCTGAACGTTAATTAAACTTACGGTGTACTGATTTTTTTTTCTTTTTTTAAGGAAAATGGGCCATCACTCTTCAGTTTACTCATAAAAACGATCTTATCAAGATAATCAATTAAGACATAGCTGAGATCATTATTATAAAACAAGGTAGACGAATTGGATCAAAGTAAGAATTCAGTCAAAGGAAAAATTTTCAAGTTATAAAGGAACTGTTTATTAATAATGTTCAAGCTAAGTGGCTATTAATTGCGAATTTATAATTGAAAGTTAGCTTTCTACGTTTTTATTATAATTCGTTCGCTATCAGGCAAACTGATCCTATTCGCCACGGTCTGCTGCTGATATTAGAAAATCTCCAAAAGAATCAAAACGATTCGATCTTTGTCGAGCCACTGTTTTTTTTTTTTTTCTCTAAACCCTCTCCAAACTGACCCCTTATCGAAACCCCAAACTCTTTGCTCGCGCAATGCACCCCACACTCCTCTGACCCTTGTCTGAAAATAAGTATTCCACAAATTCGTGCACATCGTGACCAGAAATTCTCTCTGAAAAACCACCATGAAAGCATTAGCCAGGGAATCCTGTTTCGTACTCGAACCACGACCTTACCAACCGTCCAACCCTTTAAGTTTGGTACAAATTTCCAAAAATAACGCAACCGTGCTTCCGTATCGTCCGAATTTGCCGGTGGCACCTGAAACGATCGAAATTGTGATATAAGCGGGATAGAACACCGTAGAAAGCTCGGGAAAATGAAACTTTTATCCGCTTTTACTCGGCTGTGTCTCTTCCCCCCTGCACATCCTCTTTCACGCTTTGTTTCCCATGTTCTGTTTCTTTTAACGCTCTCTTTTTCGAATTTTCTGTCTCTCTGTGCATTCTCATTCTCATGTTCTTTTACTCCCACATTCTGTGCTATATTTTTTCTTCCACAGACGTGTACACACTCTCTCTTTCTCTCTTTTGTGTTCCTTTTTTTCTTCTCGCATTGTCTTTCACATTTTGTCTTCCTTTCTTGGTTGGGACACACACGCAGAATCTGTCTCCCTGTTTTTTTTTCATTTCTCTTGCACTTTCTTTTTCGTATTCTCTTTTTTTGTTGCTTTCTATCTTTCATAGTCTCTCTGTCTTATATTCTCTCCGTTTTTCCTGTTCTCATATATGCAGATTCTGTTTTTCTCCCATATTCTCTTTTTTTCTTATATTCCCTCTTCAATATTCCCTGTTATTTTCATACTCCCTCTTCCATATTCTTCCTTTTTTTCACACTATCTTTTCCGTATACTCTTTTTCTCATATTCTCTCGCGTATTCTCTTTTTCTCACACATTCCATCTCCAATATTCTCTCTAACTTTCATACTTCCTCTACCATATTCCACCTTTCTTTCACACTCTCTAATATTCTCTTTTTTCTCACTCTCTCTTTCCCATAAACTCTTCTTTTCTCCTATTCTCTCCCATATTCACTTTTTCTCTCACATTCCCTCTCCAATATTCTCTCTACAATATTCTCCCTTTCTGTCATACTCTCTCATATTCTCTTTTTTTCTCACTCTCTCTTTTCCATATTCTCTTTTTCTCTCACATTCCCTCTCCAATATTCTCTCTTTCTTTCACACTCTCTCATATTCTCTTTTTTTCTCACACTCTCTTTCCCATATTCTCTTTTTCTCTCTCTATACCGCTCCCATATTATCTTTTTCTCTCGCAATCTCTCTCCGCTATTTCCTCTTTCTCTCGCACTCCATTTTCCATATTCTCTTCCTCTCGCAATCCCTCCTATATTTTCTCTTTCTCACAATCGCTCTCCCATATTCTCTTCTTGTCTCAATCCCTCTCCCATATTCTTTCTTTCTCTCGCAATCCATTTCCCACATTCCCCTTTCCTCTCACAATCCCTTTCCTATATTCTCCTTTCCTCCAACATTCTCCCTCCTATGCTTTCTCTTTCTCTCGAAATCCATCTCCCACATTCCTCTTTCCTCTCGCAATCCCTTTCCTATATTCACATTCTCTCCAACAGTCTCCTATATTTCCTCCTTCTCTCACAATCTCTCATATTTTCTTACAAACATTTCTCTCTCTCTGTCACTCTCTCTCTCTCTCTCTCACTCTCTCTCTCCCTCCTTATGCAGCTTTATGCATTTCTGTTCTTTGTGCCGTCCTCCATCCGTCCCACCATTTTCTAATTACTCCGGTTTATCGTATAGAAAATGACGACGAGCAACCGACGGTCAATTAACTTACAAACGGGAACAGAAGAGTGGAACTCGAGAGAACGTGCACAATGCTCGCGGAAATCTGAATAGTCATGAACGACGTTCGCCGCGTGCCACGGTCGCGGCCGGAAGCGGGGCTGCCGGATAGGAAAGGCTTTGTCGAGGCTCGTTTCGCCGAGGCACGCGCCTTTTCGCGCTCTCGACGACACCCTCTGCGATCCGTATCGATGAGTCTATCAAGATTGATGCCGGCGAAGGTTATATAGCCGGAGGTAGGTCGTGAAATCGATCACCTATCAAAGTTTACATCTTTGAGTGCTTCGATGAGTCAATTCAGACAAACCTAACCCGAACCTTACCCAGAATTTTAGGATTTGCGATGTGTATCGTAACTCTGGCGCCTAGAGAGTTTCATTTAACTCGGAATCTTGTTAGCAATCATTTTGAAAGTATATATATTTATATATATTTTTTTTTATTTCGTAGGTGTTTGACGCGCACGATATTTAAACGAAAATATAAAAAGTCACAGAAGCTCTAAATTCACACTCTACTTCTCCTCGACTTGCCTCCTCAGAGTTTTCTTTAAACGCTCTCTCAGAGAATTCTCGCGGAGACCAAGCTTAATGGGGGCAGAAATGCGCGAAATACATAAAAAAAAAAAGAGGTGCAGTAAAAATCAAATCGACCCAAGGAAGGTTTAATAAGAGTCGGATCGTATAAATATGTGAGAAAATGTGCGGGAAAAGTAGAATCGACCCGAGAAGAAGGCCTTAACGACAGCCAAAATATAGAAATACGCAGGAAAAGTGAAAGAAGAATGAAATTGACCCGAGGAAGACTTAACGAGACCCAGAATATAGAAATACGTGAAAAAAGTTCAGATGAAGTAAAATGAACTTAGATAAGGCGCGGTGTGAATACGCCTTAACAAGAGCCAGAAGGCAAAAATGTATAAGAAAAAATAGAGGAAAAATAAAATCAAGCTGAACAAAGTTTGGCGAGAGCCAGAACACAGCAATGCATAAAAAAAGTACAAGAAATATAAAATCAGCTCGGGTAAGGCGCAGTGTGAACCCGCCTTAATAAGAATCAAGACAAAATTGCGTAAGGAAAATACAGAAAAAGTAAAATTAAGTTGAACAAGGTTTAGCGAGAGCCAAAACACAGCAATAGATAAGAAAAGTACAAGAAATATAAAATCAGCTTAGGTAAGGCGCGGTGTGAACCCGCCTTAACAAGAGTCAGAAGGCAAAAATGCATTTGAAAAGATACAGAAAAAATAAAGCAAAATAATAAAGAAAAAAATAAAGAAAAAATAAAATCAAGTTAAACAAGATTTATCGAAAGCCAAAACGCAGATATACGTAAAAAAAAGTAGAAGAAATATAAAATCAGTAGAAACGATATTTATTATCGATAAAAACCTATCTCAAGCTTTCACAAGTCCTGATCGCAAAATATGAAATGCAGCACGCGACCCTCAGTTTGTCTATCAATCGCTGCCACCGCTTAATGCTTTAATTTACGATCTCCCTATATTTCCTCCATCGACGATACTGTCACCTCTTGTGTACAGAGTTGTGGGATTATGGTTGATTTTTTGATTGATTAGGTTGAGTAGGTTGATTAGCTTGATTTTATGATTGATTAGGTTGATTCAGGAAAACAGAAAGAAGGATGTTATGTACGTATTATTCATATTCGTCACGAAGAAAGTTGGTTAAAGTTAAACTTTTAGCGATTTCTTATTGGGTATTTTTTCTATTTTTCCTTTATATTTTATTTGTCAATCATGTTTTACTTGGTTAAATGAGAATTTGGAAAGGATATTTTTTTTATTACGAAATTTTTGTTTTTTTTTTTATTTTAAAAGCTTGAAATTGAAGTTATTTGGAAATTAGTGAGGTCAAATTTTTTAAACGCTCGCGTGGGTATTTTTTGGTTTGGAAAAAAAACCAGAAAAATTAAAAACCTTGTTTCGAGGATTTGATTGGAATATTTTCAATTGGAAGTTTCCGAAGCTTTATATAAATAGTTTATTTAACAAACGAATGGAAAAAAATATATTTTTTTAACTGTAAATTGTTAGAATTTTTATGTTTTTTCTGGTGACTATTTTGTATCGAAAATTTTTCAACTCGTTGCTAATAATTTGATTTGACAACTATTTGAAATAGAATTATTAAACGTTCTTTCGAATAGTTTTTATTCTACGTATTTTTCAGTCACAACAATTTTCACTGTTATGAACTTCTTCAGCTTATAAATTTTTATATTAAGAGAAAAGCAATTTAAATTTTAATTAAGTACGATTCTTTTTATTTTCTATATAAAAAAAAAAAATTTTTTTTTTCAAGCTTCCACGCGTTCCTTATTTCGTTTGATTCTTCGCGAAACGAAGATTTAAACCTTTTGTTCATTGTTTACTCGTAGCAGGCTGTTGATGGCAAGTCGGATAGTTGAGAAAAGCGTATCTAAAAGTTGGACAGCTTGTTATTTATATCGCTATAGTACACAGCCTTCCTAGTTCGTCTTTTATGGAACTTTCAATAAAGATTGCAGGAGATGCGAGTTCTCTGGTGTGAAAAGCCGGTTCCACTGGGCTCGAGTATTCACCGGAATGTATAACAAGATGGAACCGACTCAGTTGATACTTCCTCTGCCAAGTATTTGTCTGTCTTACTTTCTTTTTCTTTTTCCCTTTTTTAATTGCTCACGCTTCGCGTGAACTTCGTCATGAATTAAATTGCACATAAAAATATGATCATTTAATTATTAATTAATATTTTTACAGGCCCTTTTTTTTACCTTTATAAAATTGGAAAAATAATTCAAATTTAGCATTTTCCATTTATATTTTCTCCTGGAAATTATTATAGTCTGTTAATAAAAATATATGTATCTTGGGGGATAATTTTGATAACAATTGTGGAAGAATTAGAACTAATTTCTTTTGGCTCTTAATCATTGTTTCCATTTTTGTGTGGTGGATATAAGCTTACTTTTTTAAAAACCGTTTTCTGTGTTCAATTCACTGGCATTTACTCCTGGGAATTACTATGGTTCACCAATCCACATGCGAACCTTCCACGCAGAAATTTACTGGAGCTGGAAAGATCGTGTCCTCGTTAATGTAAAAAGCCTTTTTCATTAGGAGGAACCGTTTTGTGTTGAACGTATAACAAAGTGAAGCCAACTAGGTTGATACTTCCTTTACCATCAATTCAATTCCCTTATACCACCGAACACACACGGGAGATCCCTCTTTCATCTTACTTAACAAACTGATATAACCAGATTAAAAAGAAATTTAGGAACAGGAAAGCTGAAAGTTCCGGATTAAAAATTTCAAATCGAATTTTCATTGCATAGTTATCTAAAGTTATCCGAAACTTAATACAGACACCATTTATATTTGCATTCAAGATCGGTGCACGAAAACAAGGTAAAAAGGAAACCAATAAAAAGACAAAAGTGGTAATAACTATTTAAACAGAAAAAAAGAAAAAGAGAAAAGAAAAAATTTCTAATCCTAAACATAACAGACAAATAATAATCATGATACAAGCGCTAAAAAATTTATTAGACACCGTTTATATTTCTGTTTCCATTCACGATGAAAGCACAAAAACAAAGAAGGCAAAAAATAAAGTAATAAAATAGGAACGACAGAAACAAAACATATTTTTCATGTCTGAACGCAACAGACAAATAACAATCATGATCCAATTGATCTAAGACCATACTGAGATACTATTTCCTCAACATCCAATCTGCCATCAACATCTTCCATCCAAGATGGACGCACAAAGGGGACTTAAATGCTGATTCCAGCGAACGTCGATAAGGAAAAGGAAGAAACAATTGTTATATACGATAGAACACGTTAAAGGAACGGCCTCGAGGAAATGTAACTGTCAATACACGGAACTCTCAGCCACTCGCGAAATCTGAGAGCTCTCGACATGCTCGAACGCTGGTCCTTTCAAAGATCAGAGATCCTGTCGCTCGACTGTAACTATACATCGATTCCTTGGAAACTTCTTGCTGTTTTTTTTTCTTCTTTTCTCTCTTCCTCGTCTTCTTTTTTTTTTAGCCTCTCCAGTACAGACGTCTTATTTGACACCTCTGAAAGCTCCATCTTTAGTTATTTTTGTTCTCCTTTTTTTTTTCCACGATTCTTCCACCACTTCTTCGTCCTTCAATTTGTGTGACGCTTCGATGGTCGTGTCAGTAAATAAGAGAAACTTTCAGATACCACTTCGCGTTCCCCAAGTTTCCTTGAAGTACGTACTCTTTGTGCCTCCTCTTCAAATGTACATTAACGGACTGTTCGTGATTTGGAAAGATTTATTAGTTCAACGGGGTTCTCAACCTGTAGATCTCGATTCACCGAAGAACAATTTTGGTCATTTTTAGAAGAAGCTGGCTTGGCGTTCAATTCTACAAGACTTAAACAAAAATAGTACAAAAACGTGTTTACAAGTACAGCTGTAGCATCGAATTGGAACGAGTAATCAATAGTCTAGAATCTAGGGTGTAGATTCTAAGATTTAGGGTAAAAATCTTTAGAGTCTGGGGAGAAAAACTACAATCTAGAATGAAAAACTAGAGTCTAGGACTTGAACAAATAAATTAAATAACGTTAAATTATTTATCTCGCCTTTATCGCGTTTCCAATTCGTTGAAAGAACGAAAAGAAAACGCACCGATTAACAAAAAATGTGACGTTGAAGCTGATATTGAGTAGCTGTTACAGAAACAGGTGTTATGTTACCACCATTCGCATGCCAACTTTATTCGTCCAGACTATGGCTGACGAAATTCGATCTTACAGTTCTACTAATTTTTTTTTTTCTTTTTCTTATTTTTCTTCGCTGTGCATTTTCCGACTATGATTTCAACGTAACCATGAAAAAAAAGAAAAAGAATCGGCTGACAAGAAATTTGAAGGACTAAAAATACTAAAAAATTCCAACATCGTAGCAGTGGATAGTTACGTAATAACATAGTCTGTTACATCGCAGCACGTAAAGCAACAGAGAGACCAGATTCCTCCATTCGATACTTCCTTTTTACTTCCACAAACGGATGTCATTTTTGTTTCATGGGACCACGGTGGAATAACACCGGCGCGTTTTTCTCTCCGCTTTGTCGACAAAACCGGCGAACGTTCCCCGATCCAGTGTGGTTATTAAACATTTTTCAGTCCTCGTGAAACGAGACTTTTTCTACACAGTATCGCCATGTTTTCAAACCTCGAACCGTAGGCTTTTGACGAACCACCGTGTTTGCTCTGCTCCTGAAACTTACCTGCTCTTTGCTGAATTCTCTTCTTTCACGTTCGAGTTTCCCTTCGTGTGTCGCTTTGTGCGTTTACGGTTGGAACAACGTTCAACCGCTGCTCGAGAGGAAGTATATCCATGTCAAAATTGGATCCATTCCGCGATGAAACTTTCGCGAAAGGTCGATCGATTGGTTCGCCAGGTTTGTTTTATTTTTCTTTTTTTTTTTCTTCTTTTTTAATTTGATTTGACAACAGGTGACGTGCTTTTTGGAAAAGGACCTGTGAAAGGACCTGTAAAAAGGATTTGTAGGGGTTAACCTGTTGACACGAGTTCTCGAGATAAATGTGCTGTTTGATTTGGTCTTACAAGTTTTTAGATTGGTAATTTTTGAATTTTTTGATATTTTAAAATATTTAAAATAGCATGGTAAGGTGTACAAAATTTATTAACCCTTTGCGGACGAATGTCGCCGCAGCGGCGACGTTATAATTTGATTTCTAAGTCGAATTGTCGCCTCCACAGCGACAAACGAATAGAAGACGCCAATGCGAAATTTTCTCGACCATTTGTCTGTTTTCTATTTTATTTTCTGTCTAATTACTTAGATATTCAATTTATAATCTCGTTCCATATAGAAATTATCATCCACCTGCCACCAATCAGAGTCGAAAGTGTGCTCGTCCGCAAAGGGTTAATATATTTATTTTATACTAAAAGGTCGCTAGATATTTTTGCATACAGTTGGTCACAGAAGTATTCGGCCATCTTGGATATTAATATCACTGTTCTTGAAATACAATACGTTCTCCCCTGTATATCTTGGATTATTTGAAAAATGTTGTGTATTATTATGAAACAAATTCCCTAATACAGATTTTTATTCAGCTCTTTATTTGCAAATCTGTAATAATTCCACACAAAATTCGATTAATATCTACTGTGACCGGATACTTTTGTGACTATCTGTAAAAATAATATTAAATTGCAATGGAAATGATGATCCGTGCGTCCTCGACTAAAATTCTCGAAACATTGATTCCCCGTAACCTAGAAAACATATATCGAGAGATATCCGAAATATAGTTAAAATTTCAATAAATCCAAAAACTCGAATCCTGTGATATACAATACCTCCACGTTATAACGAGGGACGGAATTATCGATGATAAGGCAATCGACGAGCCAACCTCGGGAATATTCGTCGACTGTCCGTCATATTTTGGAAAAATAAATCGAGCCAGCCCAGGCTGCTCTGGCATGACCAAGCATAAATTACCGCGAATGGCAGATGTTAATGACAAACGGAGGTGTATGGAGGGTGATGTTTCGCGTTTAACGTTCAATTGGCGTGCAATGTGAAAAACCGTGCCGGACAACCGGACCGGAAACGATTATGGGCGCGGCGAAAAGGGTCCTGTGGATGAAAAACATTTGTTTAAAAGCGCGAACGACAATTGCACGTGGAAAACTCGGTGAAAATGTTTGCGGTGAACGAGGCTGAAAGTGGTAGGGGTTATGTACTACAGGGTGTTTCGGAGGCGTTCGTCGAGATTAAACTTTTTTCGTTATTTCATTATTTTTCCATTTATTCCATAAAATGAAAAATTTTGAAGGGAAAAAAAAAGATTCTCTAATATTCAACTTTTTTTTTGCCGCATTCCACCAGATGTGTGGGAGAACAGTATTGGTCGCTAAAAGTATCGGCCATCTTAAGTAATCAAATTTTATGCACAACTATAAGTTTACAATTTTTTTCCTTTTTTTTTTTTAAGTATTTTTTACTTAAAGTATTTCTTGCTTAAAGTATTTTTTACTTAAAGCAATTCCTCGCTTGGAATTATAAGTATATTTATTAACATTACATTGTGACCTGTGAAGTAATTTTATAGCGATTACATTAGGTGATCGAATAAAGAAGTAAACGGAAAATCTATTTTTGACAAACATTTATGAATTTGTGTTGTAATTTATACAACAGTTTTTAAAAGAAGCAAAGGGTGTAAGGAAAAAATATTGTATTTCAAAGATGGTAACGTTAATACCTAAAGCAACCGGATACTTTTGCGACCAACTGTACGTACTTACAAAATTCCCTATACCTTTTCGAAAACGAACCGTCGACAACACACGTACGAGCACGTAACTCAGAAACTGGCTCGTATGAGGAAAAGACGGTGGAAACAGAACGGTGTTCGTGTAAGATTGTAATTACAGTGTCAGAGGGAAGCATAGGGCTCTTTTTACGTCGGCGACAAATCTCGCCGAGGAGTTTACGGCTCGTTGTAGATCTTCAATCCGGTTCATTAGAGGTGTCTCGATGTAATGGCGCCACGTTGAGCCAGCGAAAAGGTTTCCGCCATCTCTCGTGAATTAATACAAGCTTTTTGGGGATTCTGGTTTGTTTCGCGACGAAAAGAAACTTGCACTGTGAACTTTTCATTATGGTCCTCGTGATGGGATACGCTGAAATCTCTTTTCCTGTTAACATTTTCCTTTTTTTTCTCTCTTTTTTTCTCTTCTTTTTTTTTCCCCCGTTCTTTTTCCGCTTTAATTCTTAAAACGTCGTTTTCTTCCATGGTCCAGCACCGAAAACGTTGTTTCCAGAGTAAATTACTCGTTGACCGTGTCATTTTCACTTCGCGAAAGGAGATTTTCAGAGAATTGCAGGGAATTTGTGGTTTTCGGTGGGAAGATTGGTCGGTTTTGGATGAGTCAGCTGAATTTAGAGTTAGGTAGAGAGTTATCGGTGCTGCTTGTGGAATTGTGTTGGTTTCAAGGGTGAATTGGTGTAAAATTAATTGGGTCACTGATTATTTGTGTTGGGTAGGTGTTACAAAATAGTATAAAAGCTTTAGATATAACAAGTTACACTCAGTTATAACAAATATGCTTTACTTTAATGTTATTTATTATTCCTGTATTATTCTCTATCGTTCATTGTGAATTTATTAGAAATTTATTAGAAATTTATCGTGATTTCGCATGAAATGAAAATAAATTTGTTTGAAAATCCCATCTATCGGAGAGGCGGTGACAACTTTCATCCCCACTTTTCCACCGTATGGATTCGCTCGTGTGCTATCTCATCTGTAAGCTTCTCGTTTTCGCAAAAATTACACGGCTAATCCTACGAAACGGCGAATAGACATCGTTTGGAAATTTAAACGCGTAGAACATGGCTCGGATATGATACAGAGAGGAAGGAAGGGACGGGTGTGGGAAAGCGGAATTGTATCGATTCTGGAATGGAATTTATAGTTGCCTTGATAACATTTACTTATGGATCTCAAATACAGAATTTCTCGCGGAATCGGTTCAACTGGTTTAAATGCCTTTCGGTGTATATATCATAACTCTTCTTATCCGCTGCAAAATATCATTTCTCCAATTTCATGCTTTACCCTGCACGCTGGATGATAGATGCTCATGGCGTCTCTGTGCATAATTTATGGCGGTTGAATTTTTTCTTTTTTCTTTTTCTCTGTGCTTTTCTTTTTATTTATTTATTTATTTTTTTTTTTCTTTTGAAAGTGGAAGATACGCGCGCGTACACGTGGTTTCCTTCGAATCCGTGGACAGTTTCGTTGAATAAATGATAAAACTGACCGAGTCCAGTTTTCGAAAATTTATTCTCGAAAATTAGATTCTGGTTTCTAGCGGATGAAGATTACAGAGGTAAAACATGATATCTCAATTTCTGTTAGTTTTCTGAGTTCTGTGTTACGTGGTAGTTAAAAGGGGTATTTTTATGTGACATGGTTGAAACGGAGAACAATCTATCTGGTCCAAAGATACAGTGGCTTCAAAAAGTATTTCTGCATCCCTGTATTTACAGTGACTCTTATTAATATTCGGACACTATAGTATTCTATCCATTACTGCTCTGTATAGTTAACCATAATTGAATTAACGTATTTTTTGTTTTTCATTACAATGAAGCATGTATTCTTCTTGAAGATAACGCAAGTTTTATTTAGTTTGACTAAATTATTAGTCGCGTAACAAATAATATATTAGGAAATGTGTTATTCATACAGTGCAAAAATATTCGGAAATTTAATTTTCTACAATGATTTTACATAAGAATTACATATATGTTATATGAATTTTTAAATTATCAATATTTTGTCGGTTAGCCGTTTCGTTTAATTACATGTTGTAATCGATTTGGCATGTTTGTTGTAATATTTTGTAAGTAATTTTGCGCGATACGCTTACATTCTTCTAATAATCTTTGTTTTAACTCTTCCTTCGACGTATTTTGGTACGCAACTGTACAATTACATTTGCGTTTATTGAAAATTAAGAGGTATAGATTTGTCCAGTTTTACCTATAAAAGAAGAAAACAAATCTGTCCGTTTCTCAACTGTTGTTTAATTCATCGATCCTGTTCTTTGAGCCCATTTGCGTACATTTTGAATCATCCATCATCCTGGCCATGTTCATTTTGCTGGGAATCAGATACACTGTCTGTCAGGAGTTTAGAATTGTTTTCTGTTTTTGAAAGACTAAAAATATTGAATAATTAAAACTAAATAATTTAAAATGCAACATTAATTCTTTTAGTGTGCAGATTATTTTTACCATATCTTTAAGTTCGTCTCTTTCCAGATTACTATTTTTGTCACAGAATAAAACGTAATTATCGGTCTGTGAGAAGATTAAATTAATCTGTTAAGTCGAACAAAGAAAAAAGAGAAATAATTGAGGCGTAGTAAAATCAGAAGTGAAATTGTTCCATATTGCTACGCTAAGCCAAACTTTTTGCCAATACTGTATCCTCCCTTATTCATGTCGTCACATAAAGAAACGTAACCTAGAAACAACGCAGGACGAAACATAAAACAGAAACCGACGATTTCCAACAACGAAAGACGAAGCCATGTCGCAAGAAACGGCAATAATTTTCCCATAAATTTCCCCCGTAAATTCCCCACGTATCACAAGAGGGCAAACGCGAGAATCATTTCTCAACCGGAAGAAACAAAAAACAGTCTAACCGAACCATCCATCCTGACTACTTCGAAAAAGAAGAAAAAAAAAAAAAAAAAAAAAAAAAAAAATTTAAAANAAACATTTTAAACGAACGTTTTTATCGAACTTCAAACGTTATCGAGAATTTAGCAATCTCTCCAAACTTACTACACTTCTTAAACGAAAGATCAGTTTTTTAATTAAACAAGAACAATCCAATACTTTGACCAACTATATTTCATTCGTTTTAACTCCGCAATTAACGAGAAAAAAAAAAAAAAAAGAAAAAAGTAATGAATTCTAAAAAGACAAAGTTAGGTAAAAAAAAAAACCATTGTTTTCAAGGACACGAACGCTCCCATAACAATCATATTAAGTAAACTCTTCAATTCCCAGTTTTCAATCTAAAACAAGAAAATGCAATTAACTAATAACTCTTTTCCTCGCAGCCGAACAAGATCCCAAATTAGAAGAAAAATAAATAAATAAATAAACAGATAATAATTCTTGAAAAGCGCGATTAAATGTTCCAACGAGGTACCATGCCGGGCTCATTTGCATGAAACGCAGCTAATTGCGGAATAACATCGACCATAAGCCCCCAAGAGCTTCTCTTTCTCCGCACCTAGTCTGCAGGTTGCTCGATCTGCTTTCTCTCGAGTTTTAATATTTCCTCGAAATATAAAGGAACCCGACCAGCAAAATTACTGACACGCGTAACAAGGAGACGCTCCGCAGCCTCTTACGATTTCCTCGCGAATTAGCCGGCTGATGGCGAAAGGGTTGAGCGATAAATGTCGCTGGGGCGGCGTTAATAGGCAAACTGGAACTGTGGAGCACTGTCGAATAATAACATTTGCCTAATGTTAGTGTAGAGTGTGTACCCAGGCAACCGGGTGGGCACCGGTTGGGAAATTGATAGAGAGAGAATAGGAGAGAGAGGAGTAACGGGGTCTGCACGAGCAATCGTACGAAACCATGAAGCCAGAACCAAGTTCCAAGTTGCAGTAATGGTAATGGATACTCTATCTCAGTGTGTTGGCTCTGTTTAACGTAAAATCTGGATCATCCTTCGAACGCTTGCTGGAAACTGCCTTTAGTCCTCGCCGCTTCTACTTTGGTCTTCGGTGTATGCATACGCTGTTCGCGGACGTGAGTTTGAACGTATCGTATGCGTGTGGTTAAGCGTGATCACGACGATGTCGTGTTGTTGCGTGGCGAAGAAGCGGGGAGGTTTTATAGCTGGAGGCGTGGATGTGATTAGAACGGTGGTGGATGTGGTTTTTGATTTGACGGTAATTGGGAAGGGGAAGAAATGGGTGGTTCGGATGGTTGCACTGATTAAAATTAAGTTTTTTTTGTTTTTTCTTTCTTTCTTTCTTTCTTTTTTTTTATGCGATGAAGAATTTTGTAATTTTTTTTTCTTTCTTTTCCTTTTATGCGACGAAGAATTTTTCGAATTTTTTTTTCTTCCCTTTCTTTTTATGCGGTGAAGAATTTTGTAATNTCTTTCTTTCTCTTCTTTTTATGCGATGAAGAATTTTGTAATTTTTTTTTCTTTCTTTCTTTCCTTTTTATGCGATNTCTTTTTATGCGATGAAGAATTTTGTAATCTTTTTTCTTTCTTTCTTTTCTTTTTATGCGATCAAGAATTTTGTAATTTTTTTTTCTTTCTTTCTTTCCTTTTTATGCGATGAAGAATTTTGTAATATTTTTTTCTTTCTTTCTTCTCTTTTTATGCGACGAAGAATTTTGTAATATTTTTTTCCAGTTTGGATTGGAATTTAAGTTTCATGATAATTAGTGGTGGAAAAAGAAGGAAAAGTTAGATACGGGTGCATCGATTAGAGTTAGGCGTAGAAATTTGGTTTCGAATGTTTCTTTTCGTTTGAATTCATTGTTTTCTCGTAAGAATTTTATTTCACTTGTTGTTTGAGAGTCAGAACTTTGGGAATTTAAGTTGGTACAATTAATATCAGTAAATTGTTAACGGTATAATTTCGTGGTACATTTTAGTAACTGATTGCAATGAAAGGACATTCGCCATCTTTAATTCAGCAGCTATCTGGCGTGTTTTAACTGGGTAGCTAAATCATCCTTAAACGACCAGTTTCCCCGTAAATGGATAGAGGTCATGAATGGTCTGTTGCTTGACCTGCTCGCCAAACTTGCGGCGCCATTTAAAATCGCTTGTTTATACCCAGCACTTCCGGTTTTAATGGACAAACTTTCGGAACCAGATAGTTGGAAGCTATAAAAATATCTCGAGTCAACCTGACATCGCTATAAGTCATCGATGCTGCTCATGTTCGCTCACTTACGCTACAAAATATTCCTATTAACATGATACAAAGCATTCGCGCAAATAATTTTTTTTTAAATTACGATACATTAATTTTCATTAATTTTCATTAATTTTCATTAATTTCATAACATTTATAATACTTGCATTACTAAAATTGACACACACCGATATTACAAAATATAGCTTGAAAAATTCTAGTTCCCTAAATCTAGTAATATTCTAAATAATTTCGCCGATCACATATAGGGCTTCTGTACAAACACAATAACCTAATGTAATCGGTACAAATTACTACACACCCTACGATGCAATATCGACAAATTTCTTTACAATCCATGTTTATGAGAAATTGATTGTAAACGCTTTAACGATAAAAAAGAAAAAGAAAAAAAAAACTTACACCGCGATCCCTTCGTTACATTTCACAATAGAACCAGATTCCAACTTAAATATCCCCATAAAAATAGACCATTCCCTATCGCGTAACCTCGTCACGTCTTTTTATTCATTTATTTAATATCACCTGAGATTTATTTGCAAATCGACGAGTTTCGAGACAGAGCACGCGTGCTCGCGTTAATTTATGATCGAAACGGAACGTTCGTTCAAAAATTCACCCGAGAACGTTACGTGAATTTTCATGAAAAGGCATGGCTCGTTTCCAGGACGATTTATACCCGATGTATCGAAACAGGGTAGGGCCGTAGGGGGGGTCAAGCCCGTTCGCCATATTTGAGCTGGGGAAACGTTACGTGTTACGCGAGAATAACGTTTTATGTTGGTCTCGTTGTTTTCCAAAGGCCGTGGTCGCCTCGTCGTTCGTTATCGAGGCACGTAAATTCACCCAACGTTGATGTTAAAATGTTCGAGAAGCCCACTCGAAACGAACGAAATGCTTTTGTAACGCTAATTTGTTTCGATAAATTGATAATAAGTCCCGTTCCATTGTTCCATGAACGAGTAACCGGTGTGTGGGATACGAGATTCGAGCGTGAAAATTTATACGCGTGGGGTGGGTCGTAAAAGTGTTCGTATTTATCGAATTTATTCGTATTAATTGGTTATTCATCAGTAGACAGTTAAAGTGTTTATTTTTGTTGTACATTTATTGCGAGTTGAACGAAGATAATTTGACTAAGGTTGATTTAGGATACCAGAATTTTCCCAGAAGGATATAGGTTGGTTATGGATTCCCATAATTTTTTCCCTTATTCACTGTATTGTACCAATTACTAATTCCACGTGTTAAACGAAAATATATTTGTTAAAGGATGGTATAAATTAGGTACACTGAGGTTGGACATTTATTTAACGGATAACTTGTAACATTCTTGGGATTAAGGAGGATTTTAGTTCACATGTCGAGACGATCGTTCTGTTCACGCAGGGCGTAGAATACATGGAAAGTGGAATAGGTATGGAATAAAAGAATATTTAATTGTCACACTGCCACAAATGTGAACATCTTTCATTACATATTATATGTGATATACTAAAATATTATATAACGTTATAATATTTTTCTCTTATATAATTATCCTTTCAATTTAATATGATTAACATTTTTCCAAGTCAAATCGAATTACTTAATTTTTTATTGCAATGGAATTTTTTTTATAGTGTATCATACTACATTTATAGCGTTTATAACTCGTTTAAAAGATTTATACAAATGTAATTCCATGGCAATAAAAAATTAAGCAATTCGATTTAGCCTAGAGAAATATTAATTAGATGAAATTGAAAGGGTACGAATAATTATATAGCCAACAATAAATCATTCATACCAGTAATAGTACCAACAAAAGGTACTAATAAACGTTTTGATATAACCCCATAAATCGCGTCCGAAACGTTCGCATGATCGTCGCTGGAAGTTTATGCTAATGAGACCGCCGGCTTGTTAACAATTTCATTTAAATTCCAGAGACGACCAACCCTGTGTGTGCATGTATACACACACACACACACATTTATGTATGTGTGTTACGGTTTCATTAAAACACCTCGAATTCGAAGCGTCGGGCCTTCAAATTTTATTTTCGCGCCCCTGTCGCACTGTTAAAAAGAACGGCAGAGAATAAATAGTCGCAAAGAGATTTTCGTCGTCTAAAACGCAATTCCACGGGTTCTTAATACCGAAATCCATATATACACACGCATATACATCCGCTCTTCCACTTTTCTTCCTACGAATATTTACCGTGGCTCTCCGTGAACGAACTCCACGGTTTTCAACTTTTTCCTTTTATTTTTCTTTCTTTTTTTTTTTTTTTCCTTTTTCTGTCTTTGGTTTCTCGAGAAAAACCGGAGATCCCACTAACCACGAATAAGCGAATTTCGGACAATTCGGTTTCTCGAGGAAATAAATTCGTTCGTTGGGAAAAGCTAGAGGAAAATAGAGATAGAAGAGTGGGAAAGGTATGTAGGATAAAATAGCTGGGACTGAAACCTAAGATAAAACTAGTTACTAATTTTAGTTATGGTGGAAAAATGGTGGAAAAATGGTGGAAACCGTTTAATGCAGGTATGGTAGAAAATATGTATGGAAAAAAAATAAAAGTATTTTACCAAAATGGAAACAATGCGTAAGAAGTTAAAAAAACAAATGCAACTGTATTGATAAATTGTTTAAGGTCGTCCGAAGGTCAGCATATTGTACAAATTAATTTGTTCACTTTCTCTTTATCAGCTACAATATCGCAGTAATAAAAACATACCGTTGCGTTCGAATAAAAGAAATTAGATAAATCCAAACAATTATAAAACAATTGACCTTTTCAATTGATATTTTCTTTTTCAAACATTTTTCTTTCGTATCGTCAGAAACAACCGAAATGTTATAAGTTCCAGCTTTAAGCGACTCGCTCTTTATAGTTACTTCGCCTCTGACTATCTTGGTCTAATGAGATCCACTGGCAAAAATTCACCAGAACTTACGTTACCCTCTCCACTATTTCTTTCTTCTTTTTATGCTTCTTTTTTACGTTTTTTTATCTCTGCCCGATATAGGCGATCAACTACGACAGTCCTAGAGGCGGTGTATCGGTGATCACCGAGAAAGGGGAAGTTACAACGTCGTATCTCCTGGTGCAGCGTGCCCAGCCTGCAGATAGCGGCAAGTATACCTGCCGTCCGAGTAACGCTAATACAAAGACTGTCCTGGTGCACGTACTTAATGGTATGTACATACATTTGCGAACAACTTGAAATTTCTGTGGTTTTTGTATTCTTTCCTTAACGTTGGAATTACTTGGTTCCCTCTACTGTCGGTTCTAGGGAAATTGGAGAATGGCGTTGGTACTGGATTTACGATTCTGTGGATTTTTTTTTTTTTTTTTTTTTTTTTCAAAATTTAAGGAATTGCTTGGATAAATTAACACCAGATTTACGAAACTCGTCAATTTTACGTATTTCATATTTCATGCATAAATGCAAAAAGTCTGCATACGGAAAACGCACACTTAAAATGGAACTTGATGCAAAAAATGACCTACATAGGTCTCTGTTAATAAAAAACTATGGATCTCTGTTAATATGAAACTGGATTTTAAATAGAATGAAGTAACGTTGTTGCAACGAAAGTTTGTTTTAATGCATCCGGTTAAAATTTAATTGATGTCCGTTAATCTAGTGTTAAAAAGAGAGAAAAGAAGGGAATTGATTGGCTGTTTGAATAATTTTAACCATAGTTTTAGCTATAGATTGAGTAACTCTGGTGAAAAAATTATTCCGGTATACACGTGTTTGGAAAAAAAAAAAAAAATTTTTAACTCCCATGGCTTTGGTATTCCCCTTTGACGTTGGAATCTCTTCGTTCCCTACGCTTCCGGTCCTCGGAGGGTCGGAAAGAGGTGTTGACGTTCAACTCGCGGTTCAGTGGGTTGTTTAAGCTTAAATCAGGGAAATAATTGGTATAAGGGGCGAAGAAACGAATGGCCCAATGTTTAGCGGTAATTAGTTTAGCTTAATTATAGTAATTGTCTGGGTTATTCGGCAAAAGTGGCTTTTGAAGTTCAAGCTGTTGCTCGTTTGTTCCCGTGAATATAGGTTTTCCGGTCTTTGAAAATACACGCCGAATGGAAAATCTTGTATATTTATACCGAACAATCGGAGAATTACGTTTTGTTAAATTGAAAATGGTTCAGATAGAGAGAATCAATGAAATTAATGTTTTATCCGAATAATGCGTTGAAACTTTTAGGACCATAGAGATTTTTTATTTTTAACAAATGGTTCTCTAATTAGATTGAAACTGACTTGAGAGATTCATTATAAATTAACATTTAATTCATATAACATGCTGGAACTTTTAAAACATTTCATACCTTATGGGACGACAAAGCTTTCTAGGTAAATGGTTCTCTAATTGAGTTGAAATTTAAATCAGAAAAATTTAACGTAAGTTTGAGAACTTTTTTATACATATAAAACGATAGTATCCGTTACGAATTAATATTCAACTTGTGTGATACATCAAAACTTTCCCAAATAATTTCAGATCCTTGAAAAAAAAAACGATGAAATTCTTCACGTATAGCTATGGTCCCTTAATTGAGTCGTCAAGGACGAAGAGGGTCAAGTCAAAAGAGTCGGAAAATCGAGTTAGCTCGACGCTGCTGTTCCACTGAAATTGAATAGCAGGCTTTAAGTATGAATTTCTCAAGATGAGACGAAATTGATTTACGCCACTGCCATTCTCACTGGCTCGATCATTTTGAACCGTATCACCTAAAAGGAAAAGCCAGAGGTTGGAAGAGGAGGAGGACCTTTCAATTGTCGTAGGAAAAACACACCGTAGTTTTGGTGGATCTTGCTCTCCTTATTTTTTTTTTTTTTTTTTTTTCCCCTCAAGG
>SMSQ01025875.1:53238-65636 GCA_019453375.1 Ctenoplectra terminalis | reverse complement strand
AAGTACTTACATATACAATATCATTAATTGTAAAGTAATTATAAAACCATTAGAAAATGTTCATACAAGATGGTCTATTTTAAATTTACCACTTTCAAATGCCGAAGCCAGCCAATCGTTAACACCGCCTTTTACCGAATCGAAACTGGTATGCGGAGAGTACACGGCTATTCTATTTTCTAAACATTTGGCAACAATTTTTTCCTGACAAAAAATTATTTAAGCAATGATTTATAAAACACATCTTGATAAAAAAAACAATACTAAATTTTTTCGTTACCTTCCACGAACGGGTTGTCACAGACTTCATAGGCGCAAATATTAAAGGATGATAAGTAATAATCATGTCTGTCTTCAAGTCTAAAGCTTCTTGCATTACACTTTCGGTTAGATCATTTGTTAGAAGAATGTGTGAAACCAGTTTTGTTTCTGTAGGCTCAACAAGCAATCCCACGTTATCCCAAGAATCTGCGAGTGACGTGCTGGCAAACGTTTGCAAGGTATCTATAACTTTGGTCAAAGAGATTCCAGTCGCATTGGGCTTTGTGTCGCTCATTGTGCAGAATATATTTTTATGTTTGAATATAATGTTAGAAGTTCTACAACTTTCTTTCAGTCCACTGAGATGCCTAAACATCACTTTCAGCCTAGAACAAGAAAACAGGTGAAATGGATTGAAATCGGTGAAAAAATGCAATACATAAATACTTAGCAGTTAGAAAGGAGGATATAATAAAATAAATTTTTATTTTCTATCTTTTAAACCTATTTATTAATAAAAAATACAATTACGTAAAGCAACAGTTATTCGTTGTAAAACCAGATTTTAACTAAAGCATCATCACTAGCCGACGCAAGCTGCCCAGGAACAGCAGGATTCCAATGCACAGAATTTACATCCTGTGTATGAGCATTGTCCATGGAACAAACCATTGTAAAAGTTGGCTGATGAGGATCAGAATCACTCTCCTCTTTAAATATTCTAATAATGTCATCACCGCACGCAGTCACTAACAAACCAGTTGTTTTACACCAATCAATGTCATAAATTGTCCTTGTATGATAACCCGATATTGTACACACACATTTCCAAACAGATTCATTGTTTGTTGTAACAATACCCGGCTCATTACCAGGCTTATATTCCTTCCATATTTTCACCGTCTGATCGTCGCTACAGGTCGCAATTCGATCACCAAGTTTGTCCCACGCAAGGCTCCAAACTGTTGACGTGTGAGATGACAATGTTGCCACGCATGACCAATCATTATCCATCGCATTTTCTTTAAATATCTTTACAGTATTGTCGTAACTAGCAGATGCTAAAACTTCTTCACTGGGATGCCACCTTACCTGTAATAATTTCAATACATACCTAAGACAATATAATAATAGTAATAATAATACAAATCATAATAAGATTATAATTATATTCAATATATAATATCCACTTACCTTCTTCACATCCTGAGTGTGAGCATTAATAACAGCTGCACATTCGTACTCATCATCATTTATTTCCCATATCCAAACTGACTTATCACGACTACAAGTAGCCAACAACTGTCCGTTACAAACCCAACTAACACTTTTCACTTCGTTCTCGTGCCCTTCTAATGTCGCATTACATTCAAACTGCCCTGACTTTTTGTCCCATATAGCCGTGGTTGCATCGAAACTAGCAGAAGCTATATAATTTCCGCAAGGGGACCATGCTACCTCTCTAATGGTTCTAGTGTGACCCTCCGTTAGGATCGTTTTTACAGCCCATTTTGGATCTTGCGATCCCCATATTATAATTGTTTTATCTTCGCCGCAAGACGCGAGGCAAGTGCCCTTTGGATGCCAGCAAACATTCCATACCCTTCCCCTATGTCCACTTAAACTGTGTTTTAATTCCAACGTACCCATCTCTACCTGCAACAATAAATTCTTGATTTTTAGATTTAACCCGATTCATATAAATCCATGAAAAATATTACGGACATTATTTAAGGAAGATGGGATGGGAATGTTTGCGCATCGCATTTTAACGTTAAACGATGGGACGAAGTATCTGAAGTTATTGCAAATATTCGTCGCGTGAAATTTTTATCAAATTATTTGGATTTTTTTTAGAAATATTGTCTGGATGAAAAAATATAAGAATCATATAAAGAAAAATATTATTTTGCGAAATTGAGATGATAAAAAATGTTCGATACAATTAAATATACATATAATGTTACGATACTTACGATGTACGTTATGAAAATTTGTTATTGTTTCACGGGTATAAAAAGAAGCTATCAGCAAGCTTTATCGCGTGCATACACTTTGTGTACGATTATGATACAGTAGATCATGCACAAATTATGAAAATACGAGTTCTTGAAATGTCACGTGCGCCATATAACCATGAACCATTGATTCATAAGATAAGTTGTTTAAGTCGTTGAAATCAAATTATTTGAAAGAATATATCGAAGTTAAATATTTCAATCGTCATCTATCTAACAGATAGGGAATCCATTATTGGTCAAGTAAAAATTGAATAATTTTTATAATTCTTAAAACGGACGGATCCAGCGGAGAGATATAAAATTTCATTTTACATTTAGGTCTTTATTGTTAATAATAACAATTTATATAAAGCGAATAAAAATTTTTAATTCAGACATATTATATTTTGTTCCTGCTTATAAATACAAAATAATTAAATTACAATTTATTTATAACTATCTAGAAATAAGTTCAGTAATTATCAATCGGATGCTGTATTGTACGATGTGGATACCGACAGTGTATCCGTGTCCGTTAACGATAACATCCTGGTGCAGGAATCAGGAGTCCTAGGAATTTGAAGGAAAAAAAAACAATTTATAAATTATATTTGACAAATATCCTTTCAAGAATTTTGTATCACTTACACATCTTTTAAAAGATGCAGTACATGTTTGTGTTCAATGCCTTCCAGCCATAAGTTTAACAATTCCTCTCTCTTACATCTCAATAATTGTTTACAGGCGTTCAAATTCTCCTTAACCGTATGAATTTTCTCTCGAGAGGCTGTTACTTTCTCCGATAGCGCGCTGAATATCTATAACAAGAAACAGTAAAAACATTATCGATACCACGATACAATATCATAACTATTTTATATTACGCTTAAGCCAATATTTACTTGCATAACTTGCGTAAGATCCTGATCGTGCAACGATACCAATTCGTCAAGCCTCTGATCACTCTTCGTGTACTCTTTCTCAAGCTTTGCTTTCTCTATCTCTCGTTGTTCGTTGGTTTCACTAGCTGACAATGCGCGAATCACAGAAATTAATAAACCACTCTGAAAAAAAGTATACTGTTGAAAATTGTTGACTAGAAAATAAATTGGTTCAACTTACCGTTTCTTTGGTCGGTTTTATACCTCTCGGAGGCTTAGTGGGAGGCATTGAATTCATTTTTTTTACTAGTTTTATCGGTGCAAATAAAAAGAAACTGAACGTCAGAGTTGCGTATCAAATTATTTCTTTCGCACAACCAAAACTTCGTGCGTCCACTGTTACACGTTGCACAGGTTATACGATTTTATATTCAGTTGCATAAATTCGTAATGTTTCGAAAATCATTTTTTTTTTTTTTTACGATAATTATGAAGGGTAATTGTGAGAATATTGAATGATAATTGTATATATCGTAAAGGTTAATCGTCTGTTTTATTGACGTAGGCATAGAAGTTTTGAGAGTGACATTAAGTACATGACAAATGACAAACGCGTACACGTTTTTAAATCGCGTTACGCGATACAAAAGGTATTAATAAAACGATCCGTTTTAATAATCATAACAATTCATTTTATTGATATATAACTTTACATACATTTTAAGATATGTATGCGTACCTTATATTTACTATGTAATACAATAGAAATTTTTACGTGGTATTGCATTACTTTTTGAATTCTTTTTAAATAAAAAATTATCGATTCTTCGTTTTCGAAGAGGAAAAAAAAAAAAAAAAAAAAAAAAAAAAAAATAAAATTTTTTATTTTAAATTTTTANAAGATTCTGTGAACATTCTTATTTAATACTTTATATACGTTTCGAGTGAAAAATAAAATATGTACACGTATGTTTGCTGTGAGAAAATCTATTGTCTTTCAACTTTTAATCGAATTCGCCGATGCGTAAATTTTTGACTTACATTATTTAGTAAAAGTATCACAGAATTTGTTGTACAATTATATCTTGTGGTACTTTCAAATTGTCTATTATATTTCACGCCTTAGTTTCCGACGATTTTTATACGTTGCAAAATAAACGTAAAGAAAATTGTGCTTCAGCGTTTTGAACGAAATTTTTCATTAAAAAATCTTTAATGTAAACTTAATTTGTAAACTTGCTCGTACAAAGCTTGAATATATTTTTTGGTATCAAATATAAATCTTACAACAGGTTTTATCGATTTTTTTTTTTTTTTTTTTTTTTTTTTTTTTTAATTTTTAATTTTTTNCGAAGTGAAACAAATCGTTATACGCGTCGTATAAATGATCAAAATACTACTGTTGCAAATACCAACATGATAGGAACAAAAGTACAGCGGAAAAAGAAAGAAAAAGTAGTGTCAATACGTAATAAATTAGATAATACCAATGTTTCATAGATTATTGAGGAATGTATACTGTAAATAAAGGTTAAATTATTTAGAGATGATTATTTAAGATATATAACTATTGTTTCAACATGATAAAATATACATAGAAACACAAGGCTCCATGTTAAGTTTACATTTGCGGTAACTGATCGATAGGTGTTGCGAATCTAAAATCTTCCGGAAATAGTTTTCCAGCGTGAGGATACATTAATTTATAAGACTGTCTGATGGTAACATCTGCTACACCGGCAATGTCACCGATTTCTTTTTGCGATCTTTTATCTTCCGATGCCTGAACAATAACAAAATGTGTAAGAATCGTAAAAGAAAAGAAAATATATGATACGTATAAAAAATTATTTCAATTGTATCGAATACCTGTGATGCCATGTAAATTGCAGCAGCCGCCACCGAAATAGGCGACCTTCCAGGTACGATATCAATTTCTACCGCCTTTCTCGCGATATGTGTGGCGGCCCTTTGTACCATGTTAGGAAGTCCAAGATTGGAACAAAATCTTGACATGAAGTCTCCTGTCGTGATAAGATCGACGCTGGTTTCCAACGCTTTTAATATTAATTTGAAACATCTTCCTATTTCTTTTTTACTTATCTTGCTGACCGCGCAGATTTCTTTGAAAGTACGAGGTACACCTTCCTGCCTACATGCAATATATAAACAGGCCGAAGCGATTGCATCGTTCGCGCGTCCTTTCAAATTTTTACCGTCGTGTACTTGTTTAAACAAATTGTTCGCTCGATCGACGATAGTCTTAGGCAGATTGATACGATCGGCCATTCCGTTGATTTCACGAAACGCATTGATCAGTGCTCTGTCAGAGCTGCTCATCTGAAACAGCACAATTTATTAATATAAAGGATTGATTGTAAGGAAAAGATTATACAGATAATATACAGATAATATACAGATCATATACGTATAACATACATTATACGATAATGCTTACTGTACGTCTGTTTTGATATTTTGAAGCACCGAAAGCATCGAACGATGCTGCACCAGTTCCAGGGCCGATCATCGTGGATAAATCCGAGCCGTTGAGAAGTGGATTTTCTGGTCCACCGACACGAGATGGATCAACGCCAGCTTTCTCGTTGCTAAACGTTCTCCATTCTGAACCGACGTCTATTACTCTATTAAAGAAAGAGAAAAAGAAGAAAAAGTAAGGTTAAATTTAAATTTATAGATGCGTTATTTCTGAATCGTGTGTAGATTTACCTGTCTCCTACAACTAATCCACATTCCGAACAGATTTGATCCCCGGCTCTATAATCTTCAATAAGAGGCGCATCTGGGTGCGCGTAACAACAAACTTTGTTTGTATCGTGTCTGTAAAAAAAGAACTAAGAAAATATATACCACAGATTAATGTATACACGCGTGTACAATTATTACCGTTATGTTAATAATCACGCTTATAATACCTATCAACAATTGAATTTTCGTTTATAATTGTTTTGGTTTAAGAAATCTTGAAAAAATGGAAGCATTTTATTTTTGTCCAACCACACTCGTGTATAACCATTGAAACAGCGATAAAAATTGATTATTCGTACAAGAAATTAATTATATTTCAACATGAACTCAGCAAAATAGTCTATTACATTTCTCGAAATAATTAATCAAGAATACCTCGAGAATAAACAAACAATGTTACTGTCAGATTTCATAACCATAGCCTATAATATTATGTCACTTCCCAATTAATTCGTTTCGATCGTAAATAACAATGATTTATAAAACAAAATGTTANTAAAAATTGATTATTCGTACAAAAAATTAATTATATTTCAACATGAACTCAGCAAAATAGTCTATTACATTTCTCGAAATAATTAATCAAGAATACCTCGAGAATAAACAAACAATGTTACTGTCAGATTTCATAACCATAGCCTATAATATTATGTCACTTCCCAATTAATTCGTTTCGATCGTAAATAACAATGATTTATAAAACAAAATGTTATAATAAACGCTGCCGATACCGATCGAACAACATTGGACAAAATTTTCGCAAAATTTACCTTGACGAACTTGCCATATTTTCGATTCGTGTTTTTCCACTCTGCCGCGTAAGTCAATGCAGATACTTAACGTATCTACGATATCCATGCGTGTAAAAGGAAAAAAAACAAAGTAGATATAAAGCTGAGTACCCAAAATCTATACAACCGAAGCTTTACGAATTAATCGTTTAAAAAATTGTACGAGCGATTAAATTTAACAAATTCAAATTATGGAAAATGAAGAAGTAAAACAGTACGTTGACTGTTAAATTAAAAATCGTAAAAATTCCTAACTGATCTGGGATCCTAAAAATGTTCAAAACTTCGATAGCCTCTCGATATCCTTGATGAAACTTTAATCTCAAAAATTTATGGAAATTCTTGTAATTTTTTCAACTTGGAGGAATCCCAAGGACCTCCAGAATTTATGGAGATCCTGGAAATCCTAGAACTCGGAGAAGAACCTCCAGAACTTGTGGAGATCGTGGGAATCCCCGGAAACTTTGCGGTACCACAGAAATCTCTAGAACTTACGAAAATTATGGGAATCCCCGGGACCTATAGGAACCACGAGAACCTTCGAAATTCTCTTAACTTGTGAAAGTTTCAAAATATTTGACTATTCCATTTCACTTGTTGTTAATAAATTATGCTTCGCTAATTCTTTTATCACGACCATCAAAGATGATATTTAGGTATTTTGTAATTTTTAATAGGTGTAGTTTTTAGACTTTTTTTTAAATTTAATTTATAGCGTATCTTTCACTGTTTTTACTGCAATAATTTTTAATTTTTTTACAGTAATAACGAAGAAGATAGATTCCTTTCTATGTTAAATTGTCAATCGATGCACTTGTTTAGTCATCAGTTATTTTGCGATAATATAACCTACAGTATTTATTTTAAAATGAGAGTAATATGTAAGAAATTATTTTGACGAATGTGAAGTTAGATATTCATTAATGTAATTTTATTCAAATTTATGGAGTTGTTAATATTATAATTAGTGATATATTGTACATTATACAATGATTTCAATGATAATATGTACAAAGAAAAAATGTAAGTTTATGCAATATAATGTATTAATGCGTAAGAGATAAATTAAAATTTGTTATAGCTCGAAAGAGTTTATTTATTCAAAAGCAGCGAAGAAATAAAAAATCATCGTATAATTTTCGTAATATAATTATACAAAATGACATTGGAAGATGCACAGAATGCGGCACGAAAAGCAGTGCAATGTGATAGTAATAACCAATATAAACAAGCTTTATATTATTATAACGTAGCTGTGAAATATCTTTTGGAGTTGCAAGATTCTGTGTACGATCAGAAGCTTTCAGAGTATCGGGAGAGAATATCAACAGTACAGAGTCTCAGTGAGTACTTAAAATTGGTTTATGATACACATGGAGAAAATAATGAAATAAAAATCAGTAATATATAAATCATCGATATGTTTCAGTTAACGAAGAGGAACAGAAGCATCACGAAGCACAATCTACTCATCAGTCCAAATTACAGAGATGTAAGTTCCTTGTAAATCAAGCACAAGATGCCGATGAAGCCGGTTTAAAGGACATTGCTGTGAAATTATATACAGATGCCGCTGAACTTGGACTTAGTGTGGTACGTAAAATAATTTCCTATTTGTTAGGACCTTTAAACTATAATTTCGAGGTTCGTATTATTATTACAGAAGACTACCGACTCAGAGGTGAAAGCAAAACTAACAGCTCTTATAAGATTAGCCCTTGATAGAGCAGAATCTTTGAAAGGTTTGAAAACAATAGATAATAACGATGTTCTTAGAAGTCTTTCCCAATTACCTCCTGTACCGGAAACAAATCTGGACGAGGATATAGATAAATTGCAGACTACAACAACTACGACAATAACTCCTATTAATTCCAGTAACGCAGGTAATAATTTCTATTTTATCACGATAGAAGATTTTTTTCCTGTTCTATTTCATCAATTCTTACTGTTTAGGAAAACAAACTCGGCCGCCACTTCATCGTGGAAGTAGTGCACATTTGAAAATAAGCGGCGGTAGTTCTAATTATACGGAGGAAGAGAAAAGAGTTTTACTTCATAGTTCTCACATCAATGACCATGAATTTGTACCTTTCATGAGCATCGATCTTACAGAAAAGTTTCAGTACGCTATTCCGTTCACCGACAAAGATGGTTTACTAGAATTAGCGCCGAAGCAGAAGCCGGACTTCGCAAGATGGTGTCGACCCGAAGAATTATTTTCTGACCCAAAAATGCTTAAAACACACCACGTTGATTACTACAGTATTAAACAGACCGTTAGTAGAAACAGACACCTATAATCTTTATATTAATAATCCTTGTTCTGGAATTTAATTACATATTTAATTTCAGGTTGTTTCCGATTGTTCTTTCGTTGCTTCTCTCGCAGTTAGTGCTCAGTATGAAAAAAGATTTGGTCGTCGACTTATCACGTCTATTATTTATCCAAAGAATAGAAACAAAGAACCAGTATATAATCCGTTTGGTAAGAATTTATCTATCGTTGTACAAGTTATTAGAATTTTTCTCTTTTTTTTCTTTTTTTTTATTCGTAAGGATCAGTGGTTTCTAATTCCTTTGGAATTTCATTTTGACGAAAATTAAATTGCGAGTATTTTATGTTAGGAAAGTACATGGTGAAACTACACATTAACGGTATTCCACGCAAAGTTATAATAGATGACTTATTGCCTGTAAGCCGATACAACCAATTACTTTGTTCCTACTCTAGCAATCATGGAGAGCTGTGGATCTCGTTACTCGAGAAGGCATATATGAAAGTAATGGGTGGTTATGATTTTCCTGGTTCGAATAGTGTAAGTTTCTTTTTATGTTGTACAATTAAAAACTACTGAACACAAAATTCGAAACATATATTTTTTAACAATAAAACATTATCGTTCAGAATATAGATTTACATGCTTTAACTGGCTGGATACCAGAAAGATGGACCATAAGGCCGGGTGAGCCTGATTTTAACAAAGATAATCTATTTAATGTTTTATTAACGCGTTTACACAAAGGGGATGTGTTGGTAACAGTCGCTACAGGAGAATTATCCGATTTGGACGCTGATAGAACAGGCCTCGTACCCACCCACGCCTATGCTGTTCTTGATGTCAGAAATATAAATGTAATCAATTGTTTTCTGAATATTTAAAACGTATGTAAAAAAATAATAATATTTCTTTAAACATAGATGTATCTTTATAGGATGTAAGATTACTGCAACTTAAAAATCCTTGGTCGCATTTACGTTGGAAAGGAAATTATTCTGAGCTTGATAGAGTGCATTGGACAAACGAATTAAAAGAGGCATTGAATTATGACCCAGATTCTGCTTCTCAATTTGATAATGGGGTTTTCTGGATCGATTACGATAGTATATGCCGATTCTTTGATGTGTTTTACTTGAACTGGAATCCAGGTTTATTTAATTACACTTACTGCATTCATCAGTAAGCTGCTAACAATTTTGTAAATAATTATGTGTGATTAAGGATCGTTGCAAGCATCTCTCATGAAAATATTTAATCGCAGGATGTGGAACGCGGGAATAGGACCGGTGAAAGATGCGTATAATATAGGTGACAATCCTCAATTTTTATTAGAAGTTAAAAATAACGTTAGAGGAGCCATATGGATCCTTCTCACGAGACACATTACCGACATTGCTGACTTTAGACAAAATCAAGAATACATAACAGTATTAGTTTATCGAAACGATGGGAAAAGAGTGTATTACCCTCGTGAGTAAAATAATTTGATCATGATCTTCTTTTCCGCATTGGTTTTAAATGTAATTGTAAATGTTCGATGACACAGATGATCCACCGCCATACATCGATGGTGTGAGAATAAATAGCCCGCACTATCTTTGCAAAATAAAGTTAGACACACAGAGTGATACTCGATATACTCTGGTCGTATCGCAGTATGAAAAAACGAACACTATTTATTATACCTTGCGCGCCTTCGGATCGTGCGAGTTCTCATTAAAGAAGATACCAAATTTTTATAAATACGAAAAAGAGGTATGATCGTTCTGTTTTTTATATAAATATATTTGAAATTTAATACTTTTTACTATAATAACAATTTGTTTAGCTTACTGGTCAGTGGAAAGATATCACAGCTGGTGGATGTATCAATCATCCAACATACCAGAACAATCCACGTTACCAATTGATCTTAGAAAGTTCAAGTAATAACAATTACTTGCTGATTATATTGAAGGGACCAAAACAATATCAAATAGGATTTGATATTTTGTCTGTTGTACTGAATGATCCTGATGCAGCTACTGCATTCAAAACGAAAAGTTCTGGACCATTCAGGTGGTATAAAAGTAATACATTATACATAATTATGTGGGATATTTATTAATGATTTAATTTATTATAGGTCTGGATTCGTCTATCTCGAGTTAGACGATGTACCAGCAGGTACATACAACGTTATTCCATCGACGTACGTCCCTGGACAAGAGGGCCATTTCTTCTTGATTTGTAAATCGTTTTGCAAATTGCAACTTCAACCGCTTCAATGAAGAAATTGAGTTTAATAAAAATTGCTGCTTTATACAAAAAAGATTTTTTTAACAATGTGTTGTACAATTATTCTAAGCACAGTATATAGCTATTATTAATTTATACGGATCAATTGTGATATGTGAAAACAAGATTGTAAAGTATTTTTATTTGTTGTTATGGAATTGTTAATACTGTGATGAGTATTGCATATTGTACAAAGATCATTAATGCTAAAATTGATGTTACAAATGACAAAATTCTTTCGGTAATATGAAAATTACAAAGAAAAAAAAAAAAAGATCGAAGCAAGGAGAGTCATTAAATAGTAAATTATTACAAAATGTTTTGTTTTTATTTTGTATTTGAAAAGTACAAATTAGTAATCAGACTAGACAACTACTGACTGGATCGTGAAAATTTGTGGCACTTTATTCATAATTAGCATTTACTTGATGTGTTATATTTGGCACGTACGTTGTTAAATTTCGACGAATGTAGCTTTTAAATATTTTAATTAGCTATTTAATATTCTTTGTACTGTTCTTATATAGATAATAGGAAGTGTTCCTTTTCAATCAATTATGTCAAGTGAATACTAAACAGCATTTTGTGTAAATATTCACTGAAAATGCAATTGTAAATACAGTAATTATTTTTATAAAAAAATGTGTTATTAATATTTCGCCTATAAATCACAAGTAACGCAAAGAAACGCATCAAATTTTTTTTATTCGTGGGAATTACTGTATTTTTTTATCAACTTAAATAGTAAAACCTACTTCTAATATATTACTAAATTTTTTTTTTCAAATCTTTCGCTACAACTTAGCCATACGCATCTTCGTATTTTTCGAAATGTACAAAAAAATGCTGTTTGATCAATTTACATTTGACATTATATATTTTGACTATCATATACGATATCTTGTATTGCTATAAACTGAAATTAAAATGATGTAGCTTTTTAATACCTGTCTTAGCTTACAATTAACCGATTATACTTATAATTACCATTAACTGCAATATTATCTTATCAACATAATAATAATTATAAATAAATAACTGGTAATTTATATGAAGTCATGATTTGTGAAACAAGAGTAGAATAAAACGTAAATATATTTACATAATTGCTGACAGATAAATTATAAAAAAAAAAAA
>SMSQ01025875.1:17432-52093 GCA_019453375.1 Ctenoplectra terminalis | reverse complement strand
AGAAAAAAAAAAAAAGAAAAAAAATTGAGAACGTACATTTTAACTACAATTACTACTCAATTCTAATCACAGGTGGTCTATCGATGTTTAGTAGAAAGTTATGTAAATGAAATAAAAATAATACAGCAAATGATTACAATGNTGCTTCTTTCGTGCATGTACAGTTTTACAATTGTACACACAATTTGTATTACTAACTCATAGATCGTTATGTGAATTTACTTAGGTCATCTAGAGGTCATGCTTTATGTGCGTAAAAAATAATTTCATTAATGTACGCTATATACAGAGAACGTAAAAATATTTTAACATTGTAAAAATGGGCGGAAAAGTAGAACACATGATACGGTTATAAAAAATAGTGCGTTTTGTTAACATTGTTAGAAAATTCAAAGAACATCGAAAATTCTGAATAAGGTCATTTTCGGGACGAAATGTTTTTCAGTATTTAATACATTGCTCCTTTTGATTTATTTTTTTTGTTCTTCTTTTTTTTTTTTTTTTTCCCTTTTGTTTTACGTCGAATAATATTAAATTAGTTATCGAAACGAGAACATTAAACTTTTTCGTAGTTCTCAATTTGTATTAATTTTATTTTAAAATAACTTTTACTTTATTTAACATTAGAATACCATCGTATTTTTTTTTTTTTTTTTTTTTTTTTTTTTTTTTTTTTTTTTNTTTTTCCGTTTTTCTTTATCATGCAAATTTGAACTTGCACTTTTCTCATAAGAGGAGTGTAAATTTTGATATTTCAAGTAGCATGCGCTATTCTTTTGAATAAAAACTAATCTGTACATCGTATAAACGGTATTGAGAAGTTATTACAACTGCTATAAGAAGAATATTATTTCTAATTAATTATTAAAGTAGGGACGAGTCGCTAGAAGTTAAAATTTTTGTTTTACATGTCGTGAATATGTATTACTTTCAATGTTATGAAATAAATAAATATTAGTACGCGATCGAGCAGAGTTTGCGGGTAATTTTCTTGTTTAAAAATTGCTCGAGATATATGAAGATTTGAAAATTGTTTCGCAGCTGCTTTGCTTTATGCAATCACATTATGTAGCTTACTTAAATTGACTATAGATTCGATCCTTCTTAGCTTCGTGCTAGTTTATACATGTCGTAATGTTATATGGCTTTTTCTTTTCAAGGCAATATTTCTATATTGGCACCCCGTGTATTTCTAAATTTTCTGCTAACATACCGATAACATTTATAAATTTTAAGGCGCTGTGTTAATTTTTGTATAAAGATTATATTTCTGTTATGACTTTGCTACGAGTAATAAATAAAAAAAAGAAGAAGAAGAAACTTAAACCTTGTAGAGTTAAACGAAATGTTAACTGCGTCTAATGGAAGGAATTGATTTCCATAATTCTTAAAAGTATATTAGCAGTATCGTCTAGAAGTTAACTTTCCATACCTTTGCCTTTACTCGACGTACGGAACTAAAAGTTAGTAGTAATGATATCGATAATAAAATTAATCCATAATAGACAATTACTTCAAATAATACTTCGAGATTTATACTTTTAGCTTAAACATAAATTAGTAGACTTAATTTTATCAAAATTTTCATTATTTACATACACCTGTACATAAATTAAAACGTGTTAAGCTCAAAGGCGTGAAAAGTTATATATATTTTTTTTTTTTTCGGTTAATTAAATTTTTAGATGAAAAATATATTCGCAAACGGATAGAAAATATCTATTTTAAATAGTATATATCTCTTCCATTAATCAATAATATATGTTTATATTATTGTCAGAGTATAAAATTATCCTCTAGTGATGTGACGTTTCGATAAAATGTAAAAAGAATGGTAATTTACAATGCTTTTCAAGTTTGTGTTATTTTCACCTGCTGAATTCAGGAAGTGGTTTAGCTATTCCTTCGCTGTAAGCTTTATGGACCGCCTCACACACGAATCTATACTGACTCTGAAAAAAAAAACATATATATATTTTTTTTTCTTTCTTTCCACGGTACACAAAAACTATTAATTCTATTATAAACTTCTATTATAAACAATTCAATACTGATTGTAAATTTTAACTTACAGCATTTTGTATCATCATTGCTCTTTGATCTCTCATAGATCGCACGATGTCTAATGGATATACTGGTTGATTCGCTTCAATAAGACACAGTGCTGTTTCCATTAACACTAAGACACCTGTTCTACCTATTCCAGCAGAACAATGAACAACTGCAGGTTCCACTATTCCCGTTCGAGCGGCCCGCACCCTTTCAGTAAACGTTGTGAACTGTCGCCAATCGCTGGGAACTCCGTGATCTGGCCAACTGCAGTACTGCATGTGCGTTATGTCTCTTTCCTCTCCAGTCTGAAATATACAAAGTTAATCAGCGCTTAGAATTTAAATAATATATTTAATGATTGAAACATAAACGTTACTTTTACTCACGTTAATGTCACGTAGAATGAATTCTCGAAATATAAAAGTGTCTTCAACATTTTCAGCCGTAGACGTAAGAGTGAGATTTCTTAATGTTAATGTTTCGTTAAGCGCGGGCCAGTACTGATGGCACTTTGCTCGGCCACGTTCGACCAAAGTTGTGAGCATTACAACAAGAGTGCTGCCCGCTTCTAGAACCATCTGCCAGAAATCAGCGACGGTTGAAGACAAAGGTCCTTGAGTAGCAATGTATCTGTTAATAATGCCGGATCCTGGTATCTCCATATTCACGTAGTTTGCATTAATGTAATCTCCGCTCGCGGAGCCCATGAGTATCACTCGTGTAACGTCGTCTACAAATTGTATAACGTTTTGAATTTTTAAAGTCTACCTTTTATATTTCTACTTATATCAAATTTCTAGTCTTGAACATTTCTTTGTGCTTACATGGCGAAATATCCCGATAACGATTTTTGCTTTGATTTTCAGGTTTCTTAGACTCGAGAGAAGTAAGTTCTGGATTTTTTCTATACAATTGTTCATACTGTGCAATTAAAGCACCACTGGCGAGACCATCAGCGAGAAGCAACATCGACTGCGCTAACGCATCAGATCCGATAGCTGCGTGAGGTGCATCCGGAACGTACCTTATTATTTAAAAGAAAGAAAAAAAAAAAAAAAAGAATATTAAATATTATTTTTTTTTATTCTTAACAGTTATAAGTAAACGTTATACCTATATGGAGGTTCTTCTTCGGACGTTTCATCAGTACCAGCTAGTGCATTGTACAAAGCATTCGGTCTAACGGTTAATGTCAATTCACCAGAACCCGAATCACGGGACTGACGAATTAGATTTACCACATGTTCGTGTAACAATCCACTGACATCAATTCCATTTATATACACTACCTATTTATTCAATATATTCATGAGCAAGTAATTTAAAAGAATTAACTTAAATGGGTTGAAAGTAAGTCCAATCTAATTCCATTACCACATAACAACGAACCTGGTCTCCTTCGTTTAATTTTGGATAACAACGATCAGCGGGCGTGTTTGGAGCTACCCTCGATACTAGAATAGGCATATCAAGATCTAATCCACCTTTAACGTTAAATCCAAATCGACCTTGTTCGTCTGGTGTCAAAGTGATCGTAACTAGTCCGTCCTCTACTATCTATAAATTCCCATATTTATATCATTCGTGTGAAAGAAACGTTAACAATTAACGGTGGCTGAAAATATTTAAAAAGAAATACCTGAGGAGCAGGTGAACTCGTTGGCTCGCTATAATCAGGAAGATCGTAGATGTTTCTTTCGACAGTCGTATCATCATCGGCATAACTTAAAACTCTGGAACCTAATACGGGAGAAAATGCGTTGCCCTGCGTATGCGAGCTTGTTATTTCATCGCGAAGAGACAAGAAACCACCTTCGCTATGGAACACGGAAAAGAATCGAGATTATTATATATATAAAGATTAAAAACAAAAGAATTGAATTAGTTTGAACTAACTCATCGCTGGGATTTCCTTCGCCCCATGCTTGACGAGGTTCACGAGCACCAAGAGATTGAACCTTATTATCGTACGATCTAGGAGGTCTTCCAGGAGCCATAGATAATTTTCCTTTATCTTCGATAAGCGTACCTGATGTTACCCCGTGTACCAATCTTTTGCTTGGAGATCTAAATAAAATTAATTGTTAGGTCAGAAGTAACGAACTGATTTTGTATTATTAATACTGAAAAAATTAATATTACCGTATGAACGTTCTTTCGACTCTTGCTCTGTGCTTTCCATCTTCAACGGTTTGAAATTCTGTACGTCCCGAATACGTAAATCTACTACTTAAGGTAAGTGGGAAACGCCTCGGTCTTGTTTTAGGACTGTGAAGTCGGAAAAACGTGTGGTGTTCTACGCATGCTTTCCATAAATTCTTTGAACTACGATATGTCTGCATGTTGAAACCTAGTAATGTATCGTAGTTTTCCGACTGTAACAAAATTGTTGATGTATCGTGATCGTATTTTAAGTACAGCTTTTAATTACAAACTGGACGCTTGATATACCTGCTCTCTTCTTAGTTGAATGAAGAATTGCTTCCGTTTAAACGATATTTTAACTATTTTTGACCATGAGAACACATTGATTTTTATTCCATTTTGAAATACTACTAAACCTATAGAAGTTACACCTAATTGTATCTCTTTATTCGTTGAATCCTAAAACAAAGAGACAAATAAAATCATTTTCATATTTAAAAAAGAATTTATAAATGAAGTATATACCCTAGCTTTATGTAATTCTACTCCATACATATCCAACCTCTTCGCATGGTCTAAAAAATTGAATTCTGCATCTGCCGGTAATTGACCCCTAAAAAGAAGCACGAATATTTTGAAATATTTTATAAAACATTATCAATGTTACACATATAACTTAAACCTACTTATGTAGCTTATGCAGTTCAGCTATTTTCTTTTCCATTTCTTCAGTTTGACCTGGTATCAATTGTAATCTGGAAAGATATCCCGGACCATGTTCCTCGGGATGATAATCACCTAGCTCAGCTGTAATTATATCAAAACGTAGAAGAATATTACAAGAAATGTATTCAGAACAAAAGAAATATTAATGTATCCCAGTACTTACACTGAACAGTATAACTGGCAATGAGACATGCTGTACTCGGTGGTAACTGAAGTTTTCCTTGAAGAATATCTCTTCGTATTTGTAAATAAAATTGATATCTAGTATATTCTTCTTGTAATTTACTAGGGTCAGATACGTAAAACTTGACTCTGAAGTAAAACTGTCCACCTGAAACAATACACTATGTGAAATTATCTTTTATCCCTTTGCGTTTAATAATGTAAACAAGCATCTGAATACGATCTTTACCCTTACTTCTTATCTGCTTCTTTACTGGTTTACTAGGATCTAACCACCTCTGAAACATTAATCACAATTATAACGATATTCTATTAACGAACACTCTGTAGATAGATTTCGATAAATAGAATAGAAAGGTTTACCATCACATCTGGTGAATATGTACACGTTGTGGCTCCATTTTCAGCGTATTGTAAACCAAAATAATCCTTTTCAACAAGTTCTAAATGCTGGAATACCAAATCTAATAATGTTTGACCTTTTGCTCTTTTCTAAAACATTAACAAAATATTGATTATTAAACGTAACGTATGAAATCCTTACTGTTTAAAACAATCACTATATCAACTTACATCTAGTTGAAACGTATGTTGTGTGTCATCAAGGAAAACAACAGTAGCGGACAGAGATTTTAATCTACGATTTCTTGCTAATTCTGCTCCACGAACGTGGTAGCTCCCACTGGAGCCACTCAACGCTCTACGTGATACGCTTTCGATCATTTCAAATATACGAAGGCGTGTCAACCACCTTCCCGACACCACCTCTCTGCTATGCCGACCACCTAAATGAAAAATTACATTAAAGAAAAAAATATATCGAAATAAACGATAAAAAAAAATTCAAGAGAACTATCGTGTATAAATAAATCGAACAAACAAGCGATAAGTATAGGTGAACAAAATTGGTTCCAATTACTTAACAATTAAATGTGCTTTGTAAATTTTAAGAAGCAACAAGTGCGTTTTGATTTATGCAAAAAATAAGTCCATGTATTTAAGCATCGGAGCGTATCGTGAGAAAAAAGGAAAAAAGCTTAACAAACACTGATTTGATTATTTCAACTGTAAGGTTATGTCAACAACCGTGTTGTCAATTCTGATAAATGATCATATCGGATAAATCAGTCCCATGCAATCTCACAGACCGATTAACCATAAAACAATATTAAAAGTAATTACATTCAGAGGATGTCATTGAAAATAAATTCATTGGGTCAGTAATCTAACGTCGGTTACATAAGCAAGTTCATGTCTACTACGTGCCAGAATAATGTAGAACAGGGCATTCTGAAAATAGTTTACATAAAAGAAGCAAAAGGAACTCATCAAATGCCAATACACCCGTGTGCTTTCTACCATCAACTTCTCAGGAGAGAGCTCCAAAAATACAATTTTTCTTTACAAAATTAATCAAAGTATAAAAACCAGTTATTACCTAAAAAATAAATAAATAAATAAATAAATAAAANCAAAATCCTTTTTCACAAGTTCCGAACGAGATCGTGATTAATAAATATTCTAGATTATTAAAAGTAATAAACTCTCCGCAAGATACAAGAAATTAAGTCCCGGATAGCTCTCTGTTATTAATCGGTACATACATATTCCGAGATATGTCGCACCAAATAGTTATTTGTATTCATCGAAGCGATTGTCTGACGATTACATTAAACGAGCGCCGTAAAATCTGCACTTACATTCATGATCCGTTGCACTACCCTCCGATACGGATTTCACAGGTGTTCTTAAAACACTCGACAGAGGAGAAACCGCTAACGATCTTTAAATAATATCGTATAATTATATCGAACGAAGCATCAAGGAAGAAATAATCCTTCCCAATAGGATCGAAATTTTTCCAACAATTTTTTTCTTTCTTAGCGCCTTTTTCATCATTCCTTACAGCCACATTATTAGCGCGTTAACGTTTGTAAAAATCCCATTCTAATCGTGGAGGACCCGATCGGTACCAGTTGCCGTTATCAATCGGATCGTTTCGCTCCAGTTTGTTGGAAAACACATTTAAAAGTGCAAAACTGCGCTTCTTTCACTTACTCGGCAGCATATAAGGTAACACTGATAAATCGGCACGAGCGAAGAATTATATCAATGAACGATGGTCATGGTACTTTTGAAGCTTAACGATAACCATTGCCAGTAAACGTGTACATCGATCAATCGGTTGTATCGCCGTTCTGAAATAATTATTTCTCTGCAACGCAACTCCTTGTGGATCAAAGTTTTATTTACAATAAAATTGTTTGACGCCCTGATAGAAAACTATACCGTGTACGTGTACGTGTTGCATCGTACACACATATACGACGCGCGTATTAACGGTGGCCATCGAGCAAGCGGAATTAAGATGCGCGCCATCGTTCTCTGCGATCGTAGTAGCCTGTGTCAATCTGTAGGAATGTAAATTATGTACGATAAAAATAAACGAAACTACGTATCAATGTTTCGTCGTTTTTATTCGATCGAACGTGAACCTGTATTAAGATACCTTTACATTTGTATTATTATTATTATTTCTTTTTATTTATTATTTTTGTTTATTATTTTTTCTGTTTCTCTTTTCTTTTTTTCTTTTTTTTCTTTTCTTTTCGTTTTTTTCAAACGCACGAATATTTTTCTGCTCTTTAACGATCCAAAAGGCAGTTACGATTTCAATTTATATTTAAAAAAAATTGAATCGTACTTGAGGAACTGAAATGTGTGCCACGGTTGTTAAGATTTTAAGATTTTAAGGTTCTGGAAATATTATGTTCGCGGAGCAATTGGAAATACTAATTTGTTTCGATAATTTTGTACGAAACAATTTATCGCGAATACGTAATTTAACGTTGAAATTAGTTAACCGAAGAACCACTTGGAGCGTTTATTCGGTTTCTTTGATTGGTGAACAACTCCGCCTCGTCAAACCGTTCCCGCCGCGTGGACCGTAGTTTGTGGATTACGGTTGCGGTTTGGTTATAAATCCCGCCATCCCCGCGACCAGCGACGAATTGTAGTATCATTGCTTGTTTTATAAGGAATATCAAGGAAAATGTGATAATATCACAGCATTTTATATCGTATGAATGTTTAGTTCGTTATCGTTTACGCCTGAAAGATTAATTATAATTTTATGTAGAGTTGATTTCACACAACCGCGTGTTGTGCTACTGCTACGGTAAACGAGTTGAAAAACAAGAAGCTATGGCAAACGTATCCGTTGACAAAGAGACGTTCTTTCGACGTATGAAGCGGCTTTACACCGCTTGGAAGGTATCATGGTTACAACCGTTTCTTTTTTTTCTTAAAAATTAAATTGATCCTTTGACAAACAAGAATAAACATTTTTGTTGAACAGGATGGAGAAGTTGGTACAGATGACAGTTTCAGTAAAATGGATTGTCTTGTCTCTGCAGTGGGAACAGACGAGGATATTGTGTACAGCAAATCCACTGCATTGCAAGTAAGCGATGTTTATCTTTTTTCCTTTGTATCCTTGCGTATTGTCTGTTCGAATCTTGTATTCTGTGTTCTGTACTCGAAAACAAACGGGATAACGTAATTTTTGCTGCTCCGAAAAGGCGATCTTAATAAAATTCGCTGTTCTTTATAAGTATATTTAATACGCTTGTAGCTCGGCATGGTAAAGAGAATTAAAACGGTTTGCGGAATTATAGATATCAAAATGAACTTTAATTATGTAACTGAATTGTTGTTACTTCTCTTGTCGTGTTATTAAATATTTTGATGTAATTTTTAGGTTGGTAAGGGATCGAGTTAATGTTCACATTCTGTTTCAGACATGGCTCCTTAGTTACGAACTCACAGACACTATAATGATCTTAGCGGAACAGTCTATTTGCTTCTTAGCTAGCAAGAAAAAAATTGAATTTTTGAGGAAGCTTGAAAACCAAAAAACCGAAGAGACCGGAGTGCCTCCTGTGAAGCTGCTCGTGAGAGACAGGGTATATATTTTTTTGTAATTTATATTTTATACGAACAGTCGGATTTTTAATCACATTTGATGCTTGATGTTAATTCGTTTTTTTTTAAGAATGACGAAGACAAAGCCAATTTTGCCAAACTTATTGAAAATATAAAAGAAAGTAAAAAGGGTAAAACATTGGGCGTTTTTTCGAAAGAAAATTATCCAGGTGCCTTTATGGATGCGTGGAGAGCTGCTCTGAAGTCAGAATCTTTTGATACGGTGTGATATTTTTTTTTTACAGTGTAATATATAATAGCGAGCATTATAATTATCTGACAATGTATTTTAATACGTCAGGTTGATGTAAGTGCTGCAGCTGCGTATGTAATGTGCTCGAAAGAGGATGCTGAAATTCTTACCATAAAGAAAGCGTGTTTAGTTTCCGTAGACGTTTTTACAAAGTACCTTAAAGATCAAATCATGGAAATTATAGATTCTGATAAGGTATTTGATTTTTATTCGTTCGGAATTTGACTTGAGAATACATGTGCGTACGTGTGAAAATCAATTTTAACATGCGACTATTTTTATTTTAGAAAGTCAAGCATTCAAAGCTCGCAGAAGGTGTAGATGCAGCTATAACGAATAAGAAGTATGTAACTGGCGTTGATGTTACCCAAGTAGATATGTGCTATCCTGCGATAATACAAAGTGGTGGAAATTATTCTTTGAAGTTCAGCGTCGTTAGCGATAAAAACACTTTGCATTTTGGCGTTATTGTCTGTTCCCTTGGAGCACGTTACAAATCCTACTGCTCCAATATTGTCCGAACATTGTTGGTGAATCCGACTAAACACATTGAGGTAAGTTATAAACCAAACGTTTCACGTAATAAAATACTTTAATAATACATTGAATACGTTCAATAATAACGTACGTTTATTTTAGGATAATTATAATTTCCTTTTACAATTGGAAGAGGAGATTTTGAAGAAGTTAACGGCAGGAGTGAAAATAAGCGAAGTATACGAAACAGGCGTTAAGTATGTAAAGGACGAAAAGCCTGACATGTTGGATCATTTAACCAAAAATTTCGGGTTTGCCATGGGTATCGAATTCAGGGAAAGCTCTTTACTCATCGGTCCAAAAACTCACGCGGTAGTGAAGAAAGGGATGGTGTTTAACGTAAACGTTGGATTGGCGAATCTTACAAATTCAGAAGCTACGGAAAAAGAAGGGAAAGTGTATGCTCTTTTCATCGGTGATACAGTTATGGTTAATGAGGTACTGTTTTCTCTTGGATTTAAGTAAATATAACATTATTTCTATATTAAGAAATGAAAATTACGATAGAATAATTTATTTTAGGGCCAACCTGCTACGAATTTGACACCGTCAAAGAAAAAGGTAAAAAATGTTGGAATATTTGTTAAAGATGAAGAAGAGGAGGAGGAGGAAGGAAGTGGAAAAGAGAATGAACCTAAACCCGAGATCCTTGGCCGTGGAAAGAGAACGGCTGTAATAGAATCCAAACTAAGAACAGAACACAGTTCGGAGGAAAAGAGAAAACAGCATCAGAAAGAATTGGCACAACAGTTAAACGAAATTGCAAAGGCTCGGTTGGCTCAACAATCTGGTGGAAAAGAACAAGAAAAGATACGGAAATCAACAATATCGTACAAAAGTTTGAGTCACATGCCACGAGAACCGGAAGTAAAAGAATTGAAATTATATGTTGGTATGTATAATTTATATATGTTTGTATACTAAGCTTTACACATTATTCGTTGCATATTGCTTTGCATATTTTTGTATTTCAGATAAAAAATACGAAACTGTAATTTTACCTATTTTTGGAATTCCTGTACCCTTCCACATATCTACGATCAAAAATATTTCTCAGTCGGTAGAAGGAGATTACACGTACCTCCGAATAAATTTTTTTCATCCCGGTGCCACAATGGGTCGGAACGAAGGCGGAACTTATCCACAACCCGATGCTACGTTTGTTAAAGAAGTGTTAGTGTACAAGTTTATTTTTTTATCTTTTATTATAACGCAAACCAAACTTTTTATTTATTTATTTATTTTTTGGGGTTTTTTTTTTTTTAGAACATATCGAAGTACAAACACCAAAGAGCCTGGTGAAATTTCAGCACCATCTTCTAATTTAAACACAGCGTTTAGACTGATCAAAGAAGTCCAAAAGAAATTTAAAAATAGAGAAGCAGAAGAAAGGGAGAAGGAGGATCTTGTAAAGCAGGACACTTTAATACTATCCCAAAATAAGGGTAATCCAAAACTAAAAGACTTATACATTCGACCAAATATTGTTTCGAAGAGAATGACGGGAGGCTTAGAAGCTCATGTGAACGGATTCCGCTACACTTCGGTTAGAGGAGATAAAGTTGATATTCTTTACAATAACATTAAGAATGCCTTTTTCCAACCATGTGATGGTGAAATGATCATATTGCTTCATTTTCATTTAAAAGTACATATCTTTTTTATTTTTTTTCATTCACTCCTATCAATGATCAACCACTAAGTATTTATAAATTATTTTTAGCATGCAATCATGTTTGGTAAAAAGAAACACGTGGATGTACAGTTCTACACAGAAGTTGGTGAAATCACGACAGATTTAGGAAAACATCAGCATATGCATGATCGCGATGATCTCGCTGCTGAACAGTCTGAACGAGAGCTTAGGCATAAATTAAAAACTGCGTTTAAGAGTTTCTGTGAAAAGGTAATGCTTAATGTCCTGCAATATTTGATTTTACAAAATCAATCAGTCAACTCTAAGAAGCAACAAATGTTCAGGTTGAAAGCATGACGAAACAAGAGATCGAGTTTGATACGCCTTTCCGAGAACTGGGATTTCCTGGTGCACCGTTCAGAAGTACTGTTCTTCTGCAACCCACCAGTGGTTGTTTGGTTAATCTCACAGAATGGGTAAATTTGATTCTATTTACAGTCGCTTCTGTATCAAATATCAGTACCAACTTATTAACCATATTAATTTTGTATTTTAGCCTCCGTTTGTTATTACTTTGGAGGATGTTGAACTTGTTCATTTTGAAAGAGTACAATTTCACCTTAAGAATTTTGATATGATTTTTGTTTTCAAAGACTACCATAGAAAAGTTGCAATGTTAAACGCTATTCCTATGAACATGCTGGATCATGTAAAGGAATGGTTAAAGTAAGTTTTCTTGAACTTTATCTGTTCTCCGTTTAATTAATTACCCAAAAGCAGATGATAAACGTGTTACATTCTTTTCAGTTCATGCGACATTAGATACTCAGAAGGTGTACAATCTTTGAACTGGACAAAAATCATGAAAACAATCACGGACGATCCTGTAGGTTTCTTCGACAGTGGTGGTTGGAGTTTCTTGGATCCAGAAAGTGATGCAGAAAACGAGGAAGTAGATGACGAAGAGGAAGAAGAAGACGATGCTTATGAAGTATTAAATCTACTTCAATAATTATGAAAGATATACGTTTGTTATGAGCGCAATCATTTATATATTTTGTATTTTAGCCGTCTGACTTCGACACTGAAGAGGAGTCTGACGATGATTCCGAATACTCCGAAGCATCAGAAGACTCAGACAGTGAAGGTAACATTAAAGAAATTCATTCGAATACAAAGAAAACGAAAGTACTTGTACTTTGATCAGTTGTTTAATGTTTCTCCGTTTCTTGAATTTACATCGTAGAAGAGGAATTGGGTAGTTCTGAAGAATCTGGTAAAGACTGGTCTGACTTGGAACGAGAAGCAGCTGAGGAAGACAAGGAACGGGGAGAAGAACGATTTCACGATGATTATAATTCAAGCAAAAAGAAGAAAGGAAGTCGGAAAGATTCACTTTCTCCATCAAAAGACAGGTAAGTTATTTAATATTACCCTTTTTCAAATTTGATATTAATTACGTATTGTATCGTACGATTGACAGGCATAATTCGAAACACAAGAGCTCTTCCAGTTCGAAAAGTAAAAGTTCGTCCAGCAGTAAAGACAAGAAATCGTCATCCGATAAGCACAGGTAAGAAGTTAAACGTTTACACAGAGTAAGTTTCTTAAAGATATTAGGCATAGAACAACATAACTTGATTACGAGCTTGTGTTAAGTATATGTTTCAATAATTAAAGATCGGATCGATCGCGGAGTGGAGGTTCACACAAGAAAGTGTCTCCTTCCAAATCATCAAAACACAGGTGATTAATATAAATATTTGCGCGTATGACAATGATACATTTGATATTTATTTTCTGTTTAGTCCTAAGAAGAGCGACAGACACGACAAACACAAGTCGTCTAGCCATTCTTCTTCTAGCAGTAAGAAACGATCTCGCGAGGACAGTTCAGAGAGAAACGACAGGGGGTCGAAGAAATCTAAGTGAGTATAAATATTTCATAACATTTAATTGTATCCCGTTGCAACAGTTTTTTCATTCTTATTTACGCTACTTATATAAATTACAGAAAATAAGGAAGATCATCTGAATACGGAAGATAAAGCACATACGAAAACACGAACACCGAATGCTGATTCTACGTTAAGCTTTCTTACTTATGATACGTCGATTAAGTTATAAGGATAGTACATTTTCTTGCATTGATTCATTCAAGCTGTTAGCAAACGATTCGTTGATATTACTTGAAAGTTCGATAGTGTACTGTCATAGCTCGGATACTTGGCAGTACTTGGCGATAGCGATGTATTGTTTATGAATATGTATGAACTTGTGTGAGTAATTTAACGTAAATTTACGTATGAACACATTTTTTATCACTTGTACATAAAACTCTCTTCTTAAGTAAAAGAATGTCGATCTTAATTATATAATATAGTTACTAACACGTATCATTTCATTCCATTATTCGTTTGCTAGTAGTATTCAAATGTATTTGTAATAACTTATTAAGTTCGTGAATTGAACGGCATTCATTGTACAGATAGTATATATATATATATATATATGAAGAAAAAAAAGAAAGAAAAAAAAAAAAAGGAAAACTTGTTTCGTCTGTTATGATATTGTTCTGTATCGAATGATCATGAAAATTAAACCGTGACTATGATAAACGGAATAGGAAAACTTACAGGTATAATAATTGTAATATGCTCTCAATGCAAGACAATGCACTAGTGGTAACTATCGTACATAAGATACCCAGGATTATAGATGTTAACATACTAAGCGGAGAAAGCTGAAATGGATCAAAATCTTTGATAATTTTGTTTGCATAGTTCTGAAATTTGTACCTTGGTAAACAGAATAAATACTTTTTAAGTTATTTATCATTAATGTACAAAACATTGTCACTTATTGACGGTGCGCCCACAGAATGGAATCGTTGCTACTTCAACACGGTACAATCATAGTTACATTTGTATTAATAGCACTATCATTGTATGCTCACCATTTTTATTCGCGTTCAAATTTTGTCCCGATTTCACGATAACGCAAGATCTGTATGAAGATTCGTTCATCCTTGAGATCTTACGTAATTACTTTCCTGTTAACTTCGAAAGAGGAGGAAAAGAATATCGATAGGTTCATAAGAAAGTGAAAGTAAAATGAAAGTGCAACTTTACGAAATTTGTCGTACCCTTGACTTATTTTTTTTTTTTTGNTGAATGATGTTAGTTGGAATGTATGTTGTAATACTCTTTTTACGGACGATGTTGGCAGAACGCCAGTTTGAAATATTTTAAGTATGTAATAAATTTTATAAAGTCGAACAGAATAAATTATCGTCTTTTTTTAAATGAACATTTTTTTATAATTAAACGTTTAAGCACTCTTATTATTAAATCTTATAAGAATAGTGTCGTGAAGAAAGTTTCTTAATAAAAAAAAAATTGTACAAACGGGGGGGCGTCATTATTATTCATTTATTTACTAAAAATGGAAAAGTCTAGGTACATCGTTAGAAAAAAAAAAAANTTGATAACGAAGATGGAGGAAACGCCTACTGGCAATTTGATATTACGTTTGAATTCCTTGGCAATGCCATATAATAAATGCCAAAGAAGAACCGTTTCGATAATAACGTAAATGTAGGTGAAGTGAAAGTGCACCTCTGGTTAGTGGTTCTGCAGCTTTCTCCACGACATCACTAGGTACATACATAAAATTCCGGCAGGTGACTTAGTTCGACATTTCACAATTTGCGAATGACAGTTTTTTTTTTTTTTTTTTTTTTTTTTTTTTTTTTTTTTTTTTTTCTAACGTGTTTNATGTTGTAATACTCTTTTTACGGACGATGTTGGCAGAACGCCAGTTTGAAATATTTTAAGTATGTAATAAATTTTATAAAGTCGAACAGAATAAATTATCGTCTTTTTTTAAATGAACATTTTTTTATAATTAAACGTTTAAGCACTCTTATTATTAAATCTTATAAGAATAGTGTCGTGAAGAAAGTTTCTTAATAAAAAAAAAATTGTACAAACGGGGGGGCGTCATTATTATTCATTTATTTACTAAAAATGGAAAAGTCTAGGTACATCGTTAGAAAAAAAAAAAAATTTTATAAATACTCGTTACAAAACTTAGGTCTAAAGCGTTTCTTTTTTTACAAGGGAACGATGACGATGATAATAAAGAGGAACAGAGCCTAATTTCGTCCTATCTGATCGATCTGTACTTGAAGATTGTTCACAACTTCCGGTGGAACGTGTTCACCCAGGATTTCAAACAGATTAATCTTCTGATCGCCAGGAATTGATTCGTAAGCCGCCAATTCGATACCTTCTTGAACCTTTTGTATTGTTGCATCCTTTGGAATCAGATAAGTATTCTGCGCCTGTTTTATAGCTTCGTTGCTAAAAATTTGACCATCTTTCTGTGGAAACGCCATAGCTACTCCCACGATGAATAGTGTTGCTAATAACGCAAAACGAATTTCCATCTAAAAAAAAAAAAGGGATCAAATTTTACATATGTTTTTTAAAGTTATTTTAAAAAAATATTCTTCATTGTATATATATTTTTTTAATCTTATAAAATGGTTATTTAAATTTGTTTCGGTGAAAAAAACGCGCGTAACTGGAAAACGTTTCCGTGGTTCTCAATTAAGGAGAAGAAGGTTGGAATTTGGAACGATATTCATCTTCTATTTTGTCATCGTGTGAGCGGGATGCTTGATCCGGTTCTTGCAATCACTCTTCTGACGCAACGGAGAACGTGCGTGACATGACGAGCAGCATCGGGTAAGATATTTAGTTATAAAAGGAAAGGGTTTGTAACGTAAAAAAAAAAATAAGAGTTGGTTAAGCGTTGTAATTTTGTATATCGATACACGTTACAATTGTACCGCGTGTATTGCAACAAAATTTGAATCATGAATGTGCGAATATAATAACAGGAAAAGGTAACAGATAGAGAGATATGAATGAATTATGTTCTGTCTTGTTAAAAAATTTTAATTCGTTCCATTGTGATCGAATGAATGAAAAAGTGAAATGTTGGAAATAATAAAGATTTTATAATCGTGAATATACATTATGAAGTAGCTTCCGCGCGTAAATTGATGCGTATGCGATTACAACTCTGATCAAGTTCAAACTATCGTAAGAAATATGTTTTAAAATAATAAGTTACTACGTATAAAAATTAAATAGAGAAATACTAAATTAGATAGAGAGATAATCTTTTTTTAACAATTTTTCAACCGCATTAAAAAGGAAAAATAAAAATTCTTGAAAGAAAACAAATTAACTCTAATAATACACTTTCATTGCAATTAATATTTTATACATTAATATTACTTGCAATTTAATTTTCGCAACGTTTAAACAATCGCACGAAGCTCCAAGAAATTATGTAAACTCGTAATACACTTCTATCTATCTACGTTACTTTACAAAATAATCCTGCACGCTCTTCTCGTTTCTTTTCTCTTTTTACCGCTACCACTTGCCGGATTAAGCTATTCATCAATTTAATTCTCTAGGAAGATACATCCACACTTTCACTCATGTAAGGAACAAATCAACGCAAGATAAATCTTTCCGCCACGCGGATCAACTTTCTCACCCATGTTACCCTAAAGGAGGAATAATTTATCGGTTAAATCTCAGTCGAAGAAAAAAAAAACTCAACTTACATTGGCTTGGCGTTGAAACACGAGAATAGAAACACAAATATACCAGTTGAGCCGGTGGGAACGTTCAAGACTGGCCAACGACGATCGAGCAAAAAGTATAATGCCCCGGTGTCCACGCAACTCCTTAACGCCTGAGGGTTAGCGGTAAAAGGAAGTTGGGGCCTAACAGCGATCGTAAAAACGATCTCGTGAATGGTACTCACGTCGAGAGTGCGTCGTTTCACAATCAGTCGCCGTGGAGCGAAACTAAGCGCGCGGCGGGCAGAAGCGGCTTTTATACTCGAGATGCTCACCAGGACGACGGTGGCACACCACTCCTATACGCATCCGACGAGGATCCATCCTCCAATTAGTTAACAGTTACAGGAAGGAACGCTCACGATCATCACTTTTGCTTTCGTTCGACTTGTTACTGGTCGGTCTCCTCGGGCGAAGGATTCGATCTTCCATAACGTCTAATCGTGATGTCACTGTTTACTTGTTACTGCACGTTACAGTTGTAATGACCATGGTGATGGTAATTTTATCCGTTTATCGATTACAGAGCTTTCGTGTGGTTAGAAAATTATTACGAGGGGGACATGTATTAGGTTCTCTCAAAAGTTTCTTTCGTTTTATTAACAGTAGATTTACGGAATCCGTCAATTTGACGGATTTCTGATTTCACGTTGAAGTGCAATAATTATCTGTGTAGAAAATGTACACTCAAAATAGAATTAAAATGCAAGAAACGTAGTAACTAAATCTGTGCGAATAAAAACCTATTAATTTCGAATAAAATGAACTAATGTTATTACAAAAAAAGCACAGTTCAATATACCCGTTAAAACGGTCCAATCAATCTCCGTAAATCTAGTGTTAAATAAGTAACGAATCCATAATATTTTACGTTTTACAATATATTATTATTTCATATAGGATTCATTTTGCAGTATTTTTCCCTCATCTTTCGTTTAACAAATAAGGCTGAATGTTTATTTAAACACGGCTAGACGAAACCACTGCGTGAAGGTAACGGAAGGAACTTTCGGGACAACCTAATATTTATACCTCTGTGTCTGTTGGGATACTGAAATGGATAATAAATATTTTTAGTAATTCTGGTTTATTATGAGTGTTGTCGAAGATTAGATAAATATATAACAATGCTACGCATAAATACTTTGGATTCATCGAAGCGACTCTTTTAAGCATTTCTCTTTACGCTTTTACAAATACCATCGCACGACCTGCCATGAATATTAGTTACCCGTTAACCAATATGTAGCGATGAATACTGGGACTACCGATGCACCTGATCGAGGTTTCACTTTTACCATTGTTCCTCTCAGACTGCCGGAGACGAAAATAATTTTTCTTTCGTTATAAAATATAATACGAAATGAAACAGTTGCCTGCCGTGTTTCTGAAAACAGAATTAAAATTGATAGAGAAATAGTGGGTTCGTTCAGTAGTCTACGAAACCTTTTTTCAACAATAAATTGCCGATAGGTTTCTCGCGTAATCGATTGTCTTTGTAAATGTATTCGCCCCCGAGTATGGTCGCCTCAACTTTACCGTACAATACTTTATTTTCATACGGTGTTAACTGAAACATGATATAAATTTTTAGACGCGTTTAAAAATTTTGTCAATATATTTTTTTTTCTGATTCATTTTTATATTGGTTACCTTGTTCTTGAAAAGTATACCATCCTTTTCAACCTGTAAAGCAGTAACGTAATTTAATGTAATTTCTTTCTTGGCAAATGTGCAACATTTGACACGCTTTCTTTAATTCTTTACTTTAAACATTTTCTTCGGATCCCAAACCACGAAATCTGCATCCATACCCACGGACAAAGAACCTTTTCGATCGTCCAGTCCGCAAAGTTTAGCTGGATTACCGGATAATAATTTCGATATTTCTGTTAATTTTATATTTTTCGATCTCGCAGCGGTCCACAATAAGGACAAACCTGCAGTGCAAATAATAGAATAAAAATTGTATGAATAAAGAATTAAAAATCCGTAAAATGGCATAGAAATGATCGATTGTCGAAACAGACCAAATTGCAATGACGAAATGCCACCCCAGGCGGTTAAAAAATTTCCCCTCGTTTTTAATTCTTCTACGCAAGGAGAATGATCTGACACAACCATGTCTATCACTCCATCCCTTACACCAGTCCATAATTTATCCTAAAGATAAAATAATGTTTATCATTTGATGGTTTAAAATTATTTTCGATTGCACATAATGCGGCAAAATACAATTTTATAATTATTTATTTGTTACATTTTTTTGTAATTATACTTAATTACTTTGAATTAATTCCCAATTTAAATTTTATAATTACTTGATTCATTTTTTCTCGAATAGGCGGACAGCATTTGAATTCCGTGGCGCCTACTGGCACCTCCTCTGCAGAGAGCAATAAATAATGATGGCACGTTTCCACTGTTAGGGGTGCGCCATCATTTCTCGTATCTTTTATCAAATCTAAAGCTTCGCTGGTTGATAGATGCACGATATGGCATCGAACGCTGTATTAATTACATCGAAAATTTTTCAATATTTTCTTCTCATCCTCTAATTTATAATTAAATCGCTAAATATCTTACTTAGATGCTTTGCACCACTGGCAAACCATTTTAATCGCATTTATCTCCATTTCAGGTGAACGTGATTGTAAAAATGACTCGAAACGCGAAGGATCACCTAAATAGAAATTGTTTTGAAAAATTTGTTGAATATTTCGAAATATCTTTGAGATCTAACGATCCAGAAATAAATGTCGATTACCTTTTGCGGAAGTATCTATATCCTCCTCATATTCGGCGTGAAACTGCAATTAAATATTTCAATATATTTTATTGCAGTCGTATAAATAATTATTACAAAAATTTTGATAGCTTATTAAAAATACTGCGAGCACTGATTTGGTTGATTTTAATTCCTCTAAGGTTTTGTTAACATCATCTTCTTTTACGCGGAGAAACTCGTCTACTCCGCTTGGACACAGGAAACATTTAAATCCCACTACTCCAGCTTCTATTAAAGGTCGTAACTGATTCTATAAATTTTATCGATTAAATTAACATTGTGGCTTAAACGGTAATCTAAAAGTAAAAGCAGTATTATTTATAAACCTGATTTCCAGGTACCACTCCACCCCAAAACGCCACGTCTACGTATATTTTTCCACGTGCTTCGTTTGCTTTTGTCCTAAGATTATCCACCGTCGTTGTTGGCGGGATAGAATTTCTGTTTGCGATTAATCATTATTTTAAGATTAATGAACGTACACAGTTAAAAAGAGTGTATAAAAAAGTATTAGTGTTATGCAGGCTCAGGAACTTAAGGTGTTAAGGAATTAAGGAATTAAGGCACAATAATGTCTTACTTCGTTTTGTCTTTCCTTATTTACTAAAGTATTATGATGTTGAATTGTCCCTTTATGCGTGAAAAATTGCACGTCAATGAATCCTATAAAAATGCGAGTTTCAAGTGGACAATAATGTATGAAAAATAAGATCCGATATGGTGTAGTAATGTACACAAAAAAAATTTGATTCCCAAATATGAGTTTTAAGCACGAAGCCAGTGATTTCATATTACAACGGCATGTCCGCGATCGTCGTGATTCCACCGACAGCTGCTGCTCTTGTAGCCGTAACGAATCCTTCCCATTCGGTTCTGCCAGGTTCGTTTACGTGTACGTGCGAGTCTACGATTCCAGGCATCAGTACCGAAGAACCAAAATCTTCGATCTTGATTTCTGGGTAGTTCTAGAAAATTCTCGCGATGAAAAAATTTTTCTGGCTTTCAAAGAATGTTCTGGAATACTTACTTGTAACACAGACTCAATTTGACGCTCGTTACAATTTTCTATAATTTTCTTTATCTTACTGTTTCGAACGATTAAAAGAGCTGGTTGCACTTTATTATCAAGCACGACGTTTCGAGAAAGAAATGCACGAGTTCTATGTTCATTTTGGGTATACATTATGCAACGTTCGAGGATGCAATGATACAGATCTACTTCTGCACAAGATCTTTTATAAGTTAATGACCAAATCATCTGGGATAGTTCAAACATCCGGTATCTTATCTGGCAGTGCAGAAGTACTCTGCATTGTACATAACTGTGTAAACGAGGATAAACTGTTTACTCTGTAATAAAATACAATTTTTGGGATTAGTTGATTTGTAGGGTGTAAGGTTTATTATTTATTAATAAAGTATACATAAATTTCCATGTTCCAGATATAAATATGTAATCCGTAGACAAATAGTACGGACAGTAAACTAATTTATGATAGCTGACTTTGTTCCTTAAACACCTTACTTTTAAACGAAAATTTATGCGAAGTAAACTATTATTATCACCGAGGTGTGTCGATCTTAAATAGTATACGCTGGGAATTTTGCAGAAGACGGTTGTTGCATGTCGATTAAGAAGTAAATTGTACCAGCAAGACCTAAAATAATATATACATATATATTATTATTTGAGTAAAAATATGAATGATAGATAAAGGCCACAATAATTTATAATAAAGTACCTTCGAACAACGAAAATGGTCTATCAGGAGTCTTGACTTGATGTTTGCCATATTCCATACACCATTCTACAAACTTACAAGCTCTGTAAAGATGTTTCACGTCCTACAGATGAAACCAATGTTTTATTATGCTATAAACTATTACATAAATTAATTATTTTTATTATAAATTCAGTGTAACCTTTGTCTGTTGAAACAGACACAAAAATGTATATGCATTTCCGGCTACTCCGTGACATATTCCATATCCTTTCTTAAGCAATCCTCTTGACCAAATTACTTCTCCGCATTGTAAAGCAGTTTTCAGGTAATTCTCATCCTGATATATCTGCATACGTACACGTTTAATTATACGTGAAAACTTAACACTATTAACAATTGTTCAAGTTAAATATTAACAACCTTGTAAGCTAAACAAAATAACATAGTCATTCCAGGTGCTCCATGGCACCAATGTATCAATTTATCCGTGTTACTTCCGATCGAAGATGGAAAGTTTCCGGAAGGATATCGTAAATTTTGAAGAAACTCTAATGCAGGTTTTATATCTTTTTCCAATTGAGCTTGTGTTAAGTATTGCCGTGCCTGTAAAATCAATGAACACTTTAAGATGAAGTCTTGAATAATTATATTATTATATTAGTACAAAGTATCACACCTGTAGCAACGTATAAAGTATTCCAGCCAACCCATGTGCACCACCAATATACTCAGTCCCATGCCAAACATACATTAAAGGTGTTTTGTACTTTCTTGAAGCAGAATACAGATTTCCAGATTTAATTATGAGCGCAATGACCTGATACAATATTTTTTTAATGATTGCGATTAAAGCATTGTTTTACCGTCTGCTTTGAATTTAATTTTCACTGCGCTAGGACAATACCTGTTTAATAAGTTGATCTTCTATGGGAGCAGGAGATATATTCGAATTCAAAAACAGAAGAGAAAACAAATAGCCGGCTCTCCCATAAAGTAACTCATCAGGCAAATCACTACTCTCATCCAAAACATGAGAAGATGCTGCTTTCACTCTGGAAAATAATATGCAGATAAATAGATAACACGCATTTGGTACATTTATAGTAAAATATCATAAAATATAACTAAAGTATATACTTTGCAATCATATTTTGCGCTTCGTCACGACGGCCTTGTGAATGAAAAACAACTGCGCCCAAAGCTAATGGACCCACAATACCGGTCAAGAATGTAATTTCTCTTTTATGTCTGAATTTATTTACACATATTTTTAACAACTCCATTGCATTCTGCCAATAAAAATGTAAATTTAACAAATAATTTATATTATAGGGGCAAAGAAGTATTGAAAAATTCATACATCCATATAAGCGGGTTCATTAAAACACTTTCCATATTGGTAAAACATGTATGCAATCCCTGCTGACCCAGTATACACAGAATAATCGTCATTATAAGTCCAATGGTTTTTCTTTTCTTCTAACCGGTCCACTAATTTCTTTGTGCATTCTTTAACTCTTTCCTTACATTTTTCATTGATCTAAAAAGAACAAATCTCTTTAATTTAATACATATACGTGTATTTATAAATAATTCATAGATTAATTATAAGATAATTTATAAGTAAAATTATTACCTCATTAGTAGCTGCATTCACAAGAAAATGTGCAGTAGGATTAGGATAGTCTTCAAATGAATTATCATAATTACGAGAATTATCCATTTCGACGTAAATTAATTGCGTGTATCGCTTAATTATATTTGGATGTCGTATATCAAACGCTTTTTCTTTGTTTATTTTATACTTAAAGCCTGCCTACGAAAAAAATAATTTTTGATATTTTACTGAATAACATTTTCGATATTTTAAACAATATCACGCAAAGAAAAACTTTTTCTATGAACAAAATAATTAGTATTTATTAAATACTGTGTTATAGAAAATTACCGGCTTAACCGGCAAAAGGGTTAGCCGAGATACATTCTGTTAAACGATAGTAATATTTGCTATATACATATTGATATGTTTAATATGTGGAAAATTACAAATAAATTTTTTTTACAAATACGGTATTTTAATAATCATAACGAAAAAGGACATTTTAACAACATACTGAGAAAGGAATCATTTGACGTATCATTCTAAAAATATACATCACTTACATGTTTGTATGAACAAACTTGCTTCTAAAATCGTATTACAAATTATATTTTCGAATAAAATAATTTATCGTCTATAATATAAGGGATCAAAGTTGTGACAAATTGAAAATTATTTTCATAACACACGTCAAATCCAAAAGTATTCGAGCTATAAAAACTTACATCAGAAACGAGACACCACTCCAGTGTCGCATTCAACATTACCGACTTGGAATAAAACTGGAACACAATAATATTCATTTTTCTTAATAAATTTGCATTTAGTTTCATTGTCTCTTTTAAAATAATATCGATTACTCTCATTTAGATGTAATAAAAAAAAATATAAAAATACAAAGTTTTGTTATTGAATTATTAATTAGCGCCATCTCTACCGTCGATCGCAACCAACGTTATAATCATTATTATGGAGAACCCAACAGAATTTGACTTTTTTTCAAATACATATTGCAGTTCGTGCGACTCGAATTCCCTCGAGTTTTGAATTTACTTCATAAAATTTTCGAAAGCTTCCGAAATTCACGCTCTCCAAATTTACGTTATTAAAGGCGTAACTCCAAGGAATGGAATTTCCCTTTCGATTAACTCTAAACTTTAATTCTATTAAAAATAATTTCCCTTTCGATTAACTCTAAACTTTAATTCGATTAAAAATAATTTCCCTTTCGATTAACTCTAAACTTTAACTCTATTAAAAAAAAAGAAAAGTTAAAACCGTACAAAATCAACAAGCGTTTCCTTAAATGAAATTTCGTGTATTAAAATATTTCTACAAAGTCATCCGACGTATCGGCGTAGCACGTTATTTCGATTTCCTTCCATGATATTAATCATCCAAACGATAATAGAGTTCGGAGATATTCGATAAATCAATTTTATTATCCCAATCAGAATGGAGTGTTGCAAGAATCCGGTCGTCACATTTTCCTTGCCAATCGTTCTGATTGCGCTCTGAACGTATTTCTCCGGTGTCGGTACCATCCATCCCGATCTCGGCGAATCCGTCGTGTGATTGGTCACCGTACCCGGTAACAAACATTGTACGACCACGCCGTGTTTCCCATATTCTATCTGCAGGTCCCTGCTGAATTTCACGATATACGCTTTTGTTGCAGCAAAGACTGTCAACAATGGGCTCGGCAAAACGGCCACCATGGAGGCTACGTTCACTATTACTCCTTTTCCTCTGACCACCATTTGCGGTAACAGGATACGACACATATTTGTCACGACAACCACGTTACAGTGGACGATACTCATGTAGATCTTTTCTTTGTGGGGAAGATCCAAGAAATATTCCGGATGCGGATAAGACATACCGAGATTGTTAATCAACACGCCGATCTCTAAACCGAACATCTCCTTTTCGATCACGTTGTACGTCTCCAGACCTTCCGAAAGATCCAGCTTGATCACTTTCGTCTTTACATTGTACATAGCCTCGATATTGCTCGCGATCGTCTTTAAATTCTCCGTGTCAGGACTGACGAGGATCACGTTCAATCCTATCCTCGCCAACGCTTCTGCGTACGCTCTTCCAATTCCGTGGGAACATCCTGTGACGACCGCCCATTTACCCATGGAGCACAAGTCGACCACGGGCACGGAGAAGAAGTTCTTGTATATCCGGTATATTATGTCACGAGAAAATCTGTAGCCCCAGTATATGATCGCCGCATAACCTATTTTCTCGACCAACATAATTTGCGATAGCGACGCAGCTTCCGCTCCACTTTCCAACGAGCGTCAAAGGACGACCGATACGTTAACCGGCTTCATTTATCGTCTCGGATAATTCGTCGCCTTCGAATCGGAAATTAGGAAAAGTTTTTTACGCGATACTCAACGCACAAGGGAGGATGACATATTACGGAAGCGTGAAACAATCGAACGGAAATTAGCAGTGAAATAATTAAATTTACAAAGTTCTCCAAATTTTCCCGCGTTTTATTCTTTGAATTATTCTTCACCGATGAAACGGTACGTTTTGTTATTTTTATTCGCTAGACAGGACTGCATTGCTTCAACCAAGTTCGAAGATTACTTATTTGTTCTTTCAGCGATGATGTACTGGTCCCACCGGCAACCTTGTACTGTTCCACGCTACTGGCGAAGTTCCAAATTTGTGCTATGTCCTCTTGGAAACTTTTGCTGGAGAAATATAGGGTAAAGAAATTGTATACCTTTGTGAGATCAATTTTTTACGAGATCGCTTACCTTACTGTTCGTAATTGTTCGAGAGACAGCTCGCTAAGAGACACTCCGGAAGATTCGGACAGAGCAACGATTTTTCCAGTCAAACGATGAGCTTCTCTAAACGGGATCTGTTAATAATCGATCGTGTAAATGGAGAAACAGGACCAAAAATTATTTTTTTACACTTTAAATACCGACCCCTTTTCGAACGAGATAGTACGCCATATCCGTTGCTAACATACCAGATGTCAGAGCTTCAAAGCATTTCCTGTTATTCACCTCGAGAGTATTCAGAGCTCTTGTAACGATAACAAGCATACTATTTAAAGCATCGAACGTGGAAAACAATGCTTCCTTATCTTCTTGAAGATCCTTGTTGTACGTCGATGGGATCCCTTTCAAAGTAGTCATAAATCCCATACACTGAAACGCCACGGAACGATACAATCGAACAACATAACTAAACGAAATAAATCGATATACGAACTTTTCCAAGCAGAGTGCCGGATTTCCCTCGAATTAATTCCATGCAGTCAGGATTGCGTTTTTGCGGCATCAAACTACTGCCTGTCGAAAATTTATCGGCAAACCTCACGAAACTAAATTCCTCGCTGCTGTAAATGATCAAATCCTCGCAAAGACGACTGAGATGGATCGCCGTTAACGAAGACCAAAAGAGAAACTCGGCTTGAACCGAAGCAAAGCGTTAAATGTACAGGTATTGCATATGCCAATTGAACAAGAATTTCTTTTCTCTTACATCGATCTGACATTTTAAACTATGTTTGTTTTTTACATTTGCGTCTTGTTACACGCTTTATTAGACGTTCGGATAAAACATTCGTGGCGTGTTCTTAGCTTACCAACGAAATCTCTGTCGCCTATAGCGTGCATGCTGTTCTCAGTTATTCCACGAAAATTCAGTTCGCTGGCCAGGGAACGTCGATCGATTTGGAAGGGATTCCCCGCAATTGCGCCACTGCCCAAAGGCAATACGTTTACTCGTCTTCGAATCTCTTGCAACCTCTCGATATCCGCCTTCGCGTACCATGCGTAACTATGAACGATAAATGTATTTTAATTTTTGTTTCGTTTTTATTTTAAATTAATTCCAATTTAGTTCCGGAATTTATTTGTTTATTATAAACGAGATTTTCTCTCGTTTGTACCTGAGCAACCATTGACTATGAACGATAAATGTATTTTAATTTTTGTTTCGTTTTTATTTTAAATTAATTCCAATTTAGTTCCGGAATTTATTTGTTTATTTTAAACAAGATTTTCTCTCGTTTATACCTGAGCAACCATTGACTCCATTTTACAGGTTGGGCACGCTGCATGTGCGTATATCCAGGCATAATAATCTCCATATCATTCTCGGCCCGATCGACAAGAACCTGTACACGTTTGATGCTCGAATTATGGTTTCTCTTTTCGTCGACACTTAATTTCGGCTTTCGTACCTGTACCAGTTGCGTCACTTTCTTTGAAAGCACGTCTATGGACCCTCGAAGCCATAATTTCGTGTCCGTTATCGTCTGATCGTTTCGACTTCTTCCGGTGTGCAATTTCTTCGCCACGTCCCCGATTAATTCCTGTCGATGCAACCATCGAACGAACACGGGTATATTATAGAATATCTTACTAAAGTTATCGTTATGAAAAGAAAAAGTATTCATGGCCTGTTTTTAATTAATGAATCTAGTAAAGAAAAATGTTATCGCGATCAGTGTACAGTGACGCGTGATAAACAGTTCCGTTTGATAAAAATGCAACGGTTGGGAACAAGGCTCGCGATTAAACAGCTTTGAATGTACCGAAAGTCGACGCTCGTTCGCACTGTGGATGTCCTCGTCTTCGGCGCGTATGGCGAATTGACCCTTTTCCCACTCGGCTTTCACCTGCACCAAATGTTCTTTTTACGGCTGACTTTTTTTTCTTACGAAATCGATCTTCTCTTTTTTTTTTATTTTTTCTTTCGGGTAATTGGTTCTTGTATTAATTTTACTTATTTTAATACCTTCTCGAGACCAGTCACTATGGCTTGTAGTTCCTCATCCGAGAGAAGATTAGCTGCTCGTATCGCTTTTGCATACGCTATACTACCCTGCGGATAATGGTGCAAAATGTAAAATAATATTCGCTATAAATACGTTACGATTTTTTTCATTTCTATAGCGTTATGGTTGAATCAAGGTGCAGACGCATTCCACAAGATTTTTCATTCATTGCAAAAGAACGTGTGTTTGTCATTAAACCAATGATTCAGTGGTACGTCATCGGGTACTAGATGCAATAGATATCTTTCCTTTTTTGTGTTTCTGTATTCTCGACGCATGTATTCTCGAGCGAGAATACATTGACACAAAAAAGATTCACTAATTGTAAGTTAATTTTTTGTTAAAATTCATATTTTTGCGAAGAATAAAAATCTTTTTTTTTTCTCTTCTAAAATTTAGTTTCACGGATTTAAAGGATTTACTTTATATGATATTTCTTTGTTTTTTCTTTCAGCATACAAACCTCTACATCCTCGGCATACATTCGTTTATCAACACCGATTGATGCGTTGAAATCATGAAACCTTGGGTCGATATCATCGGTGAAACGGCCTCCCCATAATTTTTCACAGGCCTGTTCACATAAAAGTAATTATTCAGGGAGCCTGCTAACCGTGACTCTTCATTCTTTGAATTATCATCGCTTCTATCTTCCACGTCGTTCCGAGCGATTGGCAAAGTCGAGATTTACTTAATCTTCGCGATAATCTATCGCGCACACGTCGCCGAAACACGAAACTCACCTGCATCATGGTTCGTTCAAGCAATTGCAACACGTTCTCCTTGTACGAATTATCGTCTGAGAAGAATATGAAACGCAGACTCCGAAATCTGAATGACGAAACGTCTGCGAGTTCATCGGCAATACCAAGAGAAAGGTCGTGACTATCGTTTTCAGATAATGTATACACATGCGAATCAAAGTAAATTGCATCAAATAGGCATAATTAGATAAATCCATTCAGTAGGAAAGAAGTAGCATATTTTAATTATTATTCATGAAAAGTAGATGAAATCATTTCTTATATTTGGCCTTTTATTTCACTAATTATTACTTATTAATCATTATTATTATTTCTCATTTTTGTATCAATATTTTATTTCTTTTTAACATAATTTATCTTCCATTAGATAAATCTAATTCTTCTGCTTTTTCTTTCAGTTCCAAGACAAAATGTGCTTAATGTAAAAACGGAAAAATTTAATCGCATCTGATGTCTCATCGTTTATCAGTGTTCGAATGCAATCAAACGATCCGAGTTGCAATCGAGTAAACAACGCAATTGGAGATCGTAGAAGAAAAAGTTTCTTAATGTTTGTATACCAACACCTCAACAAATCAACGTACTACTATTTTTCCATCGGTTCAATTTTTCAAATTATACTTTCTTTTCTCTAATTATAGGTCTACCAGTCGGACAAGCATTTTACATGGGAAAAATAATTGAAACTGTTCACGATCATTGCTACCGTCTTCCTACTTTTCTTTTTTATCGTTCGAATAAGCACGTGTTCGCTGATAAGCCGATGATAGAACAACAACTATGATGCCTCAATTTATACACACGCTGAATGTGTACATCTATTGTCCTAAGCCATTTCCCTCCGAGCACGCGTCACTTGCGGTTTCGTTAAAACCGCGCCGGAATCCTCTTTGAATATTAACAGCAACACGATAACAATTATCGTTATTTCTCTACTGACTGCACTGCTAACGATACCTCAAATACACCAACAACGAATCATTCTACTCTACTAACAATTTTATTTACGTTTCTTTTCTCTTCAAGTAAGTATGGAAATCTGGAGATTATTTTCGTTATCAGCATCGATCGATCAATAATTCGATGAGGATGCGGACAGAACGTTTATTGAAAAGGATATTCGAGGACAGAACATCAACCGAGTACGTTTTCACGCGAGTGCACGTGGACGAAGTGTTCCCCATTTCCAATATCGATGATTAAACGAATAAATTGTACAGTAAGTGCTTCGTAAAAATTCTCATTACTCACGGTGACAACCTTATGTCGACGGATATTCGAATCGTAGAGCGAGCAGAGAACTCTGAGTCCGCACCTGAGTAATTTGTAATACTTCGTTACGAGTATTCGCGTTCTCAGTAGCCGATAATGCGTTCACTTTCGGTCCTCGAAACAAAGCGACAATAGTGCAGTGTCCGATCATAATTCGCTCGGAATTTAATCAAACAAAATATTTTTTAAACGGTGAAAAAAAATTAGCTCGAATAAAAGTAACAATAACGTTAGGAATAAAAAGAATATCGTGACAAGTATGTAATCGATTTTCAGATCGGTACGAAGTAAACATCACTTGCGCATCGACGCGTTATCTTCGGTCAAAGACCGGAAACGGTATACACACCGAGTATTTTGACGAAGAAGAAGAAAAAAGAGAACTAATGCAAGAGGGAAGCCATGGAAGAAATAGAAAAGAAAAATAAATTGGACCTAGTGGAGGAAGTGGTGGTGAAAGATGTTGTTCCTTCCGTCGACACGACGGACAAAAAGTCTCAGGCATACAAACAAGCTAATTCCTATGCCGCGAAAAAAACAGTGGCTCAGGGGATGATGGATGTCGCCCTGATCACCGCCAATGCGAATCAGTTGAGATACCTGATCGAATATCAACGGGAGAGCTCCACATTTTACATGATTATGAGCTTAATCATTATTAGTCTTCTTCTTCAGGTAAGACTACCGATAGACTACCTTTAAGACCAGTGATAAAATATTTCTTATTGTTAATATGTTACTTAAATGCTGATACATCGCAACGTTAACGATTAATTAATTAAATTAGTCGAGTGTGATTACATGAGAACGAGTTTTGATTACATGAAATACCTAAAGCAACTATTGATCAGTAATAGAGACTGTGATTCGTTTAATTTCAGGTGGCCGTGGGCGTCAGTTTGATTTTCAAAGGTCGATTCGACATAAAAGGACAATCAAAGTCGATACAAGCGCGGAAAATCAATAATTACGTGGTCGTCGGTGTTTTCTTAATTACTATTATAAACGTTTTTATTGCTGCCTTTAGTATATCTGTTCCTAACCCGATACCACAGATAAGAGATGGTAGACCGTAACAACGTGTAAATAGATCTCTTGTACTGATCTTCACGGAATCTTGTAGCTCTCTTTTTTCTTCTTTTTTTCGTATACGAATGGATAACAGTAAGATACCTGAAACTGATAAATTGGATAAATTAACGATAGTTTCGTAATTTATAAGATTGCCATTAGAGATAATTGTTTTCTGTTTAAGCGTACTTCTATTTTGTATTAAAACATACCTTTGTTTTCTATTTAAATATACGTTGTGATATCGATCGAATTAGAAATAAATTATTGAACGATTATTTGGTACTTTTCTAAGAAGGAAAAAATTAAATACTGTCCTTGCTTCGTAATGTTTCATTGTCTATTGTTAGGTAGAAGCTACCCGTTGTGTTAACATTTGAATTATTCGATCAACAAGTGATGCAACATGCAAATTTTTTTTACCGAATTACTTTAACTATTAGCATTCGCTTGAGCATCTTTCGTAAACGATAATAAATTACAACATTCTTCGGCTATTACTTTCTCTTCCGCGTCTATTGATACATTTTTATTTTAAACATTCATCGATAGATTTCAACAATTTCAGTTACATAAATGGTACGATATAAATTTTAGGAATTACAATTTTACGGAGAAGCTACTTTCTTCTAAAATTTAGGAAGTTAGACTTTTATTATTATGTGATTAATTCGGATTTAGTTTATATGATTTTAGTCCCATTTCCATGATTTATTTATTATTTTATCTTTTTTTTTTTTTTTTTACAAAACATTCAAGTTCTCGCGAAACTTTTAATCAAATGCAGATTCGAATTTAAACAATTCTTTGATAATCTAAAATTTTGATATGTTCTTTTTTCACATGTTTTAATATAGTTACAAAAGTCGAATTTCACAAATGAAACAACGAGGTAATTATCGTTACAAGTTCGACTCAGAAATTTAAATACTTACTCCCGTTACTTTTTATTTTATTTTTTTTTTTAGTCGCAAATTCCACGCACATATATTTTATTTGTCTCATATTCATAGCAAAAATATTCAGTTAGACCGATATACATATCTGACCTACTTAACCTAATTTCCAGTATATATAAAAGCTGACTGTTAAATAAATAGTATAAACATTATTTTAACGTATATTCAACGTTCCTTTTAAAACTATGTACACATAACAGATTTAGGTTACTCCTACCGCTATGAATCCTATCGTCACTGTAGAAGTATAATTTCTTTTTATTTCGTAATGAAAAAGAAACATTCGTTCTGCGTTAGTTCATCAAATTTGAGCTATAAATTACAGAGTCTATTCTTTTTTTTTTATAGTTTTTGATATTTGGTAGTCACAATACAAACCGAATACGATTTGTAACATGTACTATGTTAAATGTACATTCAATAGAAGAACAATGTACTTCTGGACAAAAATACGTGTCCATTAATAGTTCTTTTCCTCTTTCTTTTTTTTTCTTTTTTTTTTTTCTTAAATGCAACAATATTTCTATATAATGCGCTCAAAGTAGAATTTTGTAATTCTCTCTCTCTCTCATTCTTCATACAATATTATTAGCTCATTATCTGTAACAAGTCTTTCTTTTTTAAACATTTCTCGCTACTTTCTTTTTATTCTAGTTAACAAACATAGTTATAGCTCTCCCTTTTCTCTTGATTACGCTCTCTCGTCACGGTGTTTCATTATGCTCGACAATAATCGAGGCAAAAATCCTGCAACTGTGTGTCTTTTAGTCGGTCGAACGAGTCGTTCGGACGTCGAACAGCATTTTCGTTACAATAATATTGCATAGAATATAATAAAATACAATAACTAATAACTAACATATTCTTTTTTCCTCATTTCTGGTGTGACTAGGATTTCTCCATAGTGGCGTAAAACTCTATCTTGTGCCTCGTACATTCCCCAAGACAATTTCTCTCGGTTGTCGCCTCGCTTTAGCGGCCTCGACACCTGTATCACACACGTGAAAATATACAATTCTTGCTACATCGTTAATCGTTATCTTACGCTTATATACTTTAGTAGGATATATCTAAGAGTCGTTTGATGCGCCGCTTATTTTTTTTTCTTCCCTTTTTCTTCTTAATTAAACAAATTATATTGTCCAACGATGTGAAAATTACCATAATTGATCATGGAAATTCATTTAATTCGCTTGCATTCTATGAAACACCACTCCCACTGTTCCCTCTTCGAACGGAGGCCGACAAATATTAGAACTGATATAATAAGTCGAACGAATAAAAAGAAACATAGAATGTTAGTGATAAAATTTCAAAATTATCAACTCTTAAAACACCGAATCGTTTAAAGGCTTTAGAAACTTCTTTAGGATGTTATAATTTATATCAGTTCAGGGCACCTGCTTTAGTTTCGTAAGCGACTAGATACAAGGCCGTAATTCAGACACACCCAAAACGAGTTTCCAAGTCTATAAACGAAAGAATCGATGAGAGGAGAATTTTCTTCAACAAATCTTTAGATATAACGATAGATTTAAAATGCAACATATATTTTTGTAAGGATCTATTCCCGATCTTGAAACGTCAGGTATATAAGTCGACCATAACACGCTTAATGCAATTAATTTTATGATAGATGAGAGCTTAGATTCATAAAAGTCGACTTGTACAATAGTACACGTTGATATATCTATGTGCCTTTCGAGATGTTACGTATAGTTTCTACGAATTAATACAGTTTCGATGTATCTTTCGTATATGGTTCGTTATCGAAATTATTGCAATCTCACAGAGTATTAAGCTGGAAAAAATGTAATGTTTCTAATACTTTTTGTTTCTCGTTCTACTCGGATTCGTAGATCTATTCCAATTAATTTGGAAAACTATGCATTTACGTTTTGTTCCGCCATAAATGTGCTTCTTGCACTAACATTGTCGCTATCTTAAAATTACACGTACTTTGAGTCACACGAATTGGGCAGGGCAAACTAAGGCTAAAGTCTCGCAATCGTCGTAAAAGGGAGTGTGCTAAATTGTAAAGTAATGATATGAACTTACATAGAATTTGTAATATTATTAACTGTACTATATAATTACGCTAGTTCTTACTTAACTTCACTCGTTACTGTATTTCTTATAATATTTATTAAAACATTATAAATAGGCATAATTATCAATAGTACTCATTTTATTTGGCAAATATTGATTCTCAGTTAAACAAATAAATATTACCGAACGAAAAATCGATTTTGTATATACCTGTTGTGCTATATAACATCGTATTTGTTTTTATATAATATCTTTTTTTTTATCTCTTTAGATAATTGTATGCAACAATTACTTCGAAATGCTTCTAGGACCTTTGTTCTGCCCTTACCTGCCCTATCCATGTAATTGTGCCTTACTTTCTGATAACACATTTAAGTGATTTCCTTTTTCTTTCTTTCTTTTTTTTTTTTTTTTTTTTTGGAAAATTTACATTT
>SMSQ01025874.1:769117-815342 GCA_019453375.1 Ctenoplectra terminalis | reverse complement strand
CAAGATGGTTTTGATACGGAGATTTATGGTCGCGTTCTGTGGAAGGAGATGGTATCTTGTGTTTGAAGAAAGGGTTGAAGCAACGGGTTTATGTTTCGGGATTAACGCGTTTCTTCGCGAATCGAGGATTCGTGTATTTGTGGAAGACGTGAAATGTAAAGTGTGTTTAAATATAGAGTTAGGATAACGTGAGAAAAGGAATTATAATTTAGGGTGAATTTCGTGGGAGATGGACGGTGTTGAATTAATTAAATTAGAATTCTTGGAGGTGTTTCTTTAAACGCGAAATTATTGTTCTGAAACTTTTAAGTCGGCAAAAAGCTATTCTCTCACAATTAATGAACCAAACTACATAACATTAATTTTTTCATCGCTTTTTTATTTCTGTTACAATTTTTATTCCGATAAAAATTTACGATATACGGAGGTTGCAAGCAGTTGTTACACAAAATGTATTAGATATCAAAAAATATTTCTGGCCGATTACAAAAATTTAGTGTTGCAAGAATAAAATTTAGAGTTCGAGGAAAAATTGCTTCATTGAAAAATATAGAGCTGTATTTGAATACTTTTAACAGGAAATGTATCTTCCGGTTAATTTATTGCTATTACATTTTCGACGAATTAAACTAAAACACGATACAGGTTTCGCAAAGATACGATTCTCCGACCTTGACAAGAACGCGTGTTCTGCTGAATTCGAGACCTTGGTAATCTTGTTTGTATTCTCTCAAAGTACGAGGCAGTAATTCCAAACTGCATGTCGTTATTCGCGAAACAACTAAGTAAACTTCATCTCCCAAGAAAAGGATAAATTTGCATGGAACATGGTGGTACAACGTAGGCGACCTTGACTATTAAATATATCCTTTGAAAGGGTTCGCCCAGGAAGTTCTTCTATTTTTATTCTTTTCCCTTTCGCGATGGAATCCACCCTTTCACGAACTCTGTTAATCGAACCAGCGTTTGATCGACCTAGCTCTACAATATTTCTTTTTTCTTTCAATGAGAAACGGATTCCTCGAAAGAGACTACTCGATAATCGTGGAAACAATCGTGGAAACAGTCGCGGAAACAATCGTGGACTCTTCTAAATGGTTTCTTTCTTCCCGATTTCGCGTGTGTCGTTGCCATATTGTTATACTTTGAAGGTATTTATTTAGGATTCGCTCGCGTGGTTATTGGACAGGTTCTTGTATCGAAGAAATTTTTTATTCAAAGAAGAATGAATGAAACTGTTTGTGATGTTTGATATTGGAAGAAGTGGATGTTGATTATTTGTTTTTCATCCTGTGGAACTGTTGTTCTTTTATTTGTTAATTTGAGGTTTTGTTCTTACGAAGATGAATATTTGAAGTCTTTTTTTAATTCAAAATTCGTGGCTCGATTTTTGAAAGACACTTTAAGATGTGTTTTATGATTCTGATTTTCTGTTGCAACGTTTACGCTAACAATTTCTCTTGGAATGTATGTTACAGAGGAAGATTCACTACAAATTGCGGATGCGGATTATACAGACAATGCATTGGAGAATCTGATGCGAGCTGCTCAACAGAAGTGAGTATTTATTACTTCGTTATACCGACTTTCCATTTCTCCCTACTCCTCTCTATATTATTTAGTAATTTTTATTTTAAGTATTTTTATATTTTTCGTACGTAGAGTTGCATGTTTTGTAGGTAAACAGTTAATCTCTTGCGATTCAATGTTTAGATTAAAATATAAAATAAATATATAATTTTATTGCGATTTTAAAGAAAATAAAAATTAGCGCTTCAGTATCAGATACACGTATTATCTGTCATTATTTATATTCTATTTTACACTCTATCGCAAAAGATTAATTCCATCGAATTTAAATAACGAACAACACTGTTCTCGATCGAAACTACTACTGGTTCACAAAAAAATAAACCAAAGAATTTGAAAATTAGAAAATATATTTCTAAAAAAAAGAAAGTTAAATTTATTTAAACTTACATATCTGCAATTATCCTTCCGATTTAAAGTACAGTATTCTAAACATTAGAAATCAACCTATCCGTGTTATAGAAATTGTAGTACTTTATCTTTTTTATTTTCTTTTAAAGTGGTTACACCTTCCCCGTTTCCTCTCGATGTCTCGATGTTACTGCAAAGCATTGTTCTGATGCCCCTAATCTCGAGTAGACGTACCTCGTTGATCTACCTTTTTAGGCGGGCCTGCATAAGACGGGGTGGAAATTGCGACCACCGGCCAAAAGACTGTTGCTACAGCTCCAGTTGCAGATGCAATTTATGGGGCTCAAATTGTCAGTGTCAACGAATGGGTCTCTTCCAGAAGTGGGGCTAAACTTCTTCCTTCGTCTTTCCCCTTCTTTTCGACGAGTACGTTTCTCCTTTTAGCACGCAACACGATTATCTGCCCGATTCGTATGATTTTCGAGGTTTCGTTTCATCCCTCGAAACTTTTCCTCTTTCATTCTTCCATAGTATCGAAATGCTCGAGTACTAAGTGTTTTCTGTATAAATTTTATCACTATCCACTGTTTGCGGTCTAAAATTGTCCACATTTCGATCAGATAAAAAAAAAAAAAAAAAGAAATTGTAACCGAATAACCTGTTGGTAGAACAGCGAGCTTTAGAATGTATTGTAAAACGGGTGATATGTTTTATTGTATCATTTTTTACGTTGCTTTTTTTCGTTGGTTCTTTGGTTAGTTTTTTGAATTATTCCTAAGATTGTTCGATGAATGTATCTTTTTCGTTTTCATTTTCTTTACACATATTTCTTCGCACATCTTGTATCTACCTCCTTCGTGTACAATACTCGAATAATGTCTTTTATACGGAGCTTGTTCCGCGTTATTCGTCATTTTGTTAAGACTGTACGATAGTTTTAATTATTATTTATTTCTCTGTTTTGAATTTACAGTATTACTTTGTGTGTTCAATTTTTCTTTCTTCCTGTGATCTTGTGTAAACTAAGAATCTACTTTGAGGCCTTGCGCAGTCTCTCAGTCAGTGATTAAATAAAAACCCCACCGAGACGTAGTAAAAAGCAAAAGAATAAAGTTGGACTAAACGTTTACAACCTTCTTCGATGTTCGCTTTATTTTTTGTAAGAGACGAACGAGATTACCGAGAAGCGTGTAAAAAGGGAGTACGGAGCGGTCCATATGTTAAGGAAACCAATTCTTGCTCTGTAACGATGAGAACAAGTTTGAATGAACGATGCAACAATAAATTGTAAGTCACTTAAGAATAAGAAGTATATGACGCAAGGGAACGAGCGTTTTAAATCGAAACTTGTCTTCGTTCCGTTAGTTTTAAGTTATCCGATGCTCATCGATTACTTTTAAAGCGAAATCTCACTAAACGGTAGCGATTTAAAAGAATTGGAGAAATTAGCGTAGAAGCGTTTTGCTTTGTGATAAATTTGCGTTGCGAATTCATTTCGATATGAGTTTTTGCAAATGTTCGGTTCCTCGCGAGACTATTTATCGTGTAATCAAAAATCGTGTCTGTTATCAACTTGATAAGTATCACCAGGGACAAAAATTGTATAAAATTAGCTTACAAAAAGTATGAACGATTAATATTGGACAATTTTTCGTCAGGCTCGATTCTCTGGTGCTTCAAACCGTCATCTTCTTCGATCAGGCGACGATAAAATTGGCGATTCGATAAATTTTAAACAACTTCAAAATTTTTTCGATATACTGTCTCCTGATTGGTGTTTCCTCTAGCCACTTTTCCCAATCAGACGCCAGTGTAGCTTCATTTATCGCCGTCGAGGATGATCACGGTCGATTCGTAGAATAATCGAATAAAAAATCTAATAAAATTGATTCTTGAAAATAGAGACACACTTCGCGGTTCGGACACGAGAAAAATTTCTCCTATTTCAAATTTTAAACGCACGTGTATGCATACTAATTATAAATAAAAATTACAGTAATGAATGTTATCGTATCGTATCGGAAGGTGGATGTACATGTACCGATATATTATATGGAAATATAATATATATTATATATGTAACGGCAAAAGTAATTTTCTCACCTGAATTTTTTATTCACCTTGTGAAATCATTTTCTTTATTATTATTATCATTTTATCGAAACAACTGTTACGAACATTACACTACAACATTACTACAAAAACAACAATTTTTTACATTCTATTTCACTTAAAAGACACAGATTTAAACGGAAGACTACAGTTTCACAAATCCTCCTACATATTTTAAGCATCTAATGAAAAGATTTACTGCCATTGGAAGCTGAATCACAGATCTAAGGTCTCTTCTTCGAACTTTCAAAAGGATAATCTTCTTACACCCACAACTTCTCTTCTTTTGGATAGTATCATCCATAAACAACGTTCCATTTACCTACTAAACCGTTGCGAAACAAACTAAAAATGATTTATCGGAATGACCTGATAATCCCGAATTAAATTTGTTACTAATTTATAAATACTTGACCAAGCACCAAAGAGATCCTAAGAAAAACCCCTATTAGCAAAACATCGTGACAGGAAGGCGCGATGCAGAGGAACGAGGCAATTCGTAAGACACGAGTGTCGGCATGAAGGGACACGACGAGCTGTGCAGTGGACCGGTCACGAGCTGAAACTCGGCCAGAACACGAAACGAGTGAACGAGACGTTGTCTGAAATCTGCCACGACCTCCCAGAACGACCCAACGACGACGGTACAGTACCGGATCGAGTGGGTCGAGTAACTGGATCGTGACGTACGTTTGACTTCTATCACGATGTATTTGAGAGATATCGCCGCTCAGGATCCGCGTCCTCGAAACTCGAGGAAGTTGGGATCGAACGGAGACGAATCACAGATCAACCAGATCCGTGATCTTTCTCTTTTTTTCTATTTCTTTCTATTTCTTTCTATTCCTTTCTATTTCTTTCTTTTTCTTTTTTTTTCTCTCTTTTTCTTGGGACTCGAATAGTAAGAGAAGGTTAAACGAGTTAACCTCGAGGAACCATGGCGACCTACGGTCCACCGGTCGACTTCGTGTATAGTAGTAAATAATCTCTCATGGTAATGGAACGCACGAACACCATGGATGTTCGGAAACGATGAGATTTTTCGGAATAATGGAAAAATGGCGGTCAAAAGAGTTTTATTAGAAGAGACGTGTTTTCTGAGAGGTAATCGCAATTTCAGAATGGACGAGTGAATTGGGAATTTTAGCGATATAAGATCGATATGCTGGTTCAGATTCTTTTGTTAGAGAGATTATTCTCTGTTGGTGATTTTAGTAATTTTTGGTAAAATAGAAAATTAATTATCAGTTTGGTGTAACATGCGTTAAACGTTGTAAGGTTCGTTGATTCGTTTTAAAAATGGGTTTTAAAAAAAAGGACGAGTTAAAGGTTACCTGAGTATTTGTGTCACCAACTACGTAACGTCATTGATGGATTCTTTTGACGGGGCATGTCACACTTTTCGTCACGCACGTGCCAACGTTTTATTGGACTTAGGTCAATTGGTTTTCCAGGTCGTGTCGCCTCTTGTAATTGTGCTGGCTAATGTAATCTAGTTAATGAAAAATAAACTGTTCTCCGGAGTGACGAAATCCTAACAAGCTCTTTATTCATGCCTCGTGTGTACGTACTACGGCAAAGTTCTGCTACTTACGATTGATACCTAATAGGAAAAAAATTAAAGGTGGACGTATTTGATGACCAGATTGAACGAATCATTTATCTTGCCATGTGTCGTTCGTTCGAGTAATGGCGTCACTGAGTGCATGGTGTATTTATATGGTGTATTAATAAGACACTCGAAAATAATAAACTTAAACTATGTTATACCAGAGTGAACAGATAACTCATGATTGAAAAAAATAAAAGCACCATTAAATAATAATTCATAGATCTTTTCTTCTAAGTCGAACCATGCCGTGTACTCGAGAAAACATTTTTTTAAGTTAGAATTGGTCCGAAGAATACTCTATCCGAACTAACAACAGGCTACAAAGCAATTCTAGTCAATTACAAAATGTTCTCCGGTGAAAGCGAGGAAATAGTGGTCGGAATCGCTGTCGTGGAGTTTGATAGCGCCGACATAAGAAGGAACCATAATCTGTGGATCACGTTTTGCACGAGGCTCGAGTTCAACGAACCACGGTTCGATCTCCTACGGCGCTTATCTTTTTCGGTGTCCACTTTCAAGGTAGTGAAAGGTCAGAAGGGTTGTGCAAAGAGATAAGGTTAGCAAAGGGGCAGCATAACTTATATTTGTTGAACGACTTGCTTCATATCGAGATAATTTACGACCGGTTTAAGTGTGCATTGAAATTTAGAAAAATTCAGATAATTTTAGTTTCGATAACACTACATTTTATCAAAATGAAACGAAACCCAATACTTTCCATGTATTTAAAAATTATTTTAGAGAGATTCACAGGAATAAAATTTTTATCCACCTAAGCAATACCATTCCTGAGAAAATAAATTTCAAGCGTCGAGCAATAGAATTCTGATTCCATTCCACGTTTTTAAATTTTAACCACTATCACCTGTGGGAGCTAATAAAAAATAATGGTCGAGAGGCAGCATCGTTCTACAACTACGACTCGTATAATTATTGATCAGTTTCTGACATTGTCATTCGAATATCGCCAAACACGTAATACCCAGGAAACTCCCTCGAGGCGCATCACAGTGTTTAACCAACGCGTGGGTGACTAATTATTTGAAAGAAGAATTGTTTTCGGTATACAAACGTAACGACAATGACTTTTCGTCGAAGTTGGTCACGGTTTGTCACAAACAGCTTAATTACATTGTTCCCACCGGCGCTTCCTTTTATCCACGCGGATAATCCTCGACCTTTCGAGTTCACCGACCCGACCACGAGCCAGAAATCAAAGTGGTTCGCAGTCTCCATTGAGCTCGTAACACCTTTTCCCGCGAAGACCTTCGTATCGCGGTTGAATCTTTAATTTCGTCGGAATTTGCGTCGGGTTTGTTGCATGCTCGCCTCAATTTCCGCGGAAAAGGTAACGAGGAGGAAAAGGAAGGGGTTGCGGACAGGAAAACGGAAAGGTCGTACGCAGTTTTAGCGTAATTTCGAGAAACACACTCGTGGGAAGTTCCCTGTGCTTCCTCGTTCTCGAATGAAACAGTAGCTTCGGTAATGAAACAACCTTACTTGTTCTTATTAAATTGAGAAGCTAATTACCCGATAGTGGAATACATTTTTCTTTTTTTTTTTTTTAAACTGCTGTGTATTTCAATTTTTGTAATATCTTCAGAAGTAGGAGGACGGGTACGCGTATAAGATTTTACAGCGGTCGAACCATCAAGATCGCCATTTTCGCGAATCGCGTCCGCAGTTGATCGATCGTGAAATAACGCATTTCACATAATGTTACCACAGGGTCGCAAGTTTATTACCCTGAAACATCGTTGTTACCAGGGAAACCACAATTTCAGGGGGGGAATGCGATGCCGCATTCCACCACGCCTTCGTCGTGCCGATGAATGGACGCTATTATTAGTTAATTTGTTGAGAGTGTACGAAGAATAATCTTGTGGAAAGGAATCGCGTTGCACGGTTTATTTACGAGAAAATATTAATTACTTTATCCACAACATATCGCGTATTCTGCTTTGCTATTACACGCTTGCGTTAGTCTCTATCATACGCTCGAACAGTCTGCGAGTTCTGCGCAGCGGTTAATTAATTTTCAGAACATATAGAAATGTTAATTAAAATGGTCGATATTGGAAACACCAAGAGCAACATTTCATAAAATATTCCATGAATAATTTTGAATAATTTTGAATAATTTAGATGTTTGTTTGAAAGATTTGTTCTTAAGTAAACCTAACGAAAATTAGAAAACTAACAAGTTTGTCCAATGACGGATATTTTATACATTACACTAATCGAACCGGGTCGTCTTGCTGGTATATTATATGATAATTTTAATTACAGTTAAAGTCGAACGGAAATTCCGCGAAGTGCATACAGGGAGGGAGAAAGAGGATCGAGATTATGCTTGACGCATTAAGTCAGAGGCGTTTAAAGTGATGCCCGATTAATGGCCTTGATATTTAATAACGATGCCACCGAGTATTTTGCTCACGTTAACTTCTTATAACAGTTCGCATTACATACGCATAGCAGTGCGTTTCCTTTTTATTGTGTGTAAAATATACGGGATATCGTTACACTTCCGTAATTATACAGTCCTACGTCATATCATCTTTATATTTGTCAGTGTTTATGCAACCGTGTACAAAGTATCTATGTAACAACCAGTTCTACAGCAATTTATAACAGTTAAAGGATTCTTTGAATAAATTAACAATTTTTTTTTGAACTCGTAAACAAGTATATTTTCATCGTTTGTTTTCTGAGAGAAAAATCTCTTTATCTCGAACAATTCAGCTGTTTCAATGAAAAGAAAAACGTAGAAGTCTGTACCTTATAAAATAAATATGTCATGTTATCGTTAGCGTAGAATGTCCACATGTTTAATTTATATCCATAAATTCAATACACAATGAAATAAAAGAATTCTTTTGAATAACAGTTACAAGTTTTCTAAACAAAATATAGATATATATGGATTAACACTACAACTATCGACGTTTAAAGTATTCAAAATAATAGCTACTTGAAAAAAAATGTAAGATGCAAGGGAAATAAATCATTATTCGTATCGGTTACAGAAAATTACGAAAAAAATTCCTAACAATGCACCACTGTGAATTTATAGAATTTATATGAGAAATTACAAGCTACTCGTTTTGATCACTACGGTAGCTCTAGTGTTAAGAGCTATAAAAATTTATGGACCAAATGTCGAATTTTCTAAAGAAGTCTGAACTGCTTGTTATTCCAAGCGAGTAACAGATAAACTGATTTACTGGTGACGACAGCTGCAGCGGCTTGCAAAGCATATTAAGCTTTACACGTATATCGAGACTACCTCGTGTTTTTTCTGCACGTATCTTCCTTTCGTCCGTGAAAAACAATATAAATCCATAACGTGAAACCTTCGTTATACTCTAAATTTCCAAGACTAACGTCACGGAAACGCTTTGCGTCACCAGCAGACATAATGTAAATATGGCGGTACCAGATCCTCAAGGTCCCGAAGATGCGGTCCATTTATAAATTCAATATTTCAAGTACAGACTTTGTCTTTCGTCCTGTTAAATGAAACGGACAAAAAAGAACATGTAGCGTGTCAATAAAAACATTATAAAAAAAAATGTTCTACCATAAAGTACTATATAATGTTTACTTAAATTCAGAGGGCGTACATACACACGTGTCCTTCGTAGCCAAAGATTTAATAAATCGTACCAAGTCGAATAATTTAGTTACTCAAACTTGATTACACAAAAACACGTCAACGGTGGACCGTTTAACAATCGATCACCGCTAATTAAATTAACGTTAACGCGCCATTTATCGCGTCGTCGAATCTTGTTTCATCGACCAATTTATTCCCCCAACCGAACGCATGGGTTGTGTCTGTGAAAAAAAAAAAAAAAAAAAACAAAATACATAAGCAGCAGAGAGCATTTCATTCGAAGAATGCAATTGTAACGAGCATGTACGGCGACGGTATGAAAACATACGACAACGATGCAAATTCCAAGCGTAGAGGGAGGAAGAACGAAAGAAAGGGACGAAACGGTGAAGAAAGAAAGAGTGCGAAGGATTGGGTAGTGGCCGGAGTCAATGGTGCGAGAGAGAGAGGGAGGGAGAAGCCACGGTGCGGTGGTGAGGAGCACTCGAGTCAGCTTGACGGTGCCGGTCGCCTCAGTATGCCGCGCAGCGCGCAGGCTCGCGTACGCGTATTGTATCTCTCTGTTCTCGTCTCCCATGCTCTCCTCTCTTTCCTCGTTTTCCGTCTCTCTCCCACCCACTGTCATCAAAGTACGTAGCGCGGCTAGAATACGCAAGTACAAACATCTCGGAGCTGGTCGTTTTCGCGTTTACGTGCCGTCGTTCCGTAAAGCATTTTGTTGCCCCTCTATTGGTCACGCGCGCCAGAAAAATTGGGCGTTCGACGAAATTCAGGTTTCTTCGCGTCCCACACAATGTATCGTGCGTAAACGTTTCTCTTTCGTTACACGCGACCGTGTACCGGTTAAGTTCGAATTTAATCGAGAACCTGTTATCGACGCGTGAGCGTATATATACGAGTCCGTGCGTCGTGACACAGTGACACGGTGTGTAAGGTCGTGACGAAGGAGAATGCGACGCGCGAGCGAAAGGCGCCGCGAAAAGGCGGGAAACTCGGATGCGTACGACGAATTTTGAAATCGTTCGACGCATCGAGAGCACAGACCGAGGACGTTTCTAAACCGAAGGAGATTCGAATGCGGATAAGCAAGAGCTGGCAAGACGCAGCGAGTGGTAGAACGGTTACGAAACGCGTACAAGGAGTCGGTGGGACGAAATGAAGCGAGCGTATCCATGTACGATCGATACCTATAGCACCGCTGTAAATATCAAGCGGTTCGTATTTCCAGCGCGCACGAACCTAACCTAGCGGATAACCTCTCAAGCCCTGTTACCTTTCGTAAACACGATCGAAGAAGTTATCCAGTGGTTTAGACCGGCTCGACGAAATGATGTCGTCGTGAAAGTAACATTCCACAGCCAAGGACAGCGTAGAAGCATCCAGAGCTCGATAATGAAAAGCTTGGAGTTATTCAGGAAGTAATTTTCAATGTGCGCCATCTTGATCTGCCGGACAAATCGCGATGACAGGTGGTGGACGCGATTGTTGATCGACGACCGCGGGCAATTCGATCGGTCGTGATCGTACGCACGGTACATCGTAGCGCGAGGGAGTATTACACACGGCTGCCTCCCGGAAGATTCCGTCCACGGTAACGTACGAGGAGACAGAAAATTACGAAAGGCTTATGGAGCAGCTAAGGAGAGAGAATCCGAGGCGCTTTTATTTTTAGCCAACGCCGGTTCGCGCATCGCAAAAACCGGTTTCCGAGTCTCCGCTCGGGCCGAGCCACGAGGTAAGGTGCGTATATACGCGAGAAGGGTTTTAGCTGAAAAGGGAGGAAGCGAGAGGGAGAGACACGCGATATAAAGGTGGAGCATGCATCTTTCTCCGTCGACCGAGAAAGAAGGAAAGAGTGACACGAAACGTGGAATTCGCCTAAGCCGATACACACCTCTCCCCTACTTCATTTCTGTCTTCTCCCACCTCGAGCTATCGATTGCGTGTATGCACGCGCCTATCCATACTCGATGTGCTACGTGACATCGTGCCGGGAGTGTATGAGATTCGATTATCGTGTGCTTCGAGGACGAGATGTTCGTCGCCGATATAATTAGCTGTCTTTGGTACATACGCGCAGATATTGAAAAGTTCGGAACGGTATCTCGGTTCGATTGTACGAAAGAGTTGTGCAAGATTTGTGCGAACGACGACGAGGATAGGAAGTGAAATAAAAAAAAAAAAGAAAAAAAAAAAAGACTATTCTAAAAGGATCGAAAGGAAGTGTTAATTTTTGATCGTTGCGTGGCATACAAGATTGACGAAGACACGAAAACGGCATGAAGAATGGCAACCGATTCGAGCAACCGTCAAGGTGTAAGGGCGGTCGCCACGACGACAACCGATCCGCAGCGAAGCGAAAAGCGCGCCGTCGCGGCGCGAGGCGCCGCCGGTGCTCTGGCCCTCAGTATTCTGGCCGTGGTCCTCCAATCGGCAGCCACCGCGACCCCCACTTGGGGATACTTCACCAATCCTGACGGTGAGTCATCTTTTTGAAATTCTTTTGATCGAGACGCGCGTATTTTCCTCGATACATTGCGCGATGATGCGCGCAGTCCGTTATTCATCGTTTGCACATGCGCACGACTTCCTCGCGGTCTGATCGCTGGTTCTCGAGTTCACGGTGCCGATATCGATCGCTTATTGATTTATTTCATCGCCCGTGTCAAGTACAAATGGTATTACATCGAAGACTGAGTCCTCGAGGGGTTAGAATGTGCGATACGAAAATCTTGAGGAAATAATATTCGTGTTTCTTAACCTTTTGCACTCTTAAATGTTTAAGTTTCACAGGACTATTGTGGAAGCTTGAAGTGTTGCTTTGATAAGAAAAAAAAACTTAAAAAAACTATGAATGCTTGCGATTTTTATTTATTTGGTTAATTTGCTTTGTTTTAAAATGAAAAAAAAAGAAATGACAGTAAAATAAAAAAATTTAGAATCCAGAGGGTTAAAATAATTTGAGGACGTTTTGTTGAAGTATCTTGGCTATTTAAATACATAGTTATATGTTATAATACTTCAGGAGGCTTAACAATATTTAAATTGAATGTTCAAAGGAATATTCATAAAAGTATGTTCGTCTAATTATTTTAAATAGTGTGGAACAATAGAGACAACGATATAACAGTAAATTGCTCTTAACACGGAAAGAAACTAATTATCACATATTTTTCATTCATTCGGTCGTTTAAATACTACGAAGTAAACCGCGAGTTGTCAGCGTTGCGCAAAGTAACGCGGTTATCTCTGTGGTTCCTGTTACATAATTTCCGTAGAAATTGCGTGCAACTTGATTCTTAAATATCGACCGGATAATATCGTAAAAGGGTGTATCGAGGAAACGTTGCAGATATTAAAAGTTGCTGTAACGTTATAGACTCAACGAGACACGCTTTTTCACGATATTTAAATCGAAATATTTCTGTGCATCTGCTCTTTATTTAAGTGTTACAAGGACGCTTTATAACAGCTGTGTATAAGCTGTCTTTTGTACACGAATTAAACGTCTTGGCTGGTGAAACGGGTATTTTATATCCTGGGTGTATTTTACGTTCTTTAACGTTTGCTTTAATCAGTAGAAAGTCGTATAATCTTTCCGCGTTGTATCTTCTATTTTCCGATCAGAGTTCTTCGATCTACTTCTGTATAGATAGTGTTTCTTTTTTTTTCTTTTTTTTTTTCTTTAATTTTCCTTCGCTCATAACGAATCTTTAAAGTTGGAATAACACGTTTTGCTCCCTTTTCTACGAGCACGATTCAACCTAATTCGGAGCACGACTTCCCGTATATCGAGTCAATTAATTCCAGCAGGTAGTTTTTACAGCTGCTATACGTCGTATCTTTCATCATCCACCTCCCTTCGGCCTGTTTCCTCGGATAACAGCTACAGGTTGCTCGCCATTGACTCGTTCTTTATCCTCGCTTCGAGCTTTTCCTGGTATATATCTTCAACCAAAGATTTTATTGGTACAACGATAGAGCAGGATGCTTGCTGTGCTAGATGATTTGATAGTACTGAATTAATCACGTACCGGTAGAGAGACGTTTCGAATGGTCCTATGAAGAAGTGGAGTAGCTTTGAATCGTGAAATGTTTCATTTATGGAATGAGACGTATCGAATGATAGTAAATAAAAAATATTCGGATATCAAAAGTATAATTTACATTTTATAATTTACGGTACAGTATTTAAAAAAAGTATTATAAAATTTCCAATACAATATTGAAAAGAAAAGTATAAGTTTTGAGTACAATATTGAAGAAAAAGTAAAAAATTTATAGTACAGTATTTGAAAAAAGTATTATAAAATTTGCAGTACAATATTAAAAAGAAAAGTATTATAAAATTTGCAGTACAATATTAAAAAAAAAAGTATCATAAAATCTCCGGTACAGTATTTAAAGAAAGAAAAAAAAAAGGGGGAAAGCGAAGGGATTTCTTTTTCCAACTGACAACGCTAACAACTTTTCATTTGCATAATGCCATGTAAATTCTTTATCTGTAGGAAAACTGAAATTATTTCTCTTTTGTGATATTTTGAAGTTAAACGGGAACGAGAACGACGCCTAACACTGTCCTTGTACCATAGTTTTGTTTCTTGAAACAGCGAAACAAAACGTGCTGTAATTCTCATTACTCGTTATTTCCCTGTGTTCCATGAAACTTCGAGGCATCGCTCAATGCCAGTATGCGGTCGGTTATTGCATAACTTTACGTTAAACGCAAGTTATGCACAATTCTTTTGTCTGTTATGTGTCGCGTGTAAAATTTATTGGACGCGCGTAACGAAACTCAGGCCTTCCTATCTAATGTAAACGGCAAACGAATCCACGGATTAACCCGTTTACCATTGAGGACGATTGCGACTTTCATCACGGAACACTTATTGCATTCACGTAACGAGAAACGCTGTTCCAATTAGAACAGTTCTTTTATCTTTTCTAGCAACTCGTTATATATGCTATATTCAATTAAATTCGTTAAAAAAATCTTTACAATGGAAACAGTCCTTGGTATTGAGAATTTTACAAATTCGGTACACGTGTATTTAAACGGAATAGAATCGGTGAAAACAGGATAAGTTTAACGCTGGAATTCAACTCTTACTAAAGTCTTACAAAACCCCTAACAGTTTAAATTGATAATATGTTTCGTATAGATACAATTTTTGTAGCCTTGTAATCTTTCAGCTCATAATAAACAAAACAAGAAAAAAAAATAACGAATACCTTTATATAAGTACAAGCAACGCTTCTGAATTAAGACCTTTAACGACACCAAAAACACTTAAAAAATATTATTTTCCTTATACGGTATTATTGCTTTGCAAAAGAATTCTAAAATTCAGAGAATCTCTAGAATCTCACTCTCTTTCATCCTATACCCTAAATTCGTATGTATTATACATATATTTATTTATTAATCTAGCACCGATGATTAGCATTTCTGGGTTAAACGCTCCATCTAAATATAACAACTTGGTTTTCAAATTTTCTTTTCTTTCTTTCAAGAAAAGTCTTAGTTACGCGGTTGCGATAGGAATCAAGAACAAAACGTTTGCATAATCCTCCGCTCGGACAATCGATGCCTAGATATCCAGCGTTCCATTGTACCCAATGTACATTGTACCAGAACAGAAGAGATGTCGATAACCTCTCGTTTCTTCGCTCATCGCGAACGTCGGTTGCACGAAACGGATTCGAAGGTGTGATCGATCGATCGCTTTTCACGGTCCGTTGTTCCATCGCGGTTTTTTCGTCCGTCGATCTATATTCGTTCCACCTTTGGACACGATTATCAAGGTGCATCGTGGTTGCCCAATCCCACGAGTCGTAGGCTTTCCGCCTACCGAGTACGAGGGTCTACCTGTTGTCTGAGGAAAGTATCCTCGATGCGTATACTTTGCACGTCCGTCGTGTACGTGTGCAGAGAATGCACGGTACAACGATACGCTTGCACGCGCATATAATTTGCAGTTGAACACGATGCATCGTACACGCAATTGCGAGGAGTTCGGCCGATGTTGCGTTTAGATGCGTTCCTTTCATAAAGAACCTTGGCAAAGCGAAACTACAGAGCAGCGGTACGAAATGAAAGAGAACAATTTCTGAATACGATGCTCGCTTTAGTCGATGCGTTAGGGAAACATTTATCGAACGCTTGCGATGATTGGAGTGGGGGTTGGTTATAGTAACGGGGTAAAAATTTAACCCTGCTTTCTTTGGGTCTATATCGCTCGAAACGAAGTTTACTTTTACTTAAACGTTACAAATATTCCTTCGTCGGATCATGGATATTTAATTTTTGAGTTTAATTCTTTGATGTTTTGTATTTTGTAAGACTCGGTGTTTTAAAATTAGAGAAAGATTAATTTTTGAAAGATACAAACGTCCAGTGTAAATAATTAACAATGTCTATTTTCGATGTTTAAAATATTTTAAAATTGAAAGAAAATTAGATTTTTAAGAGATACGGTTAAACGTGTATGTAATTAACGTTGTATATTTTGGATGTCTAAAATATTTTAAAATTGGAAAAATTAAATTTTTAAGGGATATCAATGTATCCTGTAAATAGTTATTATATTTGTAATTAATATAGAAGACTAGAAAAATGTAAATGAAGAAGACAGCAGGGTTAAAAAAAATTGTAAACGATGCGCGCGATAGTATAGAGGAAACACGGTATTAAATTTGGTAAGATTAATGGGTTAGAACGGTGGGTTTAATGTTCTTTGTGTGCATTATACACGAACGAGCATCGATGAATGTAGCAAGAATGAAAACGGAATGCGTAACCCTAGCAGGTGGTGTTACTACGATACGCTGCCCATCGTAAATGCATGCGAGTGAACGTATCTGTTTGTGACGAGCACATGTGTGAATGGGTGTCGCAGGTGCGTAACTACCTGTGAGGCTTTTTTTTTTTTCATTAAGAAGAATCCTACATTTTTACTTCTACGCTTTCCGAACCTTTGATATCAGTCTCGTAACTAGACTACGGAAAATGTGCTAAATTTCCAAATTATAGTGCTTTTTATATTCCGTAGGCGAAACAACTTTCTATCGAAGTTCTACTTTTTCTCTTTCGTTATATTCTCAAAAATATAAATTTGCACAAAAACGCACGATTTATGTATCCCGTATCGTACGTAACTTTAATAAAAATCGTCGATTTACACTTCCGAACCTCTCCCTCGTTAGTCGCGTTACTTTCACGTTTTCCTCGTACAACAAAGTTCACGGGTTAATGCACGGCCAGCATTGAGATGCTAATTAAACCCTGAGAAAGGTTCCGCGATTAGTGCTCCGAGATTAACGCGTGACACGAATATTCTGTGCTTAACGCGTCTAATCGCGCATCATCGTTTTGTCGCAGCGCAAGAACCGGTGGAAAAAAGTCGCTCGTTAAACAAGAAAAGAATTACGTAAGAAAGATGATTCCTATAAAATAAATGGGTTAGCAGATTTTCCGTATCCTTCGCATCTACACGACTCTTGGTGTCGCTGTATCGATCCTGTTTTCTAGACACAGAAGCAAGAGCTGCGTTCTCCGGGACACCACGGTTCTCAACTGTGAAGACTGTGGCTTTGAATACTGTTACTCGTATGATTCACGTCGCGCACAATGTGGTCGCCTTTACAATAAAGCAACGAACTACCGTTTGTTCGCGGACCTAGAGATCGTAATTAGAATGTGCCACATACGTGCGGTAAACCTTCGCCGTGTAATTTTTCTCGTCTTTCGTAGCCACCGAGCGAAACAGCTTCGAGGAACTGTATGGCGTTGATTAAACTCTGACATTATAGAAGCCGGAACTAATTCGTTTCGGTGTGGAAAAAAAAATTGGTTAATTTAGGCTGATTGTCAGGGTAGTTTTTATTGGTAGAATTTTTTCTTTTATCAGTTTCGCGTAACGATAATAATGCACACGATAATCGAATAGCTGAAGAAAATAGAGTGCAGAAACATCGATTTTAATTTTCTAAAAAATTTACCGAGAGTAGTATTTAGAGTATTGGACACGCGATTTGAGAGTATTTTTGAGATCAACTATGGTAAACTGAAAAAAATTATGGTAAAGAGCGTTTTCGAATTTAGTAACACAAAATAAAAATAATAGATAAGTCAGAGATCCGACTTTGCTATATTTTCTAACTTCTAAAATAATTTTCAACTACGTTTGAGTAAATAATCTTCCAATTTTCCCTATCACAATTTTCTCTGAATATTTTACGCTTAACCGACAGAAAGTAACAAGTAATCTTCGTTTTGGGTATTTGCAAGCACAAGTTATAAAATACATGTTCCGCGTGCCACCATAAAAGAAGAACGACGCGCTGGTACGCCAGGTACGTAGTCGACAGAGACTAGCAAGCTTGCAGGTGTAAGTAGGTGGCTTTGGATACTGTTACACGCGTAATACATGCGCGAGACGCGACGGGGATTCGTCCAGCTAGCAGTGAGCACCGAGTGCGTGCGGCAAAAATGATAATCAGATCCTGAGAAACGGGAGCTACCGGAAAGGTTCCGCGATGGGGGCGATAAGGTTCGCGTTGGTACGAACATTTTTCGAAGCTCGGCCACGGGAGGGTCGTGATAGTATTTTTACGCCTCGAAAATACTCATAGCGTACGTGTTTCCTCGATGTTCGTGACAGAGGGACGAAAATGATTCTCGAGAAGGATGAAAAACAGGTTGACGAACGGCTAAGTATGTTGAGCTGGAAAAAAGTGAGAGTATTACGAGGATCGACGTTCACACCGTGTCTCCGTTAGTTGCACGGTGAAAAGATCGAGATTACGATTGGAGGAGGGTGCTGTTTGATCGTTACGGAAAGTAGCCAGAACTGGTGTAAGAACTGGTTGAAGTAGGTTAATGGATTCGATGAAGTATCGCGTAGAACGGTGGAAATAAACGACGGAAGACCGGTTGCGAAGGATAAACGGACGTGTGCGTAAAGCGGCCGTAAACGCGGAAAAACGAAGAGGTGGAAACGATGGTATGTAGAGGAGTAAGTTGAATGGACCGGTGGTCGATTTGAATGGTTTCGAGGAGGCGATAGGATAGGTTTGGCTTAATGGATGGCATCGAGTCATTATAGCGCTGCGACGTGGTAAATTGCGCGTATACGTGTGAGCATTATTCGATTTAAGGCGATTTCCTCGGAGAGAACCTGTTACAGTAATGATTGCATCGGGAATGTTCAGCCTGTCATCGAGAATACACGATTATCTGATTCATTGGTTACGGTGTTACTTGTGCAATGATCTTGTTCTTGTCATTTGATTATAAGGATTCTTGAAAACGTTGATTTATGCGAGGTAAATTGAATCGTCGAACGACCAGCCTTGCCTTAGGAGTACATGGTTTTCTTTAGTTTCTTCTGAAGCATTATTAATTATACCGAGCATTTTTGTTTTAAATTCTCAATATTAGATGGTAGATGGTTAAAAATTATACTATTGCGACTAGTCAGTTTTAGCGACTTTGAATTTCTGTTAGGTAATATACAGAGTGTTTCAACAAGGGTGTAAGTTGCTTTAAGAGGTAATTCCTGGGGTAATTTCAAACAAGTTCTTCCTTAGCGAAAATGTTGAATTAGGCTTTGTTAACGAGATATTAACGAAAAACACTGGCCAATCGCAGAGAGGATATAACGGCCGGGAGTGTTAGCTACGAGCCATGATTAGGTACAAACAAGTCGGCATAAATCGCAGCAAGTGTTTAGTCGAATTCTTCGTTACTCGCAAATCCACGATTACCACCACAGACTTTTCCACCGCGCATTTGTGCGTTACGATGCGTTTGCGCAACTGATCAATTAATACAGAAAGCACGAATGCGAGAATTTTAAATTTCTATGATTCCTAAAGTAAATAATGTGAAATTAGACCGCAAAATTTTTTTTCCACGCCTTTCTTCAACCAAATACGAAGTAAAAACAAAAAACTCAGGTAAAGAGAATGAAATGAACGCTTTAATATTTCCACGTCTCTTTTCTTTCAACCTTAAACTTTAATAACTGTAAATTCAATCTTCGGTCTGTAGTTTACGAACAAGCTATTACCTCGTACCCTCTAACATCATACTTCACCTCTCGCAATATCTAATTCCCTTTCAACGCACTCACGTACTGCCCCCCGGTACCGAACATCATAAAATCTTCCTAAACACATTATAGAACCGCTCGTCCATAGATATTTCTCTGGAACAAAGTTAAAAGTACCACCGCTAGTCCTCTATAATTTTCGCGTGTTCCCGCACAAACGAGTACCGTCGTCCCACGAGAACGATTTCATTCCGTCCCGAGGAAAACCTGTTGTACGTACGCGTCGCATTCTGCTGCCAGACCAAATTGATGTGTCATTGTCGATTCCTGAAGCGGCACAATGTGCCGCAACGTAATACACCATTACCATCGGAAAAACAAGTATGCCACCCTGTCGTGAGTGTGCTCGTGCGCCACGTACGTGCAACTAGAAGAGAAAGAGAGAGGAGTGTATAAGTACCGCTATGCAGAGGACCAAGAAAGTCTTGGAGAGCCATGCCGTGAGTGCAACGGCCTTTTATACCTGGCTCTCGCTCGCCGTTCTCCACGACCATCTTCCTCTAAAAGTTATAGTCAACGCGAGTCTCTCGTTTAACTCAGTGTGAAGAGGCTCGTCGGTAACGGAACACGATACATTATTATAAACCGGCGGGTTTTCTCCATCGACTTGGCTGCTGTTTTCTGTGTTACGACACAGCTGCATCGTCAACCGATGGATCGTTCGTTCGCGCTCTATCGTCGAACTTACGAGCACCGTACTGTTGATGGGGGTGGACTCTGTAATTCATTTCGACGAATAACATCCAAGTATAAACATCTTTGTCATCGAGTAAACTTTGTCACGAGTAAAGTTCCGGCTTGTCGCGTTGAAAGTCTCAGGTTTCGATTCTCCATTAGATCGAGAGTTTTTCTTCAGTTTCGCTCTTACAAAATCGAGAATAAAATAGTCCAAGAATAAATTTCCTCGTGACCAAAAGAGTTAAGAGTTTTAAGATCGATTTTCAACTACCTCACTTTCAGATAATCGACTTCAAGACGATAGTGGAATCTTTCTGTTCGTCACACACCGTGTTAGTATTTTCAATAAAGTGTCACGGTTGGCGTAACGCTTCCGCTGTTCGCACGATCTAGTTATTTTGCTCTAAACTCGTCCATGGGGTAATTCATATCGTATTATATTCATGTTAGGAACAACCTGTAATATTCTGTCGAGTGAGAAAGAAACGGAGTGTGAGATCAAGATGCCGACATAAATTCCCGCGGGAATTGCATCCAACGGATACGGGACTGTTCGTGAAGTCTCGCATTTTCTATTTCTATTCTATAATTAAATAGCCGGATACAGGTGACAAGTATTAATGTTCGATAGTGTTCCTCTGTAAGAGATATTTACGAGTTGTCTGTCGATTCAGACTTTGGTTTTCCTCGGTTATTAAGTAATACTGCAACCTTTTAACATAGTATATCCAGCATGGTACTGTAATTACTCGATAGTAGCAACTGAGAAAGTTTCAAGTTTGTCTTTATTAAATACAAGGTCTGCATTGTGTTTCAATTTTCACTTTACATTCGAGTTCTGCTACTATCGATACGCATCGGTATGTTACAGTTTCTTCAAGAGCAACCAATAAAAAATTCTTTCAATATTATCAATTGCTACAATTTCGTTCAAAATAGGCGTACTCTTCAAATTCTTATTCCCCGCTTAAATCAACATCGAACAGTGTATTTAGCGTTCGAAGCAACCTTTTCACGCCTACGCGATCATATTATTTAAACCAGTAAAACCCGTCGATACATTGGCGCTTCGTATTTCGTATGCAGAATATCAGCTCGAAAATTACGCTTTCACGGTGCACCGTGGCTCGTTACCCGGACCATTTGCGTAATTTCCATTTCGTAGTCATTTTCATGGCAATTTTTTTCTTCTCTCTATCCGTGCAACGAGCCATGAACATTTCCACGAGTCCCTTGGTTACCACGCGAACGTTAACGAGTTTCGCGATGTTAACGAGGAATTGAACTTTCAAACCGTTCGGTATAAATAATTTCAGGAAACAATAAATACCTTTTACGCTGTTCTAACGGTCTCATTCAGTTTCAACGGTTGCATTTATTTATAAATACGCCGTACGGAGACGAGGAGCACCGCGCCGATACACACAGGCGTAACATAGTAATAACTGAAAGCGTTCTTGCGCAATGGAATTAGGTAAACAGATATCTACGCGTAGTACGTATGTTTCGTCCATGACATTCTTTTACGAAGCGTACGGGAGTTGTTCTCACGATTGAATCGCGGCTGTCGCGTGGGCCGTCACGTTCTGAATGTTACATTGATTCGTGATATTTCCCTATATACGCGAAGATACCGTTGTCGCGCAAAAATAGACACCCAGGCAAGGACGTCTTAGCGTTTGCCAGTTTTCTGTTGTGCGTGTGGCGTTAGAGCGAAGAGAGGAATTACAAGAAGGTGAAAGGAGCTGTTGGTTCTGGAACGAGCGAGGTACCTAGATCTCCGTTGCTTAATTTCCGCTTCCTCCTCCGGGTCAGCACGTGTGCGGTAACATGGAATTTCTTTTTGATGGAAATTTAGAATTCAGCTTTCATGGGAATAGAGAGTATTCAGGCGATAACGACGAACGAGATAAAATCAAAATAAAATCGAAGATGAAATGTAGAGAATTAAATATAAAGATCTTATCTTTTAATGGAGAGTTTTAACGTTTATTTTATTGAACGTTCGCAATGATAACTTGAGTCGTTCTACGTTTCGATTCGTTAATTAATAAGTTTATGCAAGTTTTCAAAGGAAGAGATCCTTATCAAGTGGTCGATGGGGAAATATAATTTAAATATTCCTGAGTAATCAGTTTAACGTGTCCCGCGAATGCTTGCACCAATTAAACGTACACGGGTTATTAATTTTTGCAACGGAAATTGCAATTTAGACAAACGCATCTCATCGAGATGCTACTTGATATGGTTGCATCGAAAATAGGATTCACGATTGAAATACGATCAAGCAATCGATGTCCATCGTACCTGGAGATAAAGAGAATATTTAAATATAGACGAGGTATTTCAATTACCTTCGGGATTTAATTACACCACGGATCACGGGCACATGCGTCCATCGTACGCGCATTATCGTCTAGAATAAATTAAACGGTATACATTTTCCTGTTTATACACCCCTGGGAAATTCTGTGCAAGTGTAATGTACGACGCAACCAACGAAAATGATACCATGCAACACGTGTAAATGCATGGTCTCGAAACGTGTCAACACCGAATTATCGCGTATCATGATTTATACTTCTTTCCACGTATAAAAATGATATTTTTTATTGGAATTTATAGCTGATTCTTTATCATAGTCATCGCTAAAGCTGGTTCAACGCAGCTGTTCCGTTTCGTTTTGAAATTCGGTATAAAATATCCGTAAAGAAAGTTTGGAATGTAGAATATCTTGCAGATTACCCCAACAGTAATTTTTCATACTGTATAAAATGAATAATCGAAGCAAAATGCAGTTATTTCTCTTGACCACAGAGTAAACGGTATGACAACACACCGAACGGATGTAACCATTCCAACCCCTAACAAATAACTGAGCGAACCTCAAGGAAAGTTCGGCAAACGATCAAACTAACTGAACAATAAGCTACACCTCGAGCCTCGGACGTTTTACTCGCCGGATCGGGTGTTTACTCGCGGCAGGATGCTTCCCTGGGAGTTGAATATCCGGCGCATGAAAACGGAAACGGGAGTGTGCACCGTCTAGCACGGTACAGAGAAGGCTGGCCCCGGTCGCGGATATATACACGGCTCGTGATCCGCTCGCACGCTCGGCTTTCGTACCAATTACAGATAGTTGCTCCGACGGTAATAACCCTCGGGACTTAATGGAAGTCGAGGGGACCATGTCGGAACCACGGATAGGACGTCCCACGAGCTTCCAGGCCGTGTTAGTCGTCATTCGTGAGAATATTGCCAAGCACGAGCCGCACGACTCGCGGAAACACGTGGACCGATATGTCGGCCGATCGTTAGCCTTCCGATGGTCCACGTGGAAAGTCGTGAAATTGAGAGATGCATCGGAAGTCATGTTGTACCCTGCACCGTGATGAACCAGCGGTGATTTCAACGCTTCTCCGCCATTAGGTCGATCGTGCCTCGTGGCTGCTCGTTTGCTAATTCCGTTCGAGGAAAAGAAAGAACAAGAGCGGAGAAAAAGAAAGGAAAAGAAAGCTTAGGAGAGAATTGCTCGAGCTTCTAGGGGTACAGATCAACAGATACAAAAATTATGAGAAAATTGGGGTATAGATTCTAATCAAAATCATTAGCTTCGATTTCGAGGTTGAAATCGATCGCGAGGTCACGAGAGGTACGGTCGAGTCTGGGTCAGGCTCACGATTCTGCTATGGTATACAATGCTTCGGTTACCTTTATTACAAAAGTCTGAGATACTTCTCTACAGTTATATAGCAACGCCATTATTCTACAACCTTCTCACGAACAATTTCGAGAATAACGTTTCGCCTGTAATTAGTGAGAAAATGCGCTATTTTGCATGCGTAAGCCACGCTATTTATGGAACGATGCGAATGAACAGTTGCTCATGGAAATTAAGCCGGGAGTTGGATGCGATGTGGATTAACGTCCACGAGTTTCTGTGTTTTCTTTTTCTTTTTTATTCGTTGTACGTATTCGTTATCTTTCTCTTTGTGCAGACGCGAGAAAAGTTGGTGGTTTTTGCTGCGCGAAAAATTGACCGGTCTCGGGTAAAGAGAAAAGAAACGCTTGGGTGCGCCTTAAGACTGGTGATATCTGATTCTAAAGACCATAACTGATCGTATTAGAAACTCGTAATTTTCTTCATAATTGTTAGTGAACAACAAGCGTTTCCTTTCAAAGTAGCAATCGTGGAACTTTGTTTTGCGGCGCCGATAATGATAAACAGATTCGTTTAACGACGTACTTGGTTACGTTCGCGTCATTTGTAGCACCTTTTAGCGAGAATTCCAGCTTGCTCTTTTTATGTCTCCTTTCTTTCCTATCTTCTCGCAATCCCGATGTTTACGGACCTTTCAGACCGCGAATTGTTTTCCATAAATCGGTTCTCGCAATTGTGGCGCGAATGGACTGTTCTATAGTTAATTCTGATGGCTTTCTCGTGTATTTTCTCCTCTTTTTGAGTGGTTTAATTGTTCTCGACGATTGCGTAAACGACCGACTATTCAACAGGTCTCGTGCTTCACAAAAGTGTTTCGCTCACGCCCATTAGTCAAAATGCTATCACCGATTTGTTTCATCACCGAGAATTACGAATGAACGAATAAAGAATATCTCGTAGAAAATATTTTATTTTCCTTAAGAGTTCCATTAATATATTTCTAAAATATTTTCTTCCTGGAATAAATCGTGTTTAGCTATTTCTTTTTTTATTATTATCATTTTTATCGTATATGTGTTTTAATAAAAAAATATTTTATTTCTCGCATAAAAGTTCAATTTCGATGAAAACTATAATTACGTAGCGAATAACTCGTCACAGCTCAGATGATGTCGGGATAAAGAACGGAACTGTCGCCATTTTGATTTCGCAATAGTCATCGAACGATAGGCTTAACATCTATCATAAGCGAGCGGGTCATGGTTCGCGTGTTCGTGGAGAACGTGACGCGACGCTGCTCGAATCTGCAGGATGTCATGCCGATGATAGACTGTGTTTAACGTGAATCGGTGCCATTATGATGGCTAATCGTTAGAACGATACCACGGGAAGCCGGTGCCCTTCTCTCCGCTAATTCTTCCGTCACTTTTTTACTCACCGGTTCCAGACATCCAAGACGATGTATAAGGGAACGGGAAACGTTTAGCCGTGTTTCTTCAGGAGAAGTAATTTACCACTCGTGGGTTCAACCGAGGACGAAGGAATTAAGTATTAACGAACGATTAAGGGAACGAAGTTGCGTGATTAAAGAGCTTAAGGAATTTTTAATGGTAAGATTAGAAGATAAAAGATTAAGAACCGAGTAGACGCTTTTTATTATACTTTCTATTCTTATAAGAACAGATATTACTTAAACCAGTTTCATAGAAGGTAACGTAGTTACCCTGTTGTTCTAAATAATTTCTTTCTAATTGTGATATCTATTTTGTGAAAATTACTCCTTGTATTTCTTATATTTTATAATGTAACATCGTAATGAATACAAGGATTAATTTCCACAAGATAAACGCCGCGATTAAAAACACGTAAATCGTTAATAACAATCATGCAACCACATTAAACCTTCTACAGAATTAAACCAATATTAAACACAGCCCTCCCGGGTGTAAATCTCAATCAGTAAACGCATAAATATCCATCGAGCCTGTATCAACTCTAAAGATCTCTGAAATCCTCGATGAACGATCAGAAGGATGCGAGAAGTGGTCGAGAAAACAAGAAGATAACTCTGAAACGTGTGCGATGTGCTTGATGCGAGCAGAAGAGATATGTGAAACGAATCCAGGAAAGGCGTTGTAGGGGCTGGAATAATCCCAGGAAGCGCTATCATCTTTCTGCGCTGGTATAATCTACTTAAGCCGCGGATGAGCTCGAGTAGAAGGAAAAGAGGCTCGAAAAGCCAGATGGAATTGAACGTCGTCCGGCAGTGATATTTTTACAGTCTCACGTACGAGGATCTTTCTCGTACGGAGCTTTCATTGAGGTTATCGCGCGGATAGCCGGCTGCATACATGCTCGGACGGTACATACAGGGAAGGAACACCTGTATCGAAGGTTTTCCGTTAGAGCCGCTGGATTTCAAAGCTGTCGACGATTTGTTTCCTCGTTTCGAACGGCACGTACGGAGATACACGCGTAAAACGTGTAACTTATGGAGGAAAAGGGAGTCGTAGGCGTTGAGAGGTGCGTCGATGGGATATAAAATGGGAAACCTACGGAAGAAAAGTGAGAAATCGTGGAACCAATAGAATCGAGTCGAGGAAATACGATTATTGTTAAACGAAAACTATTATATGCTCCTTTTTCTTTTTCTTGCTATTTAACATTGGAACTACCGAAGTGGTCCAGACGAGAAGCTCATCATTTTTCATAATTTTCTATAAAAAAATAAAAAAAAAATGGATAAACATTTACTTCCCCTGCGTTATGTATTTTTTCGGATACTTTTCATTTTAATTTCTTTCGGTATAAATATGTATACTTCGATGACCGGTAGTTTCGGTATTTAACACTCGTTTATGCGGTATGCCGTGCATATACGAGATATGATTTGTAGGTTTATATAATGGAATTTTAATGGATGCTCTTTAGAAGCGGATAAATGTAACGTTTAAACCAATCATCCTGACTATAGCGTTTTGCTTATAAAATAAGAAAAAGGAAAAAAAGAATAATAATCGTAGAAATTGAACGATTTCTTGAGAAATAAAGCAAGATACCCAAAAGAGGAAATTGCGTTCGATTAAGGTCGATTCTTGATTTTCTCTCGTTTTCGAGTTCCTTGTAAAACGAGAAAAGGAGATCGAGCAAAGTTTCAGGAACATGATGTTAGATAGTCATGCAAAAAGTGGCCAGGAATGACATTCCCCGAGCAGAAAATCGTGCGATTGTACTGTTAAAGCGGTGGCACCGGTGGGAAGCGTTCTGCGGAAGAAATTCGTGGCATTTTTACGGACGTTCCGGCGTGAACGGGGAACTTCTCGCTCGTTAAAAGATTGCGTGGTCACCTGATCGCTTTAGCTTGCCAGGTAGCCGGTTTAGAGTCTCTTAGGAACTTCTCTGGTATTCTCCGTGCGGCTAGTTCGCGTTTTCGCTCGAGCGACTTTCGTGTTCCGGGTGGCGGCCACCGGAAGTCCTTTCGACTCGCCTCGGTCCTCTCTATGTTGTTCTCGTCTCTTTTGTACGTACTGGGATTCTAGTTGACCGCGTTGATATTTTACCGATGGTATGCGATGTTATTTCGGCTATCCGTGTGTTACACGTCGTAGAATTTGTAAAGTTTAATTCTTTGTAGCTGTACTTGCTTCCGATTCCCATTTCTTTACACCACCTTAATATTCATTGCGTGAAACTTAACTCTTAGCCAACCGTGCTTGTCACAATTAACTGTACGAAAACTGGAACTTAGTATCGTTTAATAAAAAAACAGAAATGATAAACGAAACGATGGGTAGCGCGTTGTTCAGGAAAAGATGAAAGATCTCTCCGTTCGGTCATTCAGCGACTTATTTCAAAACGAGGAGATTTTGGTTAGCTAACATTCGATTGGCTAAGTGTTAAGATTTAGTTCATTTTAATATTAATTAATTAATATCACAGGTTAAATATATACTTACTATTTGCTACTACATCGTACAATATTCTTACTTCTCCACTTTCAATCTTACCATTAACTCGAACACCTTTTACATCACCCCTTTCGAGTAATTAAATGAACGCACAATAATTCGTACCGAGCTCGTATCGAGTAATGAACTCAGAAGTTCGTAACACTATCTCTTAAAGAGTAACTATCACCAATACCATCACGGTGGCTGCAACACCGTCGCATTTTATTGCGCTATCGTTTCGTGCTACTATTCCACTCCAATACAGGAACCGTGTGCCACTTTCGAAACGTATACACGGAGAACTCCATCTTTTATACGCGGTGAGCGACCATTTTATTCGGTCGAAATAAAGTTCCCTATTAAAAAGTGATTTCAGTTAACGTTTCCACTTTTCATGCTGTAAGTTTCTTTCCGATCTAAGAATTGCATCCACATTTTTTTTTTCACTTTTTTTTTTTTTCATCGTTTTTATAGTTCTGTTTTTATATTTATTATGTAATTTGCAATTTCATTGATCACCTTTAACCAAAGGATAAATTACAATGTATATAAAAGTGCTACGTATCACGTAACACGTGTCGCAACGATATCGAGATGGAAANGTAAAGTTTAATTCTTTGTAGCTGTACTTGCTTCCGATTCCCATTTCTTTACACCACCTTAATATTCATTGCGTGAAACTTAACTCTTAGCCAACCGTGCTTGTCACAATTAACTGTACGAAAACTGGAACTTAGTATCNGTTTTTTTTTTTATTTTTTCATAAAAGCACACACGCTCGTTTCGCACAGTGCAGAACAGCTATATTTATGGGAACTATTATATTTTTTCCATTTAGGTTGTCGTGTCGCGCCACGTGCCAGAATTATGGTGACCAAAGAAAAATTTGTTATTTATGCCTGTTGTATTTTTCATATTGTTCGTTTTATAAATGGATGCAACGTTCTGTGTTTATGGATTAAGATATGTATAACGTATATACAGGATGTTAGCTAATGGAGGTCATCTAAATATCGGTACCAAAGAACATATGTTTCTGTAGTAAATTGATTTTGAAAACAATTTGAAAAAATGATACAAATAAATTTTTTTCCGTATTATTTCTTCTTCGAAATCAATTAAATAATAATATAAACATCCTTCGTGTGATTAAAAACAAAGGAGATATTTAAGTGGGCTTCTTTAGTCGAGACGGTCAGTGCATTCAAATAAAAGCTGAATTAAATTTATATGTTTTGTGCTGCTTATTCTTGGTGTCTTAAAAGTCGAGAAAAGTAAATTTCTAGGAATTCTTTTCTTTTTTTCTAACGCAGTAATTAAGTATAAAATTTTTTATAATCAAGCAACAAGAATTATATAGAGTTTGGTGAAAAAAATTGGGAGATTTAATTAAATGAAATTCATTGTACGAAAGTTTTCTGATAAGAAACTTTAGTCGAACACTTTTTCCCGCTGCAGCATGTCGACGAAAAAAGAAAAAGCATTTTCTGTCGGCTCAGTGACTTAACGGTTGTGGTCGATTGAACTCTATCGTTCCTTAGTTTAGACAGGAAACCAGTTTTCTTCGATTGTAAGCGTACACACTAGCCTTTACACGGCTACGAATCGTTTATGAGTAACTTTCCTTTTACGATACTACAGATACGTGAATAAAACTCCCATTGATGTAGGAAACTTTAACTCGTGCTAACGTGCTCGTTGCTCAATCGAACAATAATAGTTAGGATAAATGGAAAGTTTCTATGAAATTTTTAGTACTATTAAATTATCATTTAACAAGGTATTATTTCAATTTCGTATCTTTGTTAAATGAAAAGATATTGGAATTTTGATAGAAACATTCTTTTTGAAATTTAAATAATAATTATTTAATACTTTGATAAAAAATTATCTATATTTATTATTTAATATTTCAGATAATTTTGAAATTACACAAAAGTAAAAAAGGGTATCGAATAGAACAATTGCAAACGAAAATATCATAATTTTATTTTTAAATATTTTCCTTTTAGATATTGATTTTCTTTGAGACTTAATATTTTAAGTAATTTTGAAATTATACAAAAGTAAATAAGTGGTATGGAACAGATTAATTAATAAATAATTGCAAGTGAAAACCAGTATTCGTTTCTACGAGATTGCAATTTTATATGTAGTATTAAAAATGCATCGTGTTATAAGTTTCGAATTACCATAGCTCAGATCTTCAGCGTGCAACCCACGTATCATTCACCGCCCACACATTCGTTCACGTCGCATTGTTTGCAAGCACAAAACCGTTCACAGTTTAATATTATAACAATGACGGTAAATGTTTCATCTTCTGTGCCTATACACACGAACGTACGATACAATAAAATTGAGCGAATGCAGATAACTATGCGAACCTTCCATGCACCATGAATCTTATAACGAACCTCAGACTTTTAATTACTAATTACAATTGTGTACCTAGAAAATTCTCAAATATAAACGCTAATATTTATACTTTGCTCGTTTGAAAATTCAACCCTTTGACTTGTAATTACAAATCGCACTCGTGGTGTATATTGTGTTTCGAATACAATAACGACACGCTATTTCTGCGATAAAGTTTAATTTTAATTTCAACTGTAATTTCAATTTACAAGCTTGAAAGTTAGCAAATACAAAATACGTATAATATTTCAATGCTGTAGATTTGATTGTTAAAGCAGTGAACAGCAATCGCTAACATGTATGAATATTTAAAAAAAATCGTAAAGCAAGGGGTTAATCTGGATTGAATACCAGAACTGCATTTTTGAAAGTAGAAAGCTAGAAATCGTATTATCTCTGTATCCGACGTTTTCTATCGTACTAATCTTTTATAATTAACTTAAATTTAGAAAGCTTGGAACGTTATTTTTTAAAGAAACGATATTAGACTTCACATCGGCACCACAGGGTTAAAAAAGTTAAAAATGTTAAAAAAGTTATACAGTATCGTTGAATTAACACCACTGTGCTACACAATTCAATAGAATTATGGAAAAAGGCGGAAGCATTCCTTTCTCACGAGCAAAACGAAGATGGTCGCGTTGCAAGAGTCTTCATCCTGTTTGCCTTTAAACGGTCGTTAAAGTGTCGTTAAAGGGTATCATCGTAAGGCAACGTTCCAACCTTGATAGAGACTCAGGCCCGGCAAGTTTATCATCGTCAGGAAAATTCTCATTTCCGGAAGGAGATTAAACAATGAAGGAAATAAATTCTGCGTCGTTCCCCTATAATTTTGCGTTCGACAAGACCGACCGACGAGAGAATAACTTCTCTTTACGACCGGTTCTTGCTCGTTTTTGACATCGTTGTTTTTCATCTCTTTTACACTTTATGCTATTACCTTGCTTCCAAATGACTTTATCGCTTTGAAAGGTGATAACTTTTGGAATTATCGTCCGCGGTATCTCACTCGCCAAATTTATTTCATTCGTTTTAATTAATTTAGAACTGTGATCCTTAATATTCGTATCATTTCTAGTGGGTACTCGTATATTTAATTAATAACTTCTTTAACGTAGGAGATCATTTCAAATAATTAACTAAAATCAGGACGTTGCACAAAGCGGTTTATTTCAAACTGTTCTACGTGTCGATAGTTCGAAAGCTAACCGTGAACTATCCAACACGAAAGGTAAAAGGGAACAGTGGCTCTAACCGACCCGACATGCCTAATAACGAATTGTTTAAAAAATAAATAAAAAAGATCCCTTTTCAATATATATATTTTTTTTTTCTCTTATCTATTCGCGGAACTATTTATGAAAAACGTAAGAGTCATGCTCCAGTTTTTTTATTAGCGAAAAAGTTTTTAATTCAGCACGGAGGGTGTCCGTTGCAGGTGGTTGTGCAATCTATCGACGGAGCTCTAAATTCACGGCGTAGTCACCGATGTTCCCAACGATTATTATTTATACGTTTGCACAGGTAGCAAGTGTAGTTTCGTGTCGCAACGTATGACGCTGCAGCCGATGAACAATATCGTGGAACGTGAGATTGCAACATTTAGTCAGCTGGAATGTTAACACCAGCAAATATTAACGCTGTATTTTATCTGTGATAGGATTGAAACAGGTGCAAAACGCGAAACTTAATATTAAAATAATTGAAATTTCTGTTGAAAAAAAAACATATAGTCGATACGATTTGTGTTATTGAATTTTATATGAAGCTTAGATGACGAACCAAAGCAATACACTTGCGATACACGCTTTCACAGTTATCATCAATTACATACATTTAAGAGAGGAACTCTAACGAACAGGAGAGAAGACCTGAATAAATCCTTGCTCGTTCTTATTAGGTGGCCTCGACAACGGTATTGTATTAACGGTGAAAGTTGCATTGCTTTGGCCAATTTTTGTCGCGATGATCGTTACTAGGTCACCACCCTTTCGTTTCACGCAGATGACCATTAATTACAATCGTATTCGTTACACTTACTCCTCTTTTTTTTTCCATAACTTCAAATAGTAGAATCGTGCAACACTTTATTAATAAACGAAAACTCAGTTCGACGGATATTTTGAATAACAAAATTTATTTATTTCACGCGCGTGGAATTTTATCGTATAAAAAGACCACAGGAACAAACAAAAAGGATATTGAATCAACGACTTTAGTGGTTGATGCGACTCAAGATGAATAAGTGAATAAAAGTAGAACAGAATGAAATGGTATACGTAAAAAAATGTATTCCTTGGAGTGTTCCTAATAAGATGTGAATAATTTAAATTAAACGAGCGAAGAGTAAATTAAAAGAAATAAAATGTGGACAGAATTTTTGAATGAATCTCTGTTAATAAATTCCACCCACCAGAATTTATCGTATCAATTTAGAAAACGTCGGTGAAAGCGACACAACCTTAGCACATTCCCATCGTTCGTATTTCGCGGTCAAGAGCCATCATACCTCGTGTATCTTCCGAAACGAGCGATATCGGAGAGGCAAGGAATCGTTTTTCTTCGCGTGGGATCGATTCGATGATTCCCTGTAGACACGGTTCGGTAGCCGATCCGGGAGACGAATCGTCGTGAGAGCGATTTTCGCATTAATCGTGTATCGTGTTGCGAATGTTCGTCTTCCTCGACGATCTTTCGTTGGCATGCAAATCGATCCCTCGATCGTGCACGCGACCACAAACGATCGATGGCTTATCTTGGGTGTCGGATTATGATAGGATCGCTCGTATGTCTCTCGGTTAGAATATATCTCATAAAAATACCATTCTCTTCGATAGAAAATCGTTTCTATTCTCTATTGAACTTTCTAACGGCGCTTCTCTTCCTCGTTGATTCGTGTATGTTTTAAACAGATTCGGAATAAAATATTTAGGTTCCAAAAGATCTGTCCTTTACGAAACATGTTGAAAAAATTCGATTTTTTATGCATTCTACGTTATTATTTATAACAGTTTTTCATACGCTTCTTTTTAAAAATCTTCGAGTTTATTCGTAACCCATGTATCCATATTTCTTAAGTCTTAAATATTTTTAATCACTGTACTATTATACTTTATTATTATATGATTATTTTTATATCAAGCAGACTATAGTAATTATTAATTACAAAACTATTTTATAGCAATCGTGTATATTTTTCTCATAAGCAATCAAAGTACCGATTACAGAGGGTTAAACAATGAATTTAAAGTAGTTACAAAAATCTCTCTGCGTTCTTAATCGACAATAATGGTAACAAAAGTATCTTCCAATTTCCAAAGTGTTTTATAGAATAATAAAAAAAAATTATTACATCTCCGAAACCAAGAAATTAAAAGGACAGAACTTGTGCAGCAACTCTGCCAGGTTCTGTAAAATCTCAATTAAGAAAGCTGCCATTCGTTGTATCGCATTGATTTGACTTTCCAACAAGGATTCCGAAACGAAAATTTGTTCCTAGTATGGCGTTGTGTCGTGACTTTATGGTCTTGCTCGGAACGTACGCAATTACCACGGATGGCGCAACTGCAGCGCCTCGTTAATTGGATTTTTTGTTCATTAGACCTGTACGCGGTAAAACGTGGCGGTCGAATACCTCTGTACGAAATGAACAAACATGAGAGTAAACTTTAACTGTGGCCACCTTAGGGACGAAGGTCAAGCACGTTTATGCCTTGCCACTGGATTCACTATTAATGGCGTCGTTGATGCACGTTGCACCCACTGCAAATAAGCGTTGCGTAATCCACACGTATAGAGACTGTTTATTCAGGGCGTCCGTGTGTCGAAGTGTGTACACGTGTAATTTTGCGCCGGCTCTATTAGACGTAATCTGCGTTGATCGAAGACATGCTAACTTAAAATTAAAATTTTTTAACGAGCCAGATACTTTGGATGTATGCGACGTTAAAATTAGTCCGCGCTTCGTTACGGGTTCCTATGAACCGTTTCGAGGCTTAATAAATTGGATCTTTAATTGAGACGCCCTGATGCGGGAGAAAATAAATTTTTTTAGGCTTCTGGCATAATTCAGGTTTAATGTCGAACATTTAGTATGCTTCGCTTGGATCTTTTGTGTTTAATCTCGTTGAGAATTTTATTTTATTTTATTTTATTTTATTTTACTTTATTTTATTTTATTTTATTTTTATTTTATTTTATTTTATTTTATTTTATTTTATTTGGTAGAAGGTTTCTTTATTATCTTGTTTTGGAGGTTTATACGGGTGGAACGTTTGCGAGAGAAAGCCAAAGCGTTTAAAACCATCGAGAACCTATTATGTCTGCTCGATCGTAAAGAAAGAACATAAATGTGACGGAAGGATTAATCTGAGTTTTAAAATTGTAATATAGGATATTTATAGTGTAGTAATTAAGATTAATCGAGTTTTACGCAAGCATGGTAAAATCTATCGGTTAAGTTCTAAATAAGCAATTATTTTGTGGTCGTTGTTTAGAATGATTTACAATTTTTCCGCTGAGCAAAATTAGCAGATATATTGTCGGCCAATTTTTCCATTCCGAACGTTTTTAGAATTTTACCGCGTCGAACATTTTTCACACAGCTCGAAGGCATTTCAAATTTCTTTTCCAACGTATCGTTTCACGTTCTGAAATCTGCTTGAATGTTCTCCGTATTGAAACTCCTTTATGCGGAAAACGGGAGTCTGACGTTCCAATTTTCACTGAACTCGTAGGTGTGTACGGCTATTGAATTCGTCTGTCGAAAAACACGCAGAAAAAACGAAGAGAAAAAAATCCGTGAACGCATATATACACATATATTGAAAGCGCGTTGGGCTATAACATTCGGTTACGGTCAATAAAGCACGTTTATGTGAATACATGTATAAACGGCCACTTTATTTGACTTGTGCTGTGACGATAAAAATCGTTAGTAACTACAACGTTCCTGTGTATAAAATAAAACGTTTCACGGGAGGAAACTGTAAATAAAGTACAATGAATTCGCGACGTTAAAAAAATCGCATCCTCATTCACCATTGTTAAAAATCCATACAATCGTATTAATGCTGCGAAAAAATTAATATTTCTTTAAGTTTTCTAAAACAAGATTAATATTTCTTTCTTAAAAAGAAAAAAAAAAAAGAAAGAAAGAAAGAAATTACCTTACATCACCACTGATAAACTTTCTACATTTCTTTATAAGTCCTCTTGCCGGTAAAAATGATTAATTAATCTGAATAAAAAAGATTAACGATGGAAGATCTATGCTAATTTCTGCAATTCTTTTCACAAGATGAATCCCTCGGACTATCAATTATATTTCCACCCAGATAATTATGTAAAGGTATATACCGTTGCACGCCCACGCGCGAATTACGAAACGAAACAGGGCCTCTAATTATTTTTCAACGTGACCAGCGATTCTACCTGCGCTATGAGCGTCACACGGCCATCGAAAATCCGTCAAAGGATCGCGTGGGTGCTGGTTTGCTCGCTAACCAGCTAATCGTTTCAAAATCAGGTTTATGACTCTCCATGCTTTTCCAATCACAGGCGTTTCTAATCGCCAGATAATTACCGTCCTACGAGAGAAACTGTGGCCAGAAGCAGACGTCACGCACTGTTCGCGTAATAATTTCCACTTTAATTGTTGTTGTGCATTTGTGCCGGTTCGCGATACACCACTTTCCAGTAGCATGTGAAGCATCTTGGGATACATATTCAAGAGCGATCGCATGAATTTCCGCGATAACACGGTGAAATCGGCAAGTTTAATACGTCGGCTCGAAAACAAGGTTCGAATTCGTGATACAATTAGTTGATTCATGGTTCGTTCCACAAACGAGACGCGGATGTGGAAATTAATACGAGGAGAATGTAGCGCGGCAATTGATTCGAGAAAATGACACGACGACGTCGAAATAATTGAGAAAATATATTTGCAATCTGTTAGAAATTAATTCGAATTTCATTTGAAATTAATTCGAAATTAATTCCCGTGTACGTGTATGATGGAACACGGAGTGGAATAATGGAGCTGGCGTTTTCAATGAAATTGATGCAAGTGTGACTCATTGTGCCGGGTGTATCGGTTGTGGATCTTAAGAGAGAGCGTTGGTAATTGTGCACAACATTGATTTCAATGGATACTTTTTAGAATGGACTGGTATTTAATTAACGTTAAATTATATTTTAATTAATTTGTAATCAGACGTGATAAATGGTACAGGCAGGATTTTACAATTTACAAAGCACAAGATTTACGACTGGCAATGTGTGTTAGAGAATATTAATGGTCTCTGAGTATTATTTAACGAAGTGTTGACGAGTCCCCGGAGCAGGAGCTCGATATCAATAATCTCGATTTCCGGAGTCTCCGTGGTAACTTCCGACTTATGCAACTTAAGTTCCAATTACTTCCTACGCTTGGGAATCGGTATCGATATTATACAATTATAGGATACTGATGCAGAATATCAAAGGTTATTAATTTACAGGATTCGATTCGCGTGATTCTTGATTTGAAAAATTTCATTCTGAAGATTTTTTATTTCAAGTTCGATATTACGATTCGATAACACTTCATTTTTCACGGTTCGTATTTGCGATCTTTATTTCTTGAAATTTGATACGAGTCACTCGATCATTGAATTCAACACGATTATAGTCTTACGAAGCACTCTATTGTCGGCTTTCAATTCGCAAAGATCGATGCTAACAATCACCCAGACGTAGGCTGTAGATTCTTACTCGCCGATATGCTCGGCGTCATAAATAATCAATTCGAATGATTCAGGAGTCTCGAAATCTATCATAGATATTGTACACCTTGGAACTGCTATACCTTTAGACCTTCAGATTTACTGCCATACAATTCTACTCTAGATAACTCTATCTACAAGCGTAGATTAATTGCGTTTAATCCAACGAATTCCTCCAACGAAATAAATAACCTTACAATTTACTGTCAGCGAAGAACTTAATTAAAATAAAGAGCTATATTTTCCTCATTTCTCAACCATTCGAAGTTGATTGCTTTGAGATTTACACAATTATATCCATCAGTGGGTACAGCGTCTTTCTGACTCATAATTAAACCTATATAAATTATTACGTGGATTTGAAATTATGTTGAAAATATAGAAAATATATTTGTGCGTGAATATTATATTACAATATTATATTTAATAATAACTAAACGAAGATTCACGATCAAAATAACTCTGCATCCTCCATTCAAGGGTTGAACAATTTATAAAACAATTTTCACAACTTGAATGGCCGCCAATTTTCTGAGGACACAAACTGCGTCGCTGTATTTTAGATGAAAATTTTCTGACATTTCTCGAGAGCGGTTTTGGAAGTGACAGGATTCGTAATTAGCAACGGAACACAGTCTGGACGTTTCCATCTTACCGATGGTCGACCAAGTCCTCGAGAACGTCGGAGCGGAAAGAATATTAATGCGACTCGCAAGCAGCGCGTGTTCAACGTTGCTTGCCCCAGTTATTCGATTTTGCACGCGTTGTGTGCGAATGCGCGCACGTGATCCACAATGCCGTGACAAATTGCATTTCTGCTCGTGCACCTTGACGAGCTTGCGATTTTCGAGAGGAATCCAGGCCGCGAACACGTGAACGAAATATCCGAGACTGTATCGAAGATTTTTCAACGATTAGAGATATTTTAACCAGCTCCAGGATTGATACTTCCAGAAATTATCGATTGTATCGTGACAATCGATTTTTACGAGATGTTGCGCGGAAGAATTCCTAATCGATAAACTGGACGTCTTGTTTGAAGTTCTCGGACGATCCTTGTTAGGTTCTTGCAGGATTTTTATTAGGTTGCAAGAAGAGGAACAGAGGATATATATCCTTTCTTAGTTCGCTTCGTTTTTCTTCATTTTTGATCTTCGATTCGATCTCGGATCAGTATTTCTACCAAAAAATTAAGAATAATAGGTATTTGAAAAAAATATAAAATGCAAAAGAAATAAGTCTTTATTCATATTCGTTACAGAAGAACGAAAAAGAATTCTTCGAAATCCAGCGTTGCGAATTCATAGAATTTATATGAAAAATTTCGAACCATTTTCAAAGTCATTTTGATCACTTNATTTTTATTAGGTTGCAAGAAGAGGAACAGAGGATATATATCTTTTCTTAGTTCGCTTCGTTTTTCTTCATTTTTGATCTTCGATTCGATCTCGGATCAGTATTTCTACCAAAAAATTAAGAATAATAGGTATTTGAAAAAAATATAAAATGCAAAAGAAATAAGTCTTAATTCATATTCGTTACAGAAGAACGAAAAAGAATTCTTCGAAATCCAGCGTTGCGAATTCATAGAATTTATATGAAAAATTTCGAACCATTTTCAAAGTCATTTTGATCACTTCGATGGTTCTAGTGTTAATAGTTCCTCGTATTCCGACCATTATACCGATTTCCACCCGACAACGCACGGAATACATGAAATGCGAAATTTTCCGTTTCCCTCTTACAATCTTCCGGGAAGAATAAAAGGAACGGAGTAAAAGAGAAAGACTGTGCACCTACGTACACACACATTTGATGGAACTAGGCGACTTTACGGATCGTTTGAACGGCAAAACGAGCTCGGTGAAATTGCGGTTTCCAGTTGTCCGAGCTCTCCTCGAGATCACGATCTCGTGGCTAAGAACGACGGTTCTCCGTTGCTCGTTATTCGTTTTTCCCGTAGTTGCGTGCTGCTCGTCGCGTTGTGTAACGCGCGTAACAGGAAAGGATTTATCGGGTCGAAAATTTGTCGCGCTCAAGCGACCACGATAACGCCGGGGACGAGTTTACTGTTGTCGACCTCGGTACCGCGACGATTCGCGCTCGTTTGGATGCTTTATGTCGTCTACGTGCGTTACCTGGTTGAACGCTGCGTCGCTTAGGTGGGAAGCTGGTCGCGATGATCGAGTGAGTTTGCGATCAAAGATCTTGGTTGATTGGAGCGTAAGAGAAACTGGAAATTTGTGAATCATCTTTGAAATTGCTGGTACATAATTAATATTTGGGTTTGTTTAGGTTGTAGGCGAAAGATAGATTGTTAATTGGAGGAAATTCGTAATTAAAATGAAATGACGAGATAGAGGGAATTGCGGTGGAACGCTCTGATATTTGCTTGTGTGGCTACAAATGTTTGTGTTATCTGTTGTCACTGTTATATCAATATTGTTCGTATCTTTTATTGGATAGTTAAAATTTATTTTTCCGTTTCATAGTATTGTATGATTTTACTACAATTAATAATCGAATTATACAATTTGATTCTGGTTTTTATGTTACAGCAGGTTCAGCAGCCGAGAAGGGGTACTTTGGTCCCTGGAGACAGTGCAAGCTTCTGTTGTACGGTAGAGAGAGATGCGGCCAAGGAGTTTCCAGGTTCCAGCCAGTGTGTGAGTTCACGTTAAACGTCACTAATTATCTTTATAATTTCAATCAAAATCCCGGTAAAAATTATTAGAAAAATTAATTCTTCGCCAGAGTTGTCTCAACACTAGAAACTCAGATTAAAGTATACTAATTTCTACAAAAGAAATCAAAATGAAAGACGTGTGAAAAAATACATAATGCAAGGAAGGCAAATTATTATCCATATTTTTTACAAAAAATCTCGGGAAAGTAGATTCGTTAGAATTCTATGAGAAATTGCGAATTGGTCGTTTTGATCATCTTGGTAGTTCTAGTATCAATAATATAATATAAATATAAAAATTCTTTTTCGAAGAATATATAAACATCGTTCCATTATTACTTCCACGTTTTATCCTTCCGCCAGTAAAATCCTTTTCCGAAAGATCGAAGAAGCTTCACATTCGCGTACAATCCTTTTAACAAGTTCAACCACAGAACGTAAAGTACCTCTATATTCTGAGAACCTCAAAGTAACCTTTATCCTAGGAACAGTTTTTTACCAAAGAAAATCAATCGTATAGAATGGTGGGTCAACTGTGACATAAAATTTTCCCTCTTTCTGCACAGTGGCTGTGTGGGTGGCAGGATTAGCCGCCGCTGCTGCCTCTGCCCTTTTGGCAATCTTGGTTGGTCTTGCTGTGCTACAGCTGGCGATGGCTTCCTCGGCGAAACGAGTTGTTATCTCGTACAGCACCGCTTTGATAGGGAAAGTGGCACTCGCAACATTAGCCAGTAAGTATTTTAAAAAATTTATTCAAACTCATTCAAACTCATTCAAACCAATGTTATGTCTTAATCGAACATTTGAGAGTATCTTCTGTTCTCCAAAAATTATATGTGATTGCAACTCAGTTGAGATTTCCCTTGGTTAACTCCTTGGTTACTAAGTATCCGATAATCGAGTCGCAAATTGAAGATTACACACCAGCAAATGATTATGCAAAACCTGTTTAGCTGGTTTCTGTTAAATAATTGATAACTATGCAACTGATCTGTGGAAAATGATCGTTTAACGCGATTTTTCTTTTTCCTTGGTACAAACTTATTTTAATTAACGATACACCGATTTCTTCTTTTAAATTTAATTTTTTTTCTTATCCGTGAACTTGAATAAAATTAACGCAGAGTCAATTTGGAGACTTAATTAAATATTTTGGATACAAATTATTAAGTTACGAAACCCATGAATATTCTATGGCGTAGCTCAGGCAAAGAAGTCCTTTTGCATCAGGATAGTCCGAAAGTTTTGCAATAGACCGACCACGGTAGGATTACTAGTTACTTGACTACTTACTGGCCTACTTACCCTCAGACGAAGAATCGAATATCTGCGGTGGATCTTGTTGCCGTAAAGCGATACGCGCTAAACTCATAGATCGTGGAGTCGACCGCATTCGATGAATGAATTTTTTTACTTCTACAGTTGTCGTTTAAAAAAATAGATCGTGCAAAATGAATCGTGCGTTTATATTATTCGAATATTTCGATGGAGACCTTTTCTATCTTTAAAAAGAGACTTCCTCTTTTTCGTTTTTATTAAAAAGGAACTTATTTTTTGTTTGGAAAATTTAAAAAATGTGAATGCTAAAAATATGGTATTTTTTTTCTTCAAAAGTGTAAAATTTGAATGTTATGCTTTCAGCGTCATTGGCTATCGTAGCAGCGAGTCTGTTCGCCCTACAGACCGACGACAGAGCCAGCAGCTTCGTTATTACAAGGGGAGAGGCGTTTTACATGCAGGTAAGGTTTATTAGTAGTATTTTATTGTTCGATTTTTATATTTTATTTATAGTCCATAACCAGTTCGTATACCAGATTTTATTCTTAAAAAGTGTACCGCAATTTTAAATATTTTCTAAAGGGAGAACCAAAAATCTTTACAAGAGATATTTATCAAACGAAGCATTCATGTAAGCCTTCCCTATTTAATATGCTAAATGTAAGATAAAGTTGTTACATGCAATCATGCTCTTCAGGTTTTAAACCAGTATTTGATACGTGGCATCCTTGTATTAAGTGTTCGTTATAATACATATTTCATTACTTTCTACTCTACTTTAGCCATGTATATGCAAATACGCATCATTTTACTCCAGAATATTCCCAATCACCGTTCGCTTCTTTCCCATAGAATCTTTTCGTCCAAACTATTGTACTTCAATCTTCACGCTTCTGTTTTCNATGAATGAATTTTTTTACTTCTACAGTTGTCGTTTAAAAAAATAGATCGTGCAAAATGAATCGTGCGTTTATATTATTCGAATATTTCGATGGAGACCTTTTCTATCTTTAAAAAGAGACTTCCTCTTTTTCGTTTTTATTAAAAAGGAACTTATTTTTTGTTTGGAAAATTTAAAAAATGTGAATGCTAAAAATATGGTATTTTTTTTCTTCAAAAGTGTAAAATTTGAATGTTATGCTTTCAGCGTCATTGGCTATCGTAGCAGCGAGTCTGTTCGCCCTACAGACCGACGACAGAGCCAGCAGCTTCGTTATTACAAGGGGAGAGGCGTTTTACATGCAGGTAAGGTTTATTAGTAGTATTTTATTGTTCGATTTTTATATTTTATTTATAGTCCATAACCAGTTCGTATACCAGATTTTATTCTTAAAAAGTGTACCGCAATTTTAAATATTTTCTAAAGGGAGAACCAAAAATCTTTACAAGAGATATTTATCAAACGAAGCATTCATGTAAGCCTTCCCTATTTAATATGCTAAATGTAAGATAAAGTTGTTACATGCAATCATGCTCTTCAGGTTTTAAACCAGTATTTGATACGTGGCATCCTTGTATTAAGTGTTCGTTATAATACATATTTCATTACTTTCTACTCTACTTTAGCCATGTATATGCAAATACGCATCATTTTACTCCAGAATATTCCCAATCACCGTTCGCTTCTTTCCCATAGAATCTTTTCGTCCAAACTATTGTACTTCAATCTTCACGCTTCTGTTTTCCAACTTAACAATTCACCTTTGCAACAAAGTTGCAGTTGCTTTCGACTTCGACGCTTTCTCCGTTCTCCGATCAAAAAGAATCCCCTTTTTCCCTTTCTCGGAAGAAAATAGCCATTTGAGAAGGCCTATTTCGAACCTTCGTTTCACTCGTATGCCAATAAATCAAGTTCGAACTTTCTCCGTTGCAATTTTCCTCGGGACTTGCTAACTCCTCCATCAGACTAGTTTCCTTCAGGAACCCTCTCATTAACATAGTACATTTAACGAGGGAAACTACTGCCGGTGGTATAGTCGGTGAAAGAACGTTAACGTAGATCTCGAATAGGAGACCTTAGCAGTTCATATTTGTCCTTAAATCGATTTTTGTGTACTCCTAGTATACAATAGCTATAATACCTAAGTGCACTTAGTTTATAATACCCGGTGCACGATACGTACAGTACATAGTATACAATAACTACGACATCTATAATATCTAGTGTAAAATACCTATAATATTTAATATAAAATGTCTGTAATACCTAGTCTATGATACCTAATGCACAATAGCTTCAATACCAACAATACCTAGTGCAAAATACCTATAATATTTAATATAAAATATTTGTAATACCTAGTTTATAATACCTAATGCACAATAGCTTCAATACCAACAATACTTAGTGCAAAATACCTATAATATTTAATATAAAATATCTATAATACCTAGTCTATAATACCTATTGCATAATAGCTACAATAATAACAATACCCAGTGCAAAATACCTATAATATTTAATATAAAATATGTGTAACACCTAGTCTATAATACCTACTGTAAAATAGCTATAATATTTAATATAAAATATCTGTAATACCTAGTGTATACTAGTGCACAATACCTATATAGAACCTAGTGTACCATAACTACAGTTCCTACAATATATACCTAGTACACAATAGCTTCAATATCAATAATACTTAGTGCAAAATACCTATAATATTTAGTATAAAATATCTGTAATACCTAGTCTATAATACCTATATAGCACATAGCGTACCATAGCTAGAATTCCTACAATATATACAATACCTGGGGCACAATAGCTACAATACTTACAATACCTATTGTACAACACCCAACAGTAGCACGCCTTAAACATCCCCATTATTTACAAACATTACCATATCAATACACGCTATCATTCGACAGTTTTATTTCCTATCTCACCAGATTTCTTTCATCGCCTATACCTCCACGCTTCTCCTCGAGTAGTTTTTCGACCTGTCCCCCATCGTCGATCGTGTTTCTTCTCCTCGAAACCTGTTGCTCCTATCTCGCGGAAGAGAAACCGTTGCACGTTTTGTCCGGCTTACCTGTCGAGGAACTAGGTTCTCGTTGGCTCGATAGAGGGGCATGATTTATCACGACAATTTCCTGACGTAGCCACGGGGCCAGATGTTGCGTCTGCGTGGGCAGATTAAGTTCGATCCCGTAGCTTTTCCGAACAGATGCCACCGGCCACTTGTTTCTTGCGGTTACGCGCGATAAAACTGATTCCGTTTCTTATTATGAGTTCACGGTGTCACGTTTGAAACACGTGTCCTAAGGTACTTATAGGAGTTCCTGTACGGGAGGATTGTTTATCGGAATATTGCGTAGCAGCTGTATTTTAAGTATTAACACGTTGAACGGTACTCCGATTTTGGTCGATTTTCTATTAGGTTGTGTGTTACGATACGAATTCAAAAAGATTTGGTCGAAAAATAGCGAAGAATTTGAGAAGAAAATTGTAAAAGCCTGCAAAGAAAAGTCGTATCTTTGTTTAATATATTTTAATCAAATCTATTGATGAATTGTAAGGTATTTTTTTCTTAAATCGATACTGTGGATCAGAAACTATACGTCTAAATGAAAAGTTAAGCATCGTTCCGCAGTAAGATGAACTTGTAAATTTATCACTCTCTCAGAGATTTTGATAAGTTTTAAATATGTTGTTAAAAAGTCAGTTTATTTAAAAATCATGAAAATCGGCGAGGAAGTGAACAATCTACGGGTAATTGATTAAGAGATTCGTTAACGAAGACACAGTTTTTATGTCTACACGCGAGCAGAATTTTTTGTTTTCTTTTTTTGTTCGCCAAGAGGAAATTTCGTGATCTAACAGCGTTAAAATGAAACTGGTACAGATTTGCACTTAGCATAATGGTAGTATGTCAGCGCGAAGAAATATTGCGGTTATTGGAACACCGCAAACGATAAGGATGATGATGACGATACGCCTCGACTATCCGCCGGTATCGTAAACCGATGAGTCGAGTTTCTCTTTGGCCGCAGCCAAGTTATTACAACAGTAATCGATGGTATGACAGATGTAGATCGAAAGCTGTGGCTTCTCTTCGCCGTGTCTTGTAATTTTTCACGTTACATTTAGCTTTGAAACGGTATTCAAAGCGATCGATGTAATTTGACGAAAGAAAGTTCCAGTGAAATCATAGCGATTCTATACTATTGTATCTGAAGATAGTAATCGTAATAACCAATTGTCTTGATAGAAATCGTGTTGAAAATTAAATAATAAAAATCAAATTTTTATCCCATTTAAATATTAACCCTCTGTACCACTCTGTCGCTACTAAATTTCATATCTTCTCCGATTCAAAACTTCTTAGTTACCTTAAAACGAAGCAAATTAACCAAACAAATAAAAAATCGCAAACATTGATCATTTTTTTTCTTTCCCAAAAAACACATTTAATATTCACAATAGTCTTATGGAACTTAAAAAATTTAGAAGTGCAAAGGATTAAAGAGCAATATTGAGTGTTTTAAAATTCAAAATTTTTAATTCGAAGCTTCCAGTGAAATATTTAAAAATGTATCCTATACGATACAAAGCATCGATCATAATTGCCCAAGAGATCTTTGAAAAAGTAGAAAATTAGAGACGATATCTCTTAACAAAAGTTACGTCACTCCAAAGTGACAGTCACAGCGAACAACAACGTAATGTAATTACCCGTTACGTTATATCCTTTCCGACTTATGTGAATTCACTTACCACGGACGCTAACGTCCATCAATAATTTTCTTAATCGCGTTAGATCCAATTAACACGCGATCGATTTTCTAAACACGATCGTTCGTCCGATAATCCTACGGTACATTTTCCTTTTCAACGACGCACATCCTACGTTGATCCTAAATGAGGTGTGAAACGTATACGTGAGCCGTACGATCGGGGAATTAAATACTTAAAGGCCACCTGATCAGGAACAGCTCGCAGGTGTCTCGTTAAACCCCCCTGCGGGGCTTAGTTAGTATGTGTCAGAGCACCCACGACTGTTGGACACTTTAAAAACAATGAGACGACATTGGCGGACCCTCAGTGAACGTTTTGGCGCGGATCGTTTGCCAGCACCGCGTGTCCCCGTTCTCCATTTTACCGTCCAACTTTTCGCGTTTCCACGGTCGCATACAGTGATTTATGTCTGATTAGGTTTAATATAGAAGATTTTAATTACGATTGTTTAATTATCATTGGGGATCAAGGAATAAAAATTCCATGAGAATATTAAGTTTCTAATGAATTAGAGAAATTCGTTGGGAACATTGGTGAATATTTAATGGTGACTGTAGTTTCGATGTAATTTAATTGGCTAACGAGTTGATTAATTTATTATCGAGTTCCTCTGTGCTTGTATTGTTTCTTTTTTTTTTTTT